>CM027118.1:62356286-62740462 GCA_015476505.1 Urochloa ruziziensis
AAGCGTTTTGGACAAGGTTTGAGTCAAACATTGGGAATATAAATCATGAATAACATTTAAGTCGTTGAGTTTGAAAATGTGAAAATCACATAAATAGATTGGTCTTGAAAATTACTTTCATAAAATATACATAAATAACTTTTCAAGAAATATTTTCATAGAAAAAGGAAGTCAAAGTTTTGCTTTGGTGACCGTGTCGCTGTCCTAAACGACTTCTAATACTGAACTGGAGGGAGTACTACAGTATGGTGTTTTCTCGGTGCAATCGATGTATAAGACTAATGAATAACAATAGTGGAAGTGTTTCCCACCATAAAACCATATGGAAGTTGAGGATGCCCCTCAAGTTAAAAATTTTCATGTGGTACTTGCTCAAAGGCGTTGTTCTTACAAAACATAACTTAGCAAAACGGAACTGGCATGGTAGTACTAAATGTTGTTTTTGTAATTCATACGAAACAATACAACATCTCCTTTTGGACTGCCATTATACTAAGTTCCTCTGGAGGGTGGTACATAGCGCTTTAGGATTAAAACCACCACGTAGCATTAGACATATGTTTGGTACGTGGCTTACAGGGATGGATGTCAAATGTAAGGGGATGTTGTTAGTTGGTGCATCAGCGTTTAGCTGGGCTATCTAGCTAAGTAGGAATGAAATGGTTTTTGAAAAGTCGCCTACGAAAACTAATATGCAGGTACTTTTCAGGGGAACACGTCGGCTTCGGTTCTGGAGCCAAATGCAGCAGCGTGATGAGGACAAGGACATAATAACAAGTGTATGCTGACGCTTTGAAGAGCTGGTCATGCAGATTTTCGCACAACATGGATGATGGTTTAGTAATTGATTGCCTACACTTAAACTCCATTTCGAACGTGTGTTGTGTGCTCCTTGTCCTTGCCTGCTTGTCTCATTCTGTGCAGACGGATGTGCTGCAACTTTGTAATAATGGGTTGTAGCTTACGCTAGAAGGCCGAAGGCGGATTCTTTTCCATTGTCTAAAAAATGAGAACATAATTGGATCTACCGAGGAAACTAGCAGCAGTGATGCGAGACAGCGGTATCACTATTTTTTTTCTCTCTCACTTTTTTCATGTTTGAGTAGTACAAGGCTGAAGCATTTTTGTGCAGAGTGATGAGACAATATACAGGTAGAAGCATCAGCAACTTGCACGAGATTTGTTGGTTAATAAAAACTAAAAAGAGTTGGTGCGAGGGTGTCATACGAGCGAGCCACAGAGCAACCATACCGGGCCGCTTCAGCCCATGGTGAACCCGGAGAATAATTAAAGGGCTCCACCAGAAGCATGCCAACGGCAAGTCCCTCCGGTGTTCTCTTAACAAACAGCGCTCCGCTCCCTATCCCATTTTTGCTCCCCGACACACACACCGCCGGGTGGGGATGGAGAAGAGCGGCTGGCCCGGGACAATCTCCGAGCCAGATGAGCCCGCCCACCCGTCATCCCTCGAACCACAACTGGCCTCAAACAAGGTGGAGTCCACACGTATGCCCTCCCTCCAACCGGAAACCGGACTCGCCTCCACCTGCCGCCACGGTGGTGGGATGTGGGCTTGTAATTAAACGGGACGGACTCCAATCTTAGCCCATGCTCGAGCTCGCATAACCCAAATTCCCCGCACCAACTCTTTACCGCCATTGGAGTCACAGGCTCGCGCAACCGGGCCCGGCGGTCGGATCGCCAATGACTGGAGTTTTACGTTAGCTTGCCGCGTCTATGCTACCGATACGGGACTAAATAAACTGCACTAATTGTCTTAAAAAACGGAGCTAACCACCAGGCAGACAGGCAGGGTGTTGGTTGCTGACCGGATTCGAATTCGACTTTGGGGTAAAATAAAACAAAATCTATTATCTTATTAAAACAGAAGCAAAAGGAGCCACCAGATTCACCGAGAGGGCCTAGAAAATCCCACGTTAATCTGAAAAAGAGAAGAACCTCCACCGTTGGATTTTATGAACATCCAACGGTTAAAAGTTATCTAAAGAGTCCACATCATATACGACAACTTTATAAAAATTTGACTAATAGATATATTTATATAAATTTAGAATTTAAAAAGGAATTTAATTTCCTAATCTAACCCTATACGGTCATCCCAACGCACGTTACTAATTCCAAATAAAAAATAATTTCCTAATCTACTATACTAAATAGCAAATTTCAGAATTAAAAATATAAATAAATACCTAATTTATAAATTAAGAAAAGAAAATTAGCTTTTGAAGAGTCCAGGCCGAATAAGATGAGTATTCGGATTTTTTTTAAAAAATAGAGGAACTGGCCTTACGAACAGTCCATATTGAATATGGTTTATAGTTAACTAAAATTATAGGAATAAGAAAAATAAAAATATGATGTTCATGCACTACGAGAATGTAAAGCCATGTTTTCAAGTCATAGTTGGGAAAGATATCCATGCACCATACATGGAAGAAGATTGTAAAGTCCTTTTCCTTAAGTTGCGTAAACCAAAATGACTAAACATAATTATAAAATTATAGCATTTCCTAAATTCCCATTATTTTATTCATTTAGAAAATTCGAAAAAAAAGATAGAGCATAAGGAAGATTCGTATGATGAGACAACAGGATGATCGTACACTATAAGGAATAATGACACGAGACACACTGCAGTGGTGGCCCAACCAAAATAGTAAAATAAGAAGACCGGGGGCATGCCATATACCTGATCATGGGCCACCTAACCTGACAAACCCGACACAACCCACCCGAAAAATACCCGATCTGACCCGTTAGGGTCGGATGCAGGCCAAAATATTTGACCCGAAACTCAAAAAAACTCGATTCAACCCGAAAATAACACATAAAACCGCGGGCCAACCCGAACCTGACCTGACCTGACCGGGTCAAATGTGGGCCAAAAATTTTGAACTGACAACTTGACATGACCCGACCCGAACCCGACGCGACCCATGATCAGGTCTAATTTTATGATCAGATATCTAGCTTAACAGCTAGATGAGAGCGTGATCAAAAGCAGTCCATTAGCCCATTCTAAGTGACTGCCTCGCTAGCGCTAGATGCAAGCATCCTGAAGGCCAAGATGGTATTCATGTAACAGTTACCATAAGTTTGTAGCTTACAAGTGATTAGAGAAAAGTAGTGTTCATCGAATCGTGGTGTGCAACGAGGAAGTGGGATCAAGGAGACTGATTGCGCCTTGGATGTCTACTTTCCCATCGGTCCTAGGAAAGATAAGTAGAATAAATGTGAGAAATTGAAAGGAGCATACGAATCACGTAATAGAAGGTACATAGGCTTCACATGTGGGCGAACAGACAAGGCACTGTTGCAATGCCGGTGAGATAGAAAAAAGAAAGGCCACAAGAAGAGAGGGACAAAGAGGGGGTCGAGGGGGAGGGAGAAAGAGAAATATATTTTCATGACATAATGCGTCAATGTATTTCCTATTCTTTTCTAAACAATTTTGAATTAAAGGATTTTTGTAAAAGTATAGAAATAATAATGACTCAATAAGCAATGACACTATGCAAAATTAGAGGTCCCTATTTAGTCGAAACAAGCAATAGAATTAAGTAAATTAGCATTTTGATTTTTATGGCTTCGAAACTATGACAATTAGATAAGACTCTATGTCAGATAAAAATGATAAACACTTTAGTTTTTTAGAAAAAATAAAAGAGCTTGGTCTGCACTTAGTTTTCTCTATGTATTAGGAAGAAAAAAATACCAAAAAGAGAGTGATATAAAATCTAATTCATCATAACTTAGTCATATATTTAAAATATAAAAATAGGAATCAATATTACATAGTATGAGAAAATGTATGAGGCACTAGCGATGAAAGGAGAAATCTACGGGAATCATAATCTTTAATTTTTGGTAGAAATTAACTATAAAAGATAAAAAATTCAAACCTTACTAAACTCCTTGATAGAAATTCACAATACAAGATACAAATTATGTTCCTTTTAGTAAACATGAAAAGAGAATTCCTACATATGGTATTCCCTTTTGTGTTATTAATTAATGTCCTATGCTAGAAAATTTATAATAAAAATGACGAGACCTTGATCTGGACCATTTGGATGATGATGATAACAATGCCAAATATGATTAGTACATGCATAAATTTTTAATTAAAAAAGAAGTCTTTAATCAAGGAAGAAAAAATTATGCACCATTGGACATATTCAAACCTAAATAAACAAAAGACTAAGTAAAACCGCTAACTCACAGCACATATCTTACTTTTAAAATCAAAGAATAATTTATCATCGCAACTAAAACTGTTTAATGGAAATTCACATTACAAATATAAATATATTACTTTCAATAAATAGCAAAAGCAATATTTTTACAATGGTATTTCCTTTTATAATGAATTTATATTCTGTGAGAGAATGATGATACAAAAGATGGTACTTTACTGAGCTATTTGAACAAAATAATAACATTAGAATAACAAAATAAATTAGAACAAGTAAATAAATTAAATTATTAGCATTTAACATGTAAAACACTAGCTACCCGCGCAAACTGCGCGGGCCATCTTGCTAGTTTGTAAATAACATACCAATATTGAGAGTCCGGAGATGCATGATGCGTACAGTGGCAGAGTGGCTACGCTTGTCCCTTGCACACTGTACCCCATACGATGTCTCTGCTGTCTGCTCACCTCTCCGTCCATGTGCAGCAGTGCTTACTGTCACTGTTTCAGGCTTCAGCGCTGTCTGCCGCGCGCACAGTGCCACGAACGCGGAACGTCTTCAGCACGGCCGCGCTGACCGCACTGCTGTTCGTGCGAGGGCACTGACCTGCCGAGGCTGTTTTGACAAGTCCGCCGAGCCAGGTAAAGCCGCTGCGCTGGCCGCTGGGCCAGTGTGCTGTTCAATCCTGTGAGCGTGAGCACTTCTTTTTCCATGCCTGATAACGGGATTTAGAATAATAGTAGCCTGAAGCCTGAAGGTAACAGATTCAGAATATCTCATTTTTCTTCGCCAATTCTGTGTACATGCAGATTAAACAGGCGGGCTGCGAGGCAATTGCCTGCATCAACCAAAAACGGCCAGCCCAAAATGTGAACAGAAAGTGGGCAGACCAGCCGAGCATTTTTCTTCCTTTTCATGTGTCAGCAAGAGCAACAAGGCTAGCTGCTCAACGCTTTCGATTTTTCATGCACACATCACCACAGCAGTATCATGTGGTCCTCTAAAGAAAAGGCAACATCATCATGTTACATTAGGAAACACAGTTGACAGTGTATCAGGGGCAGGTGGGAGGAGTATCACTAATTTGTCTGTACCGGAGAAGAAGAAGAGGAAGATCGATCAATGGCTCTGTTGCGCAGCAGTCCAAGGTTGTAGCTCATTTAATGCCGTGTCTCCTATGTTGCGGCCGGCTACTCCATGCCTAGGTCTTTGTCTAGAGTTGGCGTAGTGTATTAGCCACCGATCGCTGACAGCAACCCTCATGTGCCCCCAAACGTGATGATTGGATTAGACTCCATGTGTTGGTCAGCAGCACTAAGCACTATAGTACATACTATTATAGTGAGGGTTAAGTGCTATAGTTCTTTTTTTCTATGTTACAAGTACTTTTCTTAGGAAATGTTTAGTGCCAATAGCCGAGATGTTCAGCGGCTGATAGCAAAAGAAGTTTCTTTAGTCCTACTTTTCCCATAAAAAGGACAAAGGAAAAACAAGAAGCTGCTGCTCTGAATCTCTTCGCATGTGACAGGATCAGGAGGAGATTGTTGAAAAGAAGAAAGGTCTGCAAAGAAAGCATTCAAACCAAGTACAGTAGTACTGCTTTGTTTTAGCCAAAAAGAGCTAGGCTGGGCTTGGAACACTCTCTTTTGAATATCACAACGTACTTGGCCTCCGGTTAAAAACCTCCTTGCATACATTAAGAGCTGAGAAGCAAAATCAGATATTAGAAGCACTATTATCCACGCATGATGCATGTACATTGTACATGTATACCACCCGCCAACATCCATCATGACTGATTGATGCAATGAACCTGTGGGAAAGAAAACAGACAGGTTCAGGTATTCAGGAGCCCACCCCCGCGTCTGATCCGCGTACACGTCGCGCAACGCATACTATACAGCCCCAGATTTTGTCTTCTAGGGAAGAGCCCTTTCCAGATTTTCTTCACATTCCCCTGGACGACGAAGAACAGCGGGGTGGAGCTGCAGTGGCAACATGATCGTGCTCGTGTCCATCCAAAAGGACACGAGAAACCAGGGGCACTGTCGTGCGGTTGGCCGGCTGTCTGCCTCCGCCGCGCCGCGGACCACTGTCGCCGGCAGTTCTGACGGATGGCTGCTGCTGCAGACTGCAGTTACCTGCTGCCGGCTGCTCCTTCTTCCTCCTCTTCCCCTGGTGCACGGCTGCACGCAACTGCCTCGCCTGCGCGCGGCCGCTAGCCTCCGACACACCAACGGCATTGCTCCGATCTTTCCTGCTGCTGTCCTTGTGTCTTTCCTGAACAGTAGCACAGCTATCTTTCCGAGGAGTGCCAGTGCCGCCGCCGGCCGGCCGGCCTGACGTTCGTAGGCGCTGATTACCGCGGCAATGATTCGAGCGAGAGAGGCTGATGGCCGCCTACATGCTGGGAGGTTAAGGGAAAAAGCGACGATGAGACGCCGTACGGACGGCCGTCCTAATTGAAGCGCGCCAATTATCATGCCCGCTCGCTCGCTCATGGCTTTCTTTAGCAGCAAGCAATGTGGAATGGCAATGGTAACGTCCAATGTGTGTGTGCCCAGAGAGCAGAGAGAAGGGAAAAGGAAGGGAGCAAAAGTAGAGGGGGCCGGAACATGGATTAGTGCCTCAAAAAGGGCAAAGGCCAAGCACTGGTGCTGCAGCAGCAGCAGGGGCTAATCAAGTGGGCATGACGGCGGTCGCGTTGCAAGCACTGCTGGGCGCGGGGGGTACAGACAAAAAGGGGCTCAGTTTGACGCCGGCACGCCAGGAGGGAGGCTGCGGCGGTGAGGTGCCCCGTCTTGTCCGTCCGTCCATTCACCATTCCACCAGCTACGGCCTACTACTGGAAGTCTCTCTCTCCGTCCTCCCGGCACGACGACATCGGCCGCCGTCCCACAGAGACCTGGAAGTGATGGGCTATCGCCCTGGCCAGTGGCCACAGCACTGGTGCACGCTTGATGCGGAATTTTTTTTTTTTAAAGATAGCAGGAGCACTGCTCTGTCGTATAAGAAGAAGAAGCATTCGTACATAACGCGCCGAAGCGACACAAACACCACAACACCACAACACACGCAACAAACAATCAACACAACAACATACGCAACAAACACTAGACACACCACCACAACCCGGGAGAGGAGCCGACATATGCCGTCCAGCCGCGCCGTCGTTTCCAACGATGTGCCACGCCCAAAGCCGTAGCCCGCTGCAAGCCAAAGCGGCAACCAGAACTCCTCCACCACGAGGCTGTCAACCTCATGCCACACGCACCTGACCGTCGATCCCCTAGGTCCAACCTTGCTTCAGTAAAAACTCCCGCCGCAGTATCAGTGCCTCCAACTGATCACTCAATGCGTGGGGGCCTCGCCACATCCACCGCCTCACAATCCTCAGAAGCACCCACCTGAAAGTGTACGGGGGCCTTGCCAAGCCCGTCACACTGGACACTACTCCAACAAGGGTTTGCCACCAACCCGCCTTGAGAGCCTTACCTACGCCAAGCCATCACCGGGGTCACAACCGCGTCAAGGACGCCAGCCCAAAGCCACCAGCACCCATGGGCCCTCTGCTCCTCGCCACCGACACGGATCCTGCGCAACTCCACCGCCGCAGCGGACGGGAATCACCACCAAACCGATCACCATCCACACTACCACAGGCCGGGCCGAGTCTCAAGAGCGACGCCTCCAGGAAGTATGCGACGCCAATGGCGCCGCCGTCGCTCGTCCATACCTGGACTAGGTCTTCACCCAAGAACTCCGTGCTGCAGGGCTGAGATGTTCACAATGGTGCCCCCAACAGGGAAAGCGACGCTCCAAGAGCGACGCCACCATTGCCACTGACAGGGGCTGTCCCTGTCGATGAAGGCTTTCGCCCGGTTCACCCCAAGCCTGCCACACATCCACGGCCAAATGACAGCATCTCGCTCCCTCGCCGCCTCCGCAACCATGCCAGCAGCACCATCGCGGAGGAGAGAAAAGGGGGCACCACCCAGCAGACCTCCACGCCCTCCGCCCGCACGCAGCACGACGTCGTCACCCCGGCCACCATGGCCCAAGGTAGCAAGCAGCCACAGCACCACGACCGCCATGGCGACCCGCACAGGCCGCCACTGCCGCCGCCGTCGTCCCACGCGCCCCCGCACGAGTTGCCGCTGCCGTCGCCGGTCTGCACGTCACCGCCCGGGCTGCCGCCGCCGCAGCCATCCTGCGAGCCGCCGCCCAAACCGTCGCCGCCGCCGCCGTCCCCTCACGCCTCCGCCTCTGCGGCCACCCGCCTCCCAGACCACGCCACCCGCCGCCAACACAAGCGCGCGCCCCCGACCGCGCGGCCACCAGATCCGGTCGAGGGCAGACCGGATCCGTGGCACCCCACCCCCGCCGCCGTCGCAGAGGCCGCCGACGCCGGCGAGGTCCACCGGGCCCCGAGCGCCCGCGCCCGCCGCGAGGCCCGTGTGGAAGGGGAGATGGCCGCGCCGCCGTCTTCATTGGGACCTCATGGGCTTCCAGAGCACCCCTCGGACGGCGGCGCGACGGCGAGCGGCAGCGGGACGGGGGTCGGCGGCGCTAGGGTTGGCGCCGCCCGTGCCGTCCGCGTGGGGACGACGCGAGCGGTTTTTTTGGAGAGTGCCTTGTGAAAGTCCGCCGTCCTGATGCGGAATCAAACAATGATCGACAGAGATCTCGTTTGGTTAATAATCTCGGCCGACAGGCTAACCTATCTGTCCATCCCCGCCCCGGGTCAATCAGCTCGGCAGCCTCTCATGCTGCTCTATCGCGCCCAATTGCCCAAATCTCAGTCACAGGTAGGAGTAGTAGATTCACAGAGGATTTCACCTTGCCAGTGACAGTGAGTTCATGGTCCGTGCCAAAGCAAAAGGCACAGAGAGCATCAACCTGTGGATCATGCGCGAATGATTCGGCCGGCGGGGCGGCCGACAGGCGCAGCCGACAAGCAATGCTTCTTCTACTCCTACGGCGCGGCCGCAATTAGCATGCGTGCCATGCATAGCTTTGCCTTTGCGCCTCTTTTTCCGTGTGTTCCTCGCTCGCTTGCATTGCTTCCACTGCATTGCAATGGGGGATCGGTCAAAGGTAGTAGGGCAGGCAGCGCGACGAAGCGAATCGATCATCAATGGGTGTGGTAGTGGTGCGTCGAAGGGAGAGGGGAGCACGCATGATGGCATGATGCTACGTGCCACAGCACGATCTCGGCCTGTCCCAGCCTTCAACTGCTCACTGTCCTTCTTGGCTTCTCCTCTCTCTAGCCCAAGACGACAGACGCCTCAACTGCCTCTGTCCTCTCCAACCTTTTCCTTTCTCCTGCGCTGCTTTATCTGCCCAGTTTTTATCTCTGCGCTGCACCCTGCCCCTTCTGCCTCCACTAAAAAGGGCTCCCGATTCAACAATACGAGACGACGTGTGAGAGCGCAACCAACCTGGCCCGTCCTTGCCTACGCTACGCACACCTACCTAGCCCAGCCGCCCAATTTGGCAACAGCCTCATATACATCTCCAGCGGACTCGTCGAGTCCAGTAGTCAGTCTCCCACTCCAGTCCTTGGGCGATGAGGGACGCGGCGGCGGCGGCGGTGCACGGCGGCGGGAGGGCGGTGGGAGGAGGAGAAGGAGGAGGCGCGGGAGGGGGTGCGGCGTCGGCGCCGTGCGCGGCGTGCAAGCTGCTGCGGCGGCGGTGCGCGGCCGGATGCGTCTTCGCGCCCTACTTCCCGCCCGGGGAGCCGCACAAGTTCGCCAACGTGCACAAGGTGTTCGGGGCCAGCAATGTCAGCAAGCTGCTCCAGGTACGAGCGTTGCCCATGGCCCCGGCCTCTTTGGTCGTGATCGTCTGCACTCTGCACGTCTGGTTGCTTTGATCATGCGTGCCTGATGCCTCCGTGTGGCAACTCTGCTAGTCCTCGCTTGTCCCCATGCGCTCTGCTCCTGCACTGGAGATACTACTGCCTCACGTCTCAGTGTTCTTTGCTTCAGCCAACTACTCTCCATGCATGCATCTTCTGATTCCTAGTCATCTAAGGCAGAGTTACTTCTGATTCCACGGTTGTAGTACTTCTTCTCATATTCTTGTGTACGTCCATATATTGACCTGCTCAAGTTTCCCCCTTCGTGCTGATTCTATAGTACGCTGTTATCTGCTTTAGCCTAGATAGATAGACCACAGTTCGTCAATGTGTGCTGTAGAGGATGGATATGGTTCAAAGCGTTTTGTTACTTGTGGCAATCAGACTCGGGGCTGTCTGCGTCTCAGGTACACTGATTTGCCAAAAGTAGCAAGCTTTACATATGTTATCTAATTAATTAACAAAGCCTTCTCCGATCCTACCTATTGACCACACTTTTAGGGATCATTCTGCTTTAGCTACTTGCGCACAATCTTGATCCACAAGAGTCATCCACTTTCCCACAAATCTCCTTGTTCTCTTGAGCTTCTGCACACCTGCAGTCATGTTCCTGAGATGAACAGTCCTTGATCACAGACCAACAGAAGTTTACACCGGCTCTTCAGTTCCTTTGCCAAGAACTCTCTCTTCATCATCAGCTCGACAAGGCATGGGCAAACAGTATGTCGCTTTCCCTGCACACGCCGGGCCGGGCCCCGTCATGTTGCCATTGCCACCCGATCCAATCATTAGCAGTGCAGCAACAAATCAAACCAAACAAAACAGAACAAAGAGATCGCCACGGAGACGAATCGGCCAATCAGATTTGCTGCGTTCTCATCACCATGTGTCCCGTGACATGGAAATCTGTTCGACACGGAGTTTATTAGAATCGAAAGGGACTCGCACGTCCCTGCTCTCGACCGTATCCCAAATTCAAAGATTTAGATTTCCCCCATGTGTCGAGCCGTCGGCAACAGTCCGGCAGTACGTGCACGGGCAACGAATGCACATGGTGTTTGAAAAAGAAACTTTCGGCTGCACCAAACATGCAGACATGCTGTCGATCTTTTCTGTCCTTTTTCTTTCTTGGAACAAGGACACCAGTAACCAGCAGCTACTAGCATCTGTTCTTGGTCCTAATCTGATAGTGTACTTCTGCCATGTGTGAAACTGTATTCTACTACATCTCTGCATTCTCATGTGTGAAACACTGAAACTCTGTTATAGCACTACATTTCTGTATTGCCATGTGTGAAACTCTATTCTACTACATTTCTACATATGTATTCTGCTACATATATACACTGATGTCATGTTTGTCTTCTAATACTTGTGATTGTGATGTCCATCAGTGAATTATGTGCACTCAGGCTCTGAAAGACTGAATCTTTCTTTCCTGTTGAACTGCAGGAGATCCCGGTGCAGCACCGAGGGGACGCGGTGAGCAGCCTGGTGTACGAGGCGAACGCGCGCGTGCGGGACCCGGTGTACGGCTGCGTGGGGGCCATCTCGTCGCTGCAGCAGCAGGTGGAGGCGCTGCAGGCGCAGCTGGCGCTGGCGCAGGCCGAGATGGTCAGGCTCAAGATGAGCAACGACTTCATCCTGCACCGCCTCAAGGCCACGCGCGGCGGCGGAGGGGGAAGCAGCTACACCGGCTCGCCGTCGTCCATGTCATCGCCCAAGACGGCGGAGCCGGAGGCGCACTGCAAGGCCACGCCGGAGCTGCTGGACATGGTCGTGGACCAGCCCGGCATGGACGACGCCCAGTTCTGGTCCTACTAGGATCGGAGAAACGGTGGCAGCTGACTCTGACTGCAACAGGTGATTTTGGGTCAGGTCAAGCTAGGTTCATTTTAGCTGATTTAGTGTGTGATCAGGTGCTGTTTTTGAGTCACAGATGATGATCTTCTGGTAGTAGTTGGTATATAGTATCATCAGGTATTCAGGTATATGGTGTGTGCGCGCTGTAACAGCGTGGCACTAGGAGGAAGGTGGGCGTAGAGGCCTTCTCCTGTTACCTTCTAGTATGTCCAGGACTCCAGGGCTTGTTTTTTGGCTGTCCTTCCATGAGGAGGTGGAACACTGTTACTGATATTGGTGTGCACCATGCTACGCGTTGCAAGAACCTTTCGCTTGCTCGTAGCATTTGCTTGGTGAAGCAGGTGAACTACTCTGCCATGGAAAATGCAGATAACTTTTAGTATATGTTTGTCCTAGTGTTCAATCTTTCTTGCCTGTGTTTTGGGAATTGTCTGCCAGTTTATGTTAGCTGTGAGAAGAAATTTGGAGGAAAAACTACGTACATACTTCAGTACAACCAGAGCAGGTCCAAAAATTCTGGTTAGCTCGAAACCTGATGCAGCTGACGATTGCAGGGGATGATTAAGTTAGGGATGGCATGACAATGATACTCAAGTTTGCTTGTTTCATGCTTTTACAAGGATGGGCCGATGGGCACCATGACAGACTAAATCCTAATCTAGGCAACGAAATGCCATCCGATTTCAGGAAGTACACCACTTACAGAAACGAACACCGGTTGCACTTTCAGTCCTTCAGAGAGGTCTGATCGTTCCACCTAATGTCGATCATGGGGCCAAAACTTGCAACTGGACCTTGCAATCCGCAACTAGATGGCAATAAGTTGCCAATGCAGCAACTTAATTATCTGCAATCCCAACAAAACATTAGTGCAGCTAGTTAGCTTCTGCAGTGCACAAATCATGGATGAGGGAACCATTACAGTTCATGTAACTGGATAGCAAAACTTACCAACATAAGCACGAAGCCTATGGCATGCTACGATTTAGCAATCCTTGGAAAGATAGGTAAAGATCTTTGTTGTCTGGACCAAAGATCTCTTCAGCTTTCTTGAGAGTTTCCTGGTTGAGATGTAAACAAGAACAAGTTGAGTGTTATGGCATGGAAGTCTCAATTCAAAAAATTAGCAAATGGACCCAGCTGACCAACCTCCCGTGACTGCTTATGGGCATTGAGCTCTTTGATGTTGGCTAAGAATGCTCCAAATTGTTCATATGACAGTCGGCTCCTAGAAAGTGTAACAAAGTTTTATTAATAACAATGTATCATCCTTATTTGCTGATGGTGCAGAAAGGAGGGTAGGATGTCAACAGACCTGGCTTGACGGAAAAACTCCTTTCCATCAATGCGAGGAGTGCGACCTGAAACCCACAAGCATTAATAACCACATTCATTGGATTCATATAACAATTGTGTCAGACAGCATCATGTCTTCAGAATAAAAGAAACCTGGGTTGGGTCGACCCCGTGGAGGTGAATTAGCTGCAGATGATTGCTTGCTTGATGGATACCATGGTGTCATAGACATGTGCCCTTCAATTCGAGCTCTTGTTGGTGAGGTGGCACCAGACATCAATTTTGGTGTTGGTGTTGCTGTTGTAGACATCCGCCTTGGAGAAGTTGAGGTTGACAGTATTTTAGGTGTGGCTTCTGGGGTAAGGCGAGGAGTGATGTGTGATGAGAGGGCATATTTTTGGATCGGAGGCCTTGTCACTGTACCTAAGAGTTTCAAGAATGCAAATGATTGAAACCTATGTTGACTCTCAAGACAAACAATAAATGATAAGCTAACAAGACCTTCTCGGTTTGAACTTCCAACATCCAAAGACTCGCTCAATACATTTGGCATAGGGTGAGTGATAGATCCACCATCTTCAACATTCCAAAGAAAGTAACAGTTAGGGATAAATATCAAAAAATTTCATTGGTTCATTGAAATGAGAGATTTTAAAGCATGTATAACCTCCACATGATGAGGCTTTTGATGCTACTGGCTGATCACATGTTGTAATGTCAACTGTTTCTTGTGGCTGCTTGAGAAGGATTCAGTAAACAGGCATATAGTCAATGTCAACCCTTACCATAAATTAGCAAACATATATGAATAACATGATCTATTGGGTAAACAGACTAACACACCGATGAACTGTCATCGCGCAATGACTGCATCAGATGCCTCTTGAATGACTCCAGCTGAGAATAGAGCAAATATATCAGAATGGCAGCACATAAAAAGGCTAGGGAAAAAAGATAAAAGAGTATGGCTGATAAGCTAACATATCATCTGGCTCGGTCCTTAGAACAAAAACAACAACAACAACATAGCCTTTTGTCCCAAGCAAGTTGGGGTAGGCTAGAGATGAAACCCAAAAGAAACAAGGATAAGAAAGACAAAAACGGCACAAGACCAACGGTAAGGTTAGAGGTAAACACAGGAAGAAACAAAGATCATGGTTCAGGCACGTTGATTGCTAGTCTTCAAGCGCTTCTATCTAAAGCTAATTCCTTAGAGATATTCCACTCTTTAAGATCTCTCTTAACCGACTCGTCCCAAGTCAGTCTAGGTCGGCCTCTACCTAGACCTTAGAGAGCTTAAAAATTCCCCTCGCTGTAGTGTGAAAAGGGGAGGGAATAAAAGAGGCGAGATTTTATTCATTCCTTAGAATAATTACTATGTCTCCCTAATGTGCCTTATTGTAGGGGCCACGAAGCCAATGATCATGGATGCAGACTGGGTGAATGATTTCATCAGCATAAAAACAAGTTAATTACCATTTTGTTAGCCACCTACAGTGATTACAATCCATGAAACGTTCTTGACCCGCTACCATGGTATTGATTATTGAACATCTGAATAATTCACTCCTTCAACTGAATGCCCATCCCACTTGCCACCTAAGGAATGGCAATCCAGCTCTCGTCCATTATGATCTAGACTCTAATAATAAATGGTTCAAACATATTGCCCCCATTACCTAACTGCCACAATCTCCCTGCTTAATAAGTTTCCTGATGTGGGAATTTCTAATCCTAGCCACACAGCACTACACCGACAAATATGTATGCAGAAGGAGCAGAGAGAGGTCAAACGAGGGCACCTTCTGCAGGTCGCGCGCCAGCTTCTTAGACGTCTGCGCCAGCGAGTCCCGCTCCTTGCTGAGCTTAATCTGCACCCACAGCGCCAAAACACCCAATCCCCACAGTCAAATCGAATCGCAACATCGAAACCCAATCCAAAAAATGAAACAGCAGGCCAGCCACCCCGGAGGCGCCGGGCACCCACATTGTCCTCGAGCGCGGCGCGGAGCCTGGCGTTGGTCTCCTGCAGCGCGGTGTCGAGCAGCGCGACGCGCTCCCTGAGCTCCGCGTTCTCGCGGTCCTTCTCGGCGGCGTCCGCCCGCAGCCGCCCCGCCTCCCGCTCCAGCCCGGACACCCGGCCGGCCACGGCCAGCGCCGTGATGCGCCGCGCCAGATCCAGCTGCTCGTAGGGGTCCCGCGGCAGCGCCGCCAGGACCTCGTCCGGCAGCGCGAAGTCCCCCGCCGCGCCGCCCTCCCCCAGCGGCATCCCCGCCGCCAGATCTCTCCACGGGAGAAGAGGAAGCCGGAATCGGGGATTGGGCGCGTGCTTGGGTTTGTCCGCTTTGGAGTGGAAGGGAGCTGGGGAAAGGGACCACCGCCGCTTCTCGCCGCTTCCTCGGTGCGCTTGGGGGTTTCCGTTTTTCCGGGTTTGAAATGGGCTCGGCGGCCGACGCGAGGTTTGAAATTGTTTTGGGGGGGTCCCCTGCGCAGCTGCGCTGCACCGGTGCGCCCCTCTCGCCTCGGTTTCTGCTGGAGTGGGCGCCCGAAGTGGCAATTGTTTGAAACGGGGGCTGATGCATGTTCAGTTCGTACCTGTGGTCACGGGGAGATGAGGTACGAAATGCGAATAATAAGCTGATGAAGCCCATTAGGGGAAGGCATTTTTCGTTTAAAAGGACAGCAGTCATCGAAGCCGAGCCGGAGATTTCAGTTCCCAACTTTTCTCTTCAGAGCAAGCCCAACGCAAGCCACTAAAATTAGTGGCTTCATTGTCCATGCAAAGCAAAAGGTTACTGAAGTACTACTGAGACATTCATCACCCAATGCACAACTGTAGCTTCAAAGGGACAGCATGCATGGCGTTTCTCTCTTTCTGAAAAGCTTCTCTCCTCCTCTCCAAAGTAATCGCGAGACTGCAGGACCCCCACTGTGGAGTCCGAGCCTAGTTGGCCTGCGAAGCCACCACCAGGGCGGCTTGGCCTAACGCCGTTCGCAGTGGTCGACCTCTACTCTACCCTTTAAAAGAGAATATTATGTCTTGGTCATCGAGATTCCAACCTTTAAATCAACTTCTTCTGCACTCGTCATACTTTATATCTCATACTCTATACCAACTACCAGCACACGGGACCCACTTGTCAGAATTTTTAACCTTTCTTTTTTCACCCCCACCGGCCCACTAACGCCCTCCCCTCCCCTCCCGTCCCTCTACCCCGTCCTCCCTCCTCTATCCCTCCGCCTCCTCCCAGGCGGCCACCGCGGCACCGCCCCTTCCTCCTCTCCTCCGTGGCGGCGGCGGTGAAGGAGCCCGCGCGCGGCGCGGCGGCCGGCGGAGGCGAGGTCGAGCCGGGCTCCCCCACCTTCCCCTGCTCCCGGGCGGCGCGGGCGCTGGAGCCCGCGCGCGGCGCGGCTGGCCATGGCGGCGGCCTCGGCGGGGCTCCGAGCCCGTCGTGGGCCCTCCTCTCCTTCACCTCTCCCTCCGGAGGCGGCGGGCCCTCCTCCGCCGCGAGCGGCACGCTGTAGCGCCGCCCGAGCCATCCCCCGCGAGCGCCGCCCCGCCGTCCTCGGCCCGCGCTCGACCCCGCGGCTCCTCTTCCCCGCCGTCTTCCTCTTCCGGCTCGCGGCGGAGGTCGAGCTCCGCCTCCTCTCTCCGAGCAGCAGCAGGCGGAGGAGCCGGCGCGGGGCTCCTCCTCCTCGAGCTCGCGCTCGCGGCGATGCGGGCCGAAGGAGGATGAGGAGATGCAAGCCGGAGCCCGGAGGAGCGGACGAGACCGCAATCCCACCTCCCTGCGACGCGATGGCCCTTCTGGCGCGGACGACGAGGTCGAGGTGCCCTGCCTGCTCTGTTTGGGCGGCCGCGTCGCTGCGAGATCTGCTTGGGCGCAGCTACGGACGGCCAGTTCCCGGCTCCTCCGCCGCGTCGTCGACTCCTTCCCCAATCCGGCGGCCCGGCTCCCATTTTCCAACTCCGGCGGCCCGGCTCCCGTGGCGGCGGCGGGATCTCGGGCAGTTGGGGACGAACGCGGGAAGGAGCCAGGGACCCCACCAACGAGAGGATAGCGAACGGACGGGAAGTGCGCTGGGAATACCGTGTCAGAGGCGAAACCGGACGATGCAGGTCCGGTTACAGATCCCCGCTGCAGCTGTTCAACCTGCATATCGACCTGCATGCACGGACGTGGCGTTTAGCGTGCCGCATCCCGTTCGTCAGTGCGGACAGCCTAAGGCCAAGCCCAACGCACCACGCTGGCTGGGACGAACGAGATCCTCTGCAGTTGGTCCCTCTGTTGTTGGGTCGCTGACATGTGGGCCCAGGCTCTGTGGGCCCCACATGACAGTGACTCAATGGTAGAGGCCCAACTGCAGAGGAATTGCTTCCGGCTGGGAGCCCCAGCATCCACGCAGGCTTGAGAGTGCCACATCACGAGCGGTGGTGGCTTCGCAGAGGCTCAGAGTAGCCTGCAGAGGGTGCAGTTGCTCCATTTGACAAAAGCTCGGGGCACCCAAACTCATAGTCTGCAGTTGGATGCAAAAGGAAAAGGAGGCTGCTTCAAAGGACATGATCGGTGGGACCGTGATATGACGCAAATGTTAGCCTGGGGGTTGGAACTTGGAAGCTTCTCTATCTACTTGGCCAGTAGCTTTTTTATGAGGCCACCGTCTTTTCCCCCTCGCGTTGGGCCTGCCCTTAGCGACCTGAAGTAATCGCGGAGGAGCTCCGCGACGACTTTGTAGTGTGAGACGGTTTCTATTTGTTCAATCGTATAGGTTGTCTCTCAGATTATCTATGTTTATACTTTATATAATGTATATGTACTCTTACAATATTTTTTTACATATACTCGAATATTGAAAACTCCGACACATAATGTACTCTAAAAGGCAAAATAGCACCACTTCAGCATAAAGAATACAGATTCGAGCAGCTAATTTGCAAGGACTAACCTGGACGTTGGAACTGAATATGCAAAAACGAATTTGTAGAATTCGGCCATAGGTTACAATTCTTGTACAGGACTACGAGTCTACGACGGCAACTGAACGAAATGACCTTCATACCGAACGAAATAGGCAAATAGCTTTAGTGATAGCCATACAACCACTTCTGCTACACCCGAAAGATTAAGCCAACACATGATGCGCTTTGACGGCAAAGACACCCCTGAGTTCCAAACAGCACAAGCAAGGATGAATTCATACCATTAATTTGTCTATTTCAGTCACAAGTGTACACAGTAGCACTGCATGTTCCAGAAACTGCCCATACAAGTACAAAGAATTTGCAGACATTTCTGTACAGGACTATAATGGGGCATCCCCATTCAGACGGTAGGGAATGTACATATATCCCGAATAGATACAATTCAACATCCTTACCTACTAATAAAAAAAACGATAAACAGATAATACTAACATGGTATCTCCAGAGACACCAGTCTGTATATGCTGCCACCAGTATTCGTCATTATCCATTTGAAGGGGGTGCAGGCTTTATATCATCTTAGCAAAAAAAATAGATTACCGCTGCCCAAGCACCCACTGTGAGTACCATTTGTCCTAGCTCCACTTTTCATTTTCATGATTCTATGTCACCTGATCATTTTCGTTTCGAGGTGGATCGGTGTAATCTTGACCATGATCGCGGACATCTCTGAACATAGAGAAGAAAGAAACTATGCCATCAGAAGCACCGCCTCCTAACAACCACAACAAAAGGGAGCCAAATGGATTTAAGGAGCCCGAGCCTGCAGGGGTGTTTCCAGGTTGCTGAGGGTTTTGCTCTTGATATTGGAGAGTACCATTGGCTGCTGGCTCAGCAATTCCATTCTGTTGACCCTCTTGTTGGTTCCTGGTAGACTCATCCTGAACCAATAGGGCATCTGCTTCACGAACAGCACCAGGGCCATCATTTATAGCGCCAGGGTCCCTCACATTTACCCTAGCAATGTGTAAGGTAGATGTGTAGATGGTTGAGGATGTAATCTGGACACCTGTCTGTTGGTGAATGTGAGCTCGACTCCGAATGAATCTTTGGAGAGCTGGCACCTGAAGCACCACAAATTAACATGAAATATTGCGCAGCAAGGAATTATTGGAGCTAATGAACCCAATGGGTAATATATGCACACCATCTATCTCCCTAGCAATATATGCAATACATGAAAGTTATGGCAAGCAGTGCATACAAAGAAATGTTCAGAAGCTAAAAAATGCAGTGATACTAAACTTCAAAACATTTAATAGTAACAATGATTATTTCTTTAAAAATGTGAACAAGAAATTACATTAAAATGTCATAGAAACAAGCAATAGACAAAGAAGGATGAGAAATACATACACACATAAATAAGACATTAACTTACCTCAAACCGGTTCCAAAAATATAAAATCAGATGCTGCATGAATGCAGCCGTAGCAGAGAAAGCCAGATATGAGAAGCCTGGTAAAGAATACATCAATGCATAAGTCACAAAGCAATAGAAATGCCGCCATTAGGCAAGAATAGTTCAGTAAAAAAAAAGGATAGACGCTGAACTTACCATAAGTATATGAGAAGAAGTAGATATGGAAAACCAGAAAATACAGCAAGAAAAAACGAGGGAAGAACTGCATCGATATCGATGTCCGCACACTACGAAATAAGGATATAAAGATAAGTATCTAAGATTATTAGCGTCAAAAAAAATTTTGAGCAAGTAATTAGCTTCAAAAGTTGCACAAGATCAATTCTGATAAATGCATGCATGCCAGCAGCATTCTGTCCAAAAGTTCCACAAGCCAAAATGAGCTCCTTTTAGCTTTCTCTACACTGAACTGAAATATACTTTTAGTTGCTCCCTTAACAGTTCTACTGAGCAAAAAGCCTAATTTACTCCCTAAAGGAACGAAAAGTCTCACAACAGCCATGGAGTAATAATAAAAATTCCAGCAATACCTCCATGTAAAATATTACCTGATCATTGTGAATAGCTCACATAACCATACAAGAGTTAAAACAAGAAACGCGAGTAATTGATCATCGTAGAACTCAAATAGAAAAAAGAGGATCCCAATCATAATCTACAAAGAATAAAGCAAAATAATGAGTGAGCTATGTAGAAGCTTGGTGAATCCTGCAGTGAATTACATCTTCGTCACAAACTTCAAATATTTCAAAACGCCAAAGGATATTTCTCATTACCGGCACAAAAACCAACGATTCAATGACATGCACGAATATCAACTGAAAAGTGGGCAGTTGGTGGCGTGCATGGTGTTGAAGCTGCACTGAAAAATTCAAGGACGAACAATGCACAAGGTGAATTAAAAAAAATAGTTAAGTGCAAAGCAATCTAGGTCGCAACCTACAGAAAGGAACACAAACCTGTGAACCTAAGCATGCGGGATTGCGTTTCTCTCAGAGTAAACGAAACAGACATTGTGGTTGTGAAAAAGACAAAGAGTGACATTAGAAGGACACCACATTTGGTCACAAAGTAATCTGCAAGCAGCAACGTTGCAAATGCATCAGATTTGATGCAGAGAGGAAGATAGGAGTAATGAATATTATGAAAGGCAAATAAGAGGCTTCAGCAAAACAAAGGACTTTTTGGTTCCATATTTTCCAATTTAAAAGTTCATGGCAACTTAGCAGTTGGAATACATAAAGCTCTGATATATCATTTAGGAAACACCGATGAATTAAATCAACATAGTGAGAAAACAAAGTTCCCTATACAAACCTCCAAACCTTGTAGGACCTTGTGGCTCATGCCCATAACTGAGATCATAGAGCTCCTTTGTCTGAAAGTTGTATAGATATCCTGCACAACGTACCGAAAATCAAAATATTAGATTATAACAGGGCGTATTGCAAACAGTTACACGAAGTGCAAAAAACCGTTGTTCGATATGCTTCCAATAAAGTCCAATGTGTTGTTACTTTTGTTGTCATGAACTGAGACTGGAATTAATCTAATGATTAAGGTTAGCATAAGCACATAGGATCAGAAGCATACCATGACCAGGAGAATTCACCAAGCTGTTTGTAAGTATAGTGTCATAGCCAACAATGCTGTTTATCAAAAGCTGCTGCCACCTGAAAAGGAAAAGGTAGAAGATTTTGAGCCGAATCCACTGCAGACAATCCAATTGGATAATATAAATAAATGCCAGCACATCCCAAGCACGCACTAAAAAAAGTATAAAGAAACATAGAGAAAGAATTGTAGTTCTTAAATTTTCTGTACAAACTGGCACAAATTTCGTGCCCGCAATGATATAGGAATAATTATCATAATCCTCACTGAAATATGGCATTAGTTCCTATTATCTAGGTGCAAGATTAATGTTGCCATAGCTTTCAAAAAAAAAATGTTACCAACAACTGCATCCAACTCATCAAGATGATAGCTCAAAAAAAAAAGATGAAAAGGCAAATAGATGTGCAAAATCGTAACTCAACCTAGTATTTGCAAAATTTGTTAGCTTGATGCTGGTCATGAACAAATATGTGCAGAAGGTCATTGATACTTTGAAATACAATATGCAGAGTGTTTCATGTAAGCATGAAGGGATCTCCTTTAAAACCTATGTCTGATCAAAGTTGTCAACATATGAGAATGAGTTAAATACTCCAGCGACCCTTAAAAGCTTGCAAACAGGGAGGGCTCGAGAAAGACTGAATAATAACCTGTTTCCAAAGCAAGGATTTCGAGCAGAAATTGTGATATTGATTGTTCGGACACCATGACGAATTTTAGCACCTTCTGAAAGCAAGAAATATCCCTGCAGGAAAAAAAAACACGTGCGAAAGCTCTTAAACTAACATGCATACAAACAAAAAAGGTCGAAGATATTTCACTGTCTTAAATTAATTGTTCTCTATTTTACCCCTGCCAAATTAAAAAAAAAATAACAGTTCGCATATTCGTTTATAGCATTTTACCAGCTGAGGATGAACTAGTTGCATACAATGTTTCTTCACTGAAGAGTGGCATAAAAGTTTCAAATATGTTCAACAAATCATTAATCTTATTGTGCAGAAACAAGCTCGTCGTCACAAATCATATTAAAGCAGACAGTGGCCAGGTGACATCGATATGACAGGAAGAGTCTGACCTTCTCCACGCCATATAAATAGGTAGGCTCAAATGCTTTACTTCTCCTCTCAAACCACTGCACTGTAACAAACAACACAGGCTAGCAAGAAGTCAGAGAAAATTAGTTATGGGAGTTGCAGGTAACAAGGTTAATAAGATTCATGCAAACACCATTCTGGGATGAGGCATCAAAGAATATAACCAAAGTTTACGGCAAACAATACCTATCGTTGAAATAAGATGATCCATGCTTGGTAGTTGAAGATCCTTAATGATATGGAGGAAGTCATTCCAGTTTGATCTGACCTGTCATCAGATAAACAAGAGAATATCCTAGAGAATGAAAATACATGTATGTTTCACTAATTAGGCAATACATCAAACCAGCAATACACAGTTAACGAACAAGCAAGCACACAAACAAAATGATATGATACCACTTAGGGAACTCAGCCAGGGTTAAATTTTTCGGAACAGTAGCGGTTTTTTCGGGAATAAAAACCGGGCCGGTAAACCGGTCAAACCGGCCGGTTAACCAGTAGGAGCGGTTTGGTAGTGTCGGTTTTGAGCGGTAACCGGCCCTATTATGCTACCGGACCGGACCGGTTTGACCGGTAACCGGTCAAACCGGACCGGTTACCAACGGTAAATTTAACCCTGAACTCAGCAGGGATACAAAAATTCCTGATGAGCAGTCTTTCCTTAACCTGAATATTGATTAATAACACTATATTACAGTATTGGTCCCACAAATCTCAACAATAAACTGCTATGTGGAACTACTTGCACCTTCTTCACTCCTCAAAAAGCAAGATGCAGGCCTAACAAATACATAGGAACTAACTATTTTTTTCCCAAAAACAAAGATCTAGCAGCTTTTTTTATACACCAGAAACAATACATCTAGGACCAACAGGAGGATTTTCTGAGCAGGTATTAAACGGGGGGCAGTTTCAAAAACCCTAGTTAAACTTCTTACCATTAACTGGAGGGTATTTTCTGAAAGTTGCTTTATGTTCCTCCAGAATGAGACAGCACGAAAATACCATTTTCTGAACAAATATGTCACCGCTGCTTTAAACGACTCCTTAGCAGATAAAGGGTAGTGTACTGAGCCCTCTCCCGCTGCCTTCAAATCTGGTACGCCTGGAATAGTCGTGATAACAGTTGTGTCAGCTGCATTCTCTGGTTGAGGCTCAAATTCTTTATCTCCCTTCCAAGTTCTAAACATTAGCTTACTCCTCCTAGCTCCTGGGCCAACCCAGGTTGACCAGAACTTAGATGCCAAAATGTTGAACTTATCACCATTAACCTCTAAAATTTTCTCAGCTGAACGGCCCAGGTTCTGGAGATCCATGATGTAAGAAGCACCTCTGCTGGCCCACAGTCCCCCACTGATAATCTACAACTCATAACATGGCAAAGTTTAAAATTGACACCGATAAAAACATGAAATGTCAAAGAAAACAAAAAACAAAACATGCATAATGCAGTTTACAGCGTAGCAACAAACTCAAGAACAAATGCAATGAGCATCACGGCATCAACACGTACCTTGATTTGGACAAGTTGTGCTTCTCCAAATTCAATTCCAGAAAACTCACTTGAACAGCCAGGCTTTGCATGCAAAAGAAAAATCAAAGGTGAGAATCTACAAATAAACACTGGAATGGACACAGACATGTGTGCTACAAAATCAAATAGTATCAATCCATCACATCGGGTTTTATTCTCTTCTTTTCTTTTACTACAGATACTGTTTCCTTTTCTTTCAAGTCTAGGTTCTTGTGTTACAAATCTCCAGATCGTGAACTTTCTGCTTCCACCCAGTATGAGTAGTCACCGGGAACATGGGATCATGCCACGTGGTCCCAGGAACAAGTGAAAAATCTCGTACCCGCCTTGTCAAAACCTTTCTCAAGTAGCGTACAATGTTCCTCAACCCCATCGACCTGGGAACTTAGTGACTATGACTGTTCAAATTACAGTGAGCCTTCTTTTGGATGTATAGATATATAAACAGATTACTTAGCATGGCCTTACTATTTTTGATGTGCCATAACATATAGACATCTCATAGTTCATTAAACATTTATCTTCAGCTCAATTCCATGCATCACAGACAAACTAGACCGGCCAGATGATCTCAATTCAACCAAACAGCAACTTGATGAAATCATCAGCAATCAAAATATGCATTGACATGTTGAGTAAGGCATGAACAGAACAGAACATAAGCAAGTCCAGAATACAAATGTCAATAGTGAACGGAACAGGAATGGAACACTATGTTTACAGATTAAGTGATTAACTAATAGTTGTAGTTCAAACTAAACTCCATTGGGAGGAAGAATAACAGAGGATTTGCAAAAATTCCTCACATTACGCCAGCAAAATCATCAGCATAGCAAACAGCTACGGCAGCTCTGTTTCCACAATTTACATCAAACTGAAAATTTATCCAAGCTAGCACGAATTTGACACCCAAAACCCGGTGACTGCTTTAACAGAAGCCCACGAGAAGCGCCATATCCGGTCCCATATAATCACACAGCGGCAGCGTAAGCAGTAGCAGGAGCAGTAAGAAAGGCTAGGCAGGCCACCGGAGAGCAGCAATTCTGAGGAGAGTATGGACGGGCCCGCGGCTCACCTGCTGCACGAAGTTGGTGTGCATGACGACGAGCAGGCAGAAGAGCGCAACGGCTCCGGCGAGGTAGAGGTACTCGAGCGCGAGGCGGATCCGCGGGGTGAGCAGCTGGGACAGCATCCCCGACAGGCGCGCGTGCACCCGCAGGAACGTCTGCTCCGGATCCATCCCGCTGCTGGCCCCGCCCCGCGCCGGCGCCGGCCGCCTCCAAACCCTAAGCAGGGCCGCGCCCGCGCCCGCGCCCCCCTCCACCTTCGGCCTCCCCTCCCCTCCCCCGAAGGAAGGAAACTCTGATTCGATTGGGATTCGGGATTGCCGGCCGCTAAAATTCGGTGCTGGGGAGGAATTTGGTTCGGGGGGTTGGGATTTGAATTTGTCCGGGGCAGTGTGCGCATCAGCGCTTGCGATTTCTTGTGTGCTAGTACTGGGGGGCCCGCTCTTTCTTGGGGAATGGGCCAAGGCGTGTGTGTGTGTGTGCAGGCGGCGGGGCGCACGCAGCAATTTTTTTCCTGCCGCCGGCACGTTGGTTGTTGGTTGGCTGTGGGTGGGGTCTGGAATCTGGTGGCTGGCGCCGTATCGTATGGCTTGCGTGATGCGAGGTGCGACGGTCGAGCGGATGAGGACGCCAAGATCTTTATGTAGCGTCTTGTCACCCAATAACGCTGGGTTTACTTGTTAATCTTACCACGCGTCTCCTTTCAAATTGAGCTTAGGATAGTGTCAATGTACTGAATAGCTGTCGTAGCACCCGCAAAAGCGGCCGACAAGGTAGCAGACCCAAGATAGCAAGCTCGGATTTAGCGCCGCTATTTTGGCCGTTATTTCTCATATTTCACCGCTATTGCTAATGTTATGCCGCTATTTCGGTAAGTTTATAGTTAAAATAACATATCAAAATAGATCAAATGCCGATAAGAGTGTTGAAAATGATGAATGATTGAATAAAAAATAATGTTTTTCTTTATTGATATGAGAATTTAATGTTAACACGTATTCATACATTTTCATTACATATAATTATTAATGTTTTTTGTGATTTTAAGTGGAATATAATGGCTAACTAAAAACTTTAATAGTATTTTAAGTAAATTTATGCTAAAATTTTGAGTATTTTTTGAATTCCGCTATTTGGACTTAGCACCCGCTATCCGCAATCCGCTACACCGACACTAATCCGTTACGAGACCGCTAAATGCTATTTAGTACCTTGGATGGTGCATTAAACTTTTAGGTAAGTTCATATTTGAACTTTTTCTAAAAATAAGATATTTGAGCTTTGTGTGCAAAGTTTAGGTTGAAGGGTGGTTGCATATGAAAATAAGGTCAAAGATATTTTTGACCTATGGACCTAAGACACTAGGATGGGTGGCGCGCTACGCCGCGCCTGTATATGTTGAATTTGTAATCTTGCATTGCTCTGTTTAGGTCTTCAACTCACTTGCTTTTGTTAATAAATGGTCGTTGAAGAAGATTGTGCAACCATAAATTAAGAGAACAGACACGAACACTACACACACAAGAGCGACAACCACTCAAAGGAATCAGTTCAGTACATTGGTAGAAGCAAAATGTAAAAGATGCATCAGCTTTGTCAGTTTGCAATTGCAATAACAGCACCCCCCCCCCCCCCCCCCCTCCTCCCAAAAAAAAGATTGTTTCCAATGTAAACTCATTTTTGTGTCGCCATTACTACACGTGACAAACAAAAATTACATATATAAAATAAAAATGCTAAGCAAGGAAATCAGGACACATAATGTCTCCTCTTTTATTGGCCCTTTGAAAATATGATAGGAACAGCACATGCTGAAATTGACAATCTGCATAGAGAATGCCAAAAAGAATTATTGTTGTAGCACCATGGTGCCATATATTAACAACATCAGTTGACATATTGGAAGAACACATTCATCGCGGGAGGATTGTAAGCTAAAACTCCCGTAACTATGAACATATACTTACCTTTACAGAACAACACCCAACTGATTAGCTTCTTAGTTGTAACCTCTTCACAGTCTATCCATTCCAGGTTGTATCCGTTCCATAGGTAGAAACAGAATCAAATGACAATAAACCTAGATGACTAAGCAACACTAATATTGATGTACATATTAACATTTCAGAAAGACATAGCATTTTAGTTTTAGATAGACAGGTAGCATTCTCGTTTGAAGAAAAATTATGTAGTCATGAAGAGCAGAGATCTTCTATTGGCAGCCAAAAAGTAAAGATATAGGTACATAATAAATTGAGGGCACTTCATCAGTAGCTTTGGAGACTGCCATTCCTTCAGTTTTAGTAACAGAGATTCATATATGAAAAAAATTCGTATGGAACTTGCACAAAATTAAATCTATTGCAAGGCAACTAAGAAACTTGGTGTGTTGCCTGGTTCAGTGGTTGACCATATGGCTTCATAATAGTAGGGTGTATAATGTAGCAAGAAATAACGCATGTACCAGTCCATTTGAAATATGAAAACTGAAAACATAGTAAGCACAGCTCTAAGCTTCCTGATGAAGATAATAACCAAAGAATAAGATCTGCAGAGGAAGTGAAGTTGTATTGAAGGAAATTTCTGAATGTTCATTGGAAAGCTAATTTTTGTTAATCGCCAGAACTGTAGCCAACAGTAGTAAACACAAACTATGTAGCCTATCATCAATCGTAAAAGAAGAATTATATATGATTCCAGAAAAGCATTTTAAATTAGAAGCAACACATGGAACACAATATTTTTCTTAAAAGGAGAAATTAGGAAAGAAGGAATAATACTAAGCACCTTCTCCTTTTTCTTCATGAAGCCCCATATCCTGAAACCATGCGTGTTGCTGCTGAGAGAGAGGGGGAAGAGAATTAAAGGTGTGCAATCTAACAGAACATCCCACCACCGGACACCTGTCTTCCGTTGCTTTCTTTCGTTCCCTGAAGCAGACGCAGTAAAAAGAGCAGGTAAAACGCTTCCACGTACCCATGACGCGAGCTGACGGGCGGGAGTGGCGGGAGGCTCCGGAGGCCAGGAATACTCTCCGCTATATAGAGTTACATATGTCATTATCTTCCTCTTCGCAACATGACGACGCTTTCATCCCCGCATTGTAAAAATCTCACACAAGTAATGTATCATGTTTCTCGACCCCGTCGACTTAGAAACTTTATAACTATTTAGTGTCTTGCTTTGTTGGACCAATGTGGTATGCTCTCAACCTTTCATAAGTTAAGCACTTAAGGCCAGTCTCAGTGGGGAGTGTCATCAGCATTAAATATCATGCCACATCAACAATTTTGCTGACATGACAGTGATATTTATGAGGGGAGTGTCATGGGATGAGAGAGGATGTCATGGTGATGACACTCACTCGGCACAATTCTCAAAGTTTCCAGTCTTGGCAACCGTGTGATGACACTCTCCAATGAGACCGGCCTAAGCTAGAGCCAAAGATATCACCTCAAATGCCAGCTTCTTGAATAACGAGCTATGGATCAAGCAGACTCACATAACATAAGCTCATTATTGTTATCCCTGAGCTCTTGCAAAGCTACCTCTGCCGTAGACGTAAATGTCGTTTGCTCCCTTAAGCATTTTATTTTTTAAAATATAATAATACTAATTTGTTACCATAAATGTTTTATTCTTTTAGATCTTGTCAAATTTAAAAGGTTTTACTTAGAGAAAACCAGAATTGTTTATATTTCGGGATAGGTTTTCAAAGTGAGGAATGACGGATCCAAGAATAAAAACATATTTCTCTTCCTTTCTTCTCTCTCATCTTATTCTCCTTCTCATTTTCTTCTTTCTCTTCGTTTATGGCTGAAATTTGTAAATTTGTTGTAAGAAGTAGGGGGGAGGGGGGGGGGAGCATTGGATGTACCCTGAAGTGACGCACGTGTCAGATCGAGAGGTACGCTCAGTTCGACGTTCATGAATTTATCCATTTGGTCGCTGCTTTGGCCTTACATAATGGTATGATGCTGCCACATGTCTAGAAAAAACCTTGTTCTCGTTGTCTGAGACTATCACTGAGTGATCTTTTTTTCCTTTTCTGTAGTGCATGTGAATCAATGTACCACTTCTATCCCCTCAAGGATTTCACTTATACAAAAACGGGCATCGATACCGACCATATGGGTGGCTAGGCGGCACTAATGTGCCGGGCTTTAGTAGCGGTCGACAACCGGTATTAAAGTGCACAGATTACTACTAACTTTTTTTAGCAATGCAGATTAATACTGGCTGGTAAAATGGTTTTGTGTACAAAAAGTACATATTTTGGACCGCCAAGAGGATCGCACACGCACAATGTCATAAAGTGACGCGGATTTTCATGCAGAAATGCGTGTAACGAGGCCGTGAGATTTGAACCCACGACCTCTGACCCACAATGGGAGGGACCTTAGTAGGGTAAATTCACTCAGTGCCACAAAAATTTAGGCTATTTCATTTAGTGCCATAAAAATTTCAAAACTTCCCTTAATGCCATAGAAGTTCTGATTTATGTCTTCAATGCCATTCTGTCACCTTTTTCATCCATGTGTTGTTAACTAAGGCATGAAAAGTCATATTTACCCCTAGCCCCACATGTCATTGTCTCTCTTCTTCTTTTCCTTTTTCTCCTTCCTCTGCCCTTCTCCATTGCTAGCGCCGCAGGCTCCAATCCTCCACACCTGAACGCAGCCTCCGATCCTCCACACTGGCCACTTATGCACAACACAGCTCCGCCTGCTCGCGGCTGCGGCGGCGTGGCCCCACCCGCGCGGCAGCCTGCTCGCGGCCATGCCTGCTCTGCCCTCCTGCTGGCGCCCGCGGCTACCTGCTTGCTTGCGCGACTCCTGCTCGTGCCCGCGACGGCGTGACCCCGCCCGTGCCGCGCCTGCTGGCGGCGCCGGCGCAACCCTGCCCACGCGCCCACCTGCTGACGGCTGCCTTCTAGCGCCCGCGGTGGCGTGACCCCGACCTTCTTCCCATGATTGCTTGGGCGGCCGTCGGAGCTCAGCAGGGTAAATCCACTGGCATTGCACGGAAGCTGCCTCGCAGAGGGGCGGAGCCATCGCTCCCGTCGCAGGCACCACCGCATAACCGCACAAAGGACCAGATCTCGATTTCGTGGACCTTGCCTCTCGCACCATGGAGCTGTGCCTGCTTGCGCATAGGGGATTCACATGGAGCTGGTGGAGTTTTTTTAATTATCAAATGGGGAAAAAAGAAAGAGAGATAATGACATGTGGGGCTAGGGGTAATATGACTTTTCATACCTTAGTTAGCAGCCCATGGATAGAAAGTGTGACGGAATGGCACTGAGGACATAAATCAGAACTTCTATGGCACTAAGGGAAGTTTTAAAATTTTCGTGGCACTGAGAGAAATAGTCTAAATTTTTATGACGCTGAGGAAATTTATCCACCTTAGTAACCATGTTCCTGAAACATGAGGAACAAGGAACGGGAATCTGAAACGTCATTTTCAAAAACTATGAAACGAAGAGGCTATACCTCTTGTGTATGTTCATATGAGAGACGGAACACGTTCTAAGTATAATTGGAACAGTGTTCCCGGAATGAGAAACGTGTTCCAAATTATTGGGGTCGGTATCATCAGAATAAAAGGAATTAACACATGTTTATAATCAAATCCTAGCAAGATGCACTACCGGAAATCGAGTCTTTGCCGTGTGTTTGTGTCTTTGCCGTGTGTTTTTTATCGGACACACGGCAAAGAGCCATTTACACACGACAAATAAAAAACACACGGCAAAGAGACTTTGCCGTGTGCCTTTTTTATCAGACACACGGCAAAGGCTCTTTGCCGTGTGCTTTTTTTTCCCGCACACGGCGAACAGCCGTCGACGCCCCTCCCGGCCTCCCCTCGATTCCCATGCCCTCCCGGCCCCACGCCCGCCTCCCCACCCCCCGCCCCACGCCCCGCTCCCCCGGCCCCACCCCCGCCTCCTCACGCCCCACGCGGCCACGCCCCGCTCCCCCGGCCCCACCCCCGCCTCCTCACGCCCCGCTCCCCCGGCTCCTCGCACGCCCCGCCGGCCGCCCCCGGGCCCCACGCCCCCTCCGCCTCCGCCTTATCTTCTTCCCACCCACCGCGCTCTCTCCTCCTCCACTCATTCCTCCCTTCTCTCCTTCCCACTCCACCGTTCTCTCCTCTCTTGGCGGTGGCCCCTCCTCGACGGCGGCGACGGCGGCCCCTCCTCTGCCTCCCCTCCCCTCCCCCCTCCGCTCGCCCCTCACCGGGAGTGAGGAGCAGCGGCGGGCGAGGTGCGGCGGCGGCGCATGAGGTGGTGGCTGCGGCGGGCATGGTGGTGGTGGTGGCTGGTGGCGGGCGCGGTGGTGGTCCGAGCACGGCGGTGGTGCAGGCGCGTCGGCCGGAGCTGGTGCGGGCGGCGGCGGTCGGATCTGGTGGCGCGTGGTGGCACGGGCTGGTGGTGGTGGGTGGCGGCGGTAGCCGCCGGCGGGCGTGGTGGTGGTCCGGGCGCGGCGGGCGGAGCTGGTGCGGGCGGCGGCGGCCGGATCTGGTGGCGCGTGGTGGTGGGTGGTGGCGGCAGCCGCCGACGGGCGTGGTGGTGGTCCAGGCACGGCGCCCGGAGCTGGTGCGGGCGGCGGCGGCCGGATCTGGTGGCGCGTGGTGGTGCGGGCTGGTGGTGGTGGGTTGTGGCGGCAGCCGCCGGCGGGCGTGGTGGTGGTGGTGGCAGTGGCCGGAGCGGCGGCAGCGGTGGGGCCCATGCCCCCTGCCATATTTTTTTTTACTTTTCAAAAGTGTCTTTGCCGTCGGCAGGAAAACACACGGCAAACCTTTGCCGTGTGCTCGTGAAAGGGTACACGGCAAAGAGGGCCTTTGCCGGCTAATCTTTGCCGTGTGCGCTTTGCCGAGTGCAACACACGGCAAAGGCTTTGCCGTGTGTTTTTGGGCCAAAGACCGGGAATCCGGTAGTGTATGGAAGCCTACTTGATTACTAAATTTGCTAGAATAACGAGTCCTTATTAGATAGACGCTTGGACATAACTTCTAATTCTTTGGACGACATCAAAGTATTGTAATAGTACCCCTTATCTATATACCTAGCTACTATGCATGCTCTAACTATAGCGGATCACGTTCCACCAAATTTTGGATCTTTCTGATCATTCCCATCCCTCGTTTCCGAAACGTGAAACGTAGCCATGTTCTAGGCTGCTAAGAGAGGGACCATGGATGAGAGAGGAGAGCAGGGAGAGCAGACGAGCGACCGAGAAAGATTTCCTTTGGTTCAGAGCTCAGACTTCAGAGTTCTTTGAAATGCACATGGCTCGGCCTCCTTACTTTCAGAGCGGAGACAAGCTTTTCCTCATTCCGGACGCACCCAAGCAATTTCTTTAGAGATGAACGGCAGACTTCGAATCCCTGCAAAAAATCTTCCGCAAAAAAAAAAAAAAAAAAAAAAATGCAAAAGTACTTCAATCCAGGCTCTTACATCAATGTCATTCGTAACAAAAGGCACCAACGACGGGCCACGAGCCAAGTCAAGGCACCAACGACGGGCCACGAGCAAAGTCGACACCACGTTGTCGCCGTGATCGTGTGTGCATGTATTGTCGTCCGTCCAAGATCAAAAGCAAATGGCTTCTTCATTTCCTTGGTCCATAACTTTGTTCTTAGTTGTCGTGTCTCCCCAAAGAATTAACCCACACCATAAGCTTTAGACTTGTGCAGTAAAAAAAGACTTATCTAAGCTACTGCTGAGCGCTTTCATAGCAGACATCAGTTCGACGACCTTGATGGATTTATCCATTTATTTGGTCGATGCTTTGGTTTTCAATAATGGTGTAATGCTGCTGCGGGTCTTGGAAAAACCTTATTTGTTCTTTGTTGACTCATGCTTGCACAAAGTGATGTTTTTCGTTTTCTTTTCCATAGTGCACGTAATCAATCTTCCTCCTCTACCCCTCAAGCTTTTCACGCATGTACGTTTCTCTACGGTTCCACAATGGGAGGGGAGGAGCGAGGGGAATAAGAAGAGGGCACGACCGAGAAAAATCTCTTTGAAATGCGCATGGCTCGGCCCCTTTCTTTCACAACGTGAAATGCACCACACTACTGAAGATTACTGGATCTTCTTCAAATTCCTGCAAAAATCCTTCAATCAAGTCCTTTACATCAATAATGTCAAAACTACACTCACACTACTGAAGATTACTGGATCTTCTTCTCTTGCGAGGAAAAAGACTAGTATTGAATCTTTCAAGTTGAAAACTCGACCACTACTGACGTACTAAGCATCGTAAGAGTCAGACGTGCTTTGCCTTGTTTAGTTTCCACCCGAAATCTTTTCGCCCGTCACATCAAAGAAGAATCTTAGATGCATGAAGTATTAAATGTAGACGAAAAAGGTGAAAAGTTATATGGATGGGCTGTAAATCGCGAGACGAATCTAATGAGCCTACTTAATCCACGATCTGCAATATTAATGCTACAGTAACCATTCGCTAATTATGGATTAATTACCCTCTAATTACCATCGTTAGATTCGTCTCGAGATTTCCAACCTGTCCATATAACTTTTCACCTTTTTCGTCTACATTTACTACTCTTAAATTGGTAAAATCAATACCCGAAATCTTTTCACGAAAAAATTTCATCAACTAAACACGGCCTTTGTGTTGCTAGATGACAGTACATCTGCTCAGTGCATCAGAGAAATCGCTTATGGTCTAGGGGGGCGACTGTATTACACAGAACCTATTTCTAATCAGACGACCTCTAAATTCAGGTGCGCTACACTACAGGAGTAAACTGTAAAGAGGGCGAAGCAGAGCTCTGAGAGACTGCCCCCAGCTGCGCTACTGATTCCAGGGAACCTCGCTCTCGATGCCATCGTCCGCGTCCAGCGCTCCGGCCAATCCTGTACGTCTAGCCGTCGATGCTCGCGAGCGCGCGGCGGAAGGCGGCGGGAGTGCAGGGGATCCGCAGCGGGCCCCGGTGGCCGTACCCGTACTCCTGGGCGGCGCGGCCCAGGAGCTCGGCCAGCGCCGGGCGGCCCAGCAGCTCCGCCCGCACGAGGAACCGCTCGGCCGCCTCGCCGCCGTCCGGCACCTCCCCGACGACGTGCACCGGCACGTGGCCCTCCGGCACCGCGTCGACGCCCCGCCGCTTCTCCGCCTGTGCCGGCGGCGACGACGCAGAGGCGGCGGCCGCGGTGGCGGAGGAGGAGTCCGCGACGCGCGAGCAGAGACGCCGGCCCAGCTGCTTCATCCCCGCGGGTCACCGTTACGGACGACGAGGAAGAGCAGCGGCGTGGCGCGTGGCGCCGGCGCCAAACTGGCACGCGGTGACAAGCTAGGCCGATGCCGCCGTTGGTGGCCTGACGCCCTTATTTATAGCCGGGTGGGAAGGGCCGGAGGGGGGCGGTCGTTACTGGTTAGTACTGGGACGAGACATGGCACGTGTGGGGCCAGTTCACCGGTGCAAGAGCGAGAGCCAAATGGACGGTGGAACAGGTGTGCAAGAGCTAGCCGGGCGGCCGGAGTGCCTATCCGGCCGGCACGTACGTTTAACGTTCTCCTTCAACTCGTCCTCTTCGATCTCCTCTCGACCACCCGTATACGTGCAAATGCATGCCCGCTCTCCGTCGGTCGGGTTCGGCCGCCGGCCGCCGGCCGCCGGCGAGTGTTGTCCGAGAGCGACGCATGCACGCGGCAGCGTGCGCGGCGCGTGGACCGACAAGATCATATCACTAGAGCAGGTGACCGAGCGAGCAGAGCCGAGCACCCCACCTTTAATTTAATCCATGGCGCTCCCCTTATTTTCCAGCCGCGCCGCCGGAGGTACGACGGCGGCCGACCGGTTGGGCCGATCACGATTCACGAGTCGAGAGATGACTCATAGCGATCGCCCGGTCATCTGGAACATGGGGAGCCGGTTGACGTGTCGAGCGCACGGCGGCGGCGCGCGGGAGAGAGGAGGAGGTGCTCCGTCGATCGCCCGACAGCGTACTACGGCGGCGGTGCATGCATGTCCGAGCGCCGCCCTTTTTTGCTTTACCATTGCATAGGGACGGGGAGAAAGGTGATCGAAGAGCATCCTACTGTCCTAGGCTCCTAGCTAGGGGTCACGGCCGACCATATAATGCGTGCTCTGTCGCTTTTCATATACTATGTTTGATTTGAGTGGGGTGAAAAAATCTCATGAACAGGGGATGCGTGCACATGCATGAGGGCAGTCGCCCGGCCACCAGGTCGATTGCATTTGCACCCAGCTCGATCGTACGCCTCTAAGTAGGTTCGATTATTCTTACTCCCTCCGTCTCATTCTACGAATTCAGAAAATTAAAATAACCTGAATTTTGAAACCGGAGGAGTTAGGAGTAGGCATCATCAGCGTTGTTGCGCACTTGCGCTAGTGGCGAGAGGCTCACAAAGCAGTGTAGGGCTCTGCACACCTGTCGTCGACGCGACGATGCCAACCGTCGTCACGGATGCGCGCAGTGGCATGACCAGGATCCATGCATTACGTCAAAACTGTATAGGATCTAGTTTCAACAAACCCGAATCCCAGGCAACAAGGAAGAATGCGTTCGTTCAGGATCCCAATCCGAAAAGAGAGAGGAAGAAGGCCTTCATTTTACTTTTGGAGGCGTGAAAAAGATGGCGGCGAGCGAAAGCTGAACATCCCGGGCCGTACTACGGCCCGCAAACGAGCGATCTTTGTTTACGGGCCGAGGCCTCGACCTCGATCAATCATCACCCATGGCACCCACACGGTCCAACATGTAGAAGTAGCCCGAGCCCATATATACGCCGTAAACATCACGTGGATAAATACAAGATGGGGGCGGCAGGCGCGGCGAAGCCAGTAGCCAGCCAAGGCACGAGCGCGAGCTGCACGCCTTGCCACGCCGTCGTCCTTCTCGGACGGACGGACGGACACGCCGTCGCCCCCAGTCGCAACTCGCCAGTTGGGGATGGGCCGGCGCTTCCGTCCTTGCATTGGAGGCGACGCAGCGCAGCTGCTGTGATGCACCGAGGGATTGAAAATTTCTCCGCCTGTCACGGTACATGCGTCGTCGCGAACGCCGAGGTCAGCAACAGCGATCGCCGTGTTTAGATGCGGCTGCAAATTTTTTCTGAGCATGATCCCTCACATGCATGGCATATTAAATGTAGTAAAAAAAATAACTCATTATATGGATGGAGTATACGTCGCGAGACGAATCTAATGAGCCTAATTATGTCGTGATTAGACAATAAATTACTACAGTAACATGTGCTAATGACGGATTAATTAGACTCATTAGATTCGTCTTGCGATTTACTGATAGAATCTGTAATTAGTTTTGTAATTAGTCTATATTTAATACTTCAAATGTGTGTCCGACATACTTCAAAAAATTTCACCCTCCATCTAAACATGGCCCAGATGATGAGGACCATTCTGTACGTAGCCCGTCGCAGGAATTGTAATGGGTGTTTAGATGAGAGGGTGAAAAATTTTGGGACGTCACATCAAAGAAAATTTACCATTTAGGAGTAGTAAACGTAAACTATTGGTAAAACTAATTACAGATCTAGTCAGCAAATCGCGAGACAAATCTAATGACGGGTAATTAGAGGGTAATTAATTAAGAATTAGCGGACGGTTATTGTAGCATTACTGTTGCAAATCGTGGATTAAGTAGGCTCGTTAGACTCGTCTCGCGACATACACTCCACACATTTACTATTTAATGCATGTAAGATTCTTTGACGTGATGGGTGGGAAAAATTTCAGGAGGCATCTAAACCGCGGGAGTATCTCGCTTCTTTCGTCTGTCGCGCTGCTCGCGTGGCTTGCTCCTTCAGTCCTTCGTCCTCAACTCCTGAGATGGGACATGGGAGCCATCGGTACCAGACTACCAGGTGTCGCCGTAGCTGTGTCACAACTCGCAAGTTGGGGACGGGCCGGGCCCGGCCCGGCGCTTTCGTCCTTGCCTTGGAGGCTTGGAGCGACGCAGCCCGCATCAGTCTGTCTGCTGCCGTGCACCGAGGAATCGGTTGAAAATTCTGCGCCTGTCACGGTACATGCGTCGTCGCAAAGAACGTCGAGGTCAGTATGTAGCCGCAGTCACGATCAAATGTTTTTTTTTCGAAAAACTACGATAAAATGATAGGGAATACAGTGATGTCAGTTGTAACCGCCGCAGGAATTGTATTAGTGGTGTTCTGTCAGGAAATGCCGCGGACCGCAGGTATCTACGGCGTAGCTCGCTTGTTTCGTCTGTCGCTCGCTCGCGAGACGCTCCTGCGGCGTCCCACCTTCTACGAAGCCGGCTAGCGCCAGCAGCTGTCGAAACATTTTTTTTTTCAATTTCTTTTCACCGTCGCCGTAATATATACGTTGATTGAAGACAATAAAATTTAGAAAATGACACCTTTTATGCCCGGTTGCCCGCTTCTTATCTGGAATCACACCGTGTCTCCACGAGTGAAATAAGTGTTGGAAAAGTCTTTTCAAGGTCTACCTAGCTAGAGAAACGGGGCACGTGTTTATATGTTTAGTCAGTGAAGCTTGGACCGTGCAGACATTTAGTACCATGATTTGGAAAGGTCAATCTCGGATGCGATATATACTGCTCCCTCCGTCTCTAATTATCTAATTATCAGTTGTAAACTACCGTAACACGTCTAAGAATAACTGTCATCTAAGCCAGTCTAGACTACTGTGCAGCTGTAGATGTCTAAATGGGCGGCCCGGCAACAACATGACACTGACACTATTTGGCCTGATACTATTAGGCACTGACACTAATAGGAACTAACATTAATCGTGTCGTGTTGTGCCGATCTTGTGGTCCAAACACTACACAATGTCGTTTTTATAGTGCCGTGCCGACACATGGGCCCGACGGCCCATCGTGCTCGTGCCAGCACTAGCACTATGCATCCACCCATTCAATTCCAAGCTTTATATATTTCATCCATTTCATCATGAACTTATATGACTATTGATCAACATTTCGGTCAAAAAAATATTGATCACCATCATAAATTCATATAAAGTTATATACATCTCATCAAATATTTTAACAGAGACATCCATTACTATGATCGAGGTAATCGCGCCTGGTCAAAAATCGTGTCATGTTCGGCACTACGTGTCGAGGTCGCGACCCAAACAAGGCCCACTCTCGTGTCGTGCCGGCACTGACACTACGACATCGTATTAATATAGTGCGTTTTTGTGTCGTGCATCGTGTCGTCCGTCGTGTCGGGCCCATCTGGACATCTATACATCCAGCGCAGGAAAGAGAGCGCATGCAGCGCAGGAAGACAGAGGAGAGAGCACATGCAGCTCACGAAACTGAGGAGAGAGTGCGCTGAGATAGAGGAGAGAGAGCGAGTGCATGCAGTGCAGAAAGACAGAGAAGAGAAGCAGAAACTGCTTTTACTAGGTATCTTGTTCTCCATGCATGATAAAGAGAGTATACATTTATATCTCGCATTCGGAGAGTCATCTGCTACGAGTATATATAATTTTTTATTTCAAAGTTAGGCTTTGCTAGAATAGAAGGCATACGACGACAACAGGTTACATATAGGCGGTGTCAGGTGTGATCTTACTCCACTATCCAATCCAATTGCGGCCCTAGATGGTAAGTAAAGCAGTCCGCACCCTTGATCACAGTCTAATTTGCTCCACGCAGCACATGGTCCGGCGGCCCCAACCCGAATCGCCATGACTGACAGACTTGTTCAATGCATGCGTGACAAATAAAAGTTGAATTAATAAACTAAAACTACGCTCTCCACTTCACCCTTACACGTTCCCGATCCGTGCAGAGCCATTAGTTTAATTATTCAACCTTGTTCAACCATGCAACGAACCTACTACTAATCCACACTGTCCTCTGTCCTTTTCCACGAGTTGACGGACGCAGCAGCAGTTGCTCATCAGCTCAATATTTTGGACTTAACCCATGAGGAGGACCCGGCTAGCAAAGTCACATCTACCGGCCGGTCAAAAGATTCGCCAACCGCCATAGACAACCCCACCCGACGCGAAGGCGCGCGCTCGCTCGTCTAATCGTCTTCCAGGGCCCGGCCTTCAAAAGCTTCACAACCAAATCCAAATCCCATCCCAATCTGGACAAGGAGCGCACGTGAACGAACGCGAGTTCAGGCTCGTCGTGTCGCTGTCATCCTCCCTATGCTTGTGCTTCGTGCTCGATCTGTCCCCTATAAATCCCCAAAGCTTCTCACTCGTTTCTCCCGCAGCGGACGACCACCGATCCCAAGAACAAGACGCAATCCAACAACCACACTCGTAGTTGCAGGCTTCGAGCAGCAGCTGCTCTCTCGCTTATCAGTTCTCCAGCGCCGAGAGCGATCTCGACCGTCGATCGTCGATCCAGCCATGGTGTGGAAGAGGAAGAGCGCCGCCGGTGCGGGCGGGTCGCCCGGGCGTGGGGCCGGCGCCGACGAGGAGGAGAAGGTGCCGAGGGGCCACGTTCCCATGGTAGCCGGCGGGGAGGGAGGCGACGGCGAGCGCGTGCTGGTGCCGGTGCGGCTGCTCAGCGACCCGTGCTTGGCGGAGCTGCTGGACATGGCGGCGCAGCGGTACGGGTACTGCCAGCCGGGCGTGCTCCGGGTCCCCTGCGACGCCGGCCACTTCCGGCGGGTCGTCGATGGCGCCATGCAGAGATGCGGGATCAGCCCGCCGTGAGAGATTAGAGCTCTTGGCGGGGCTGTGTCCGTGAGGACGACGCCCCCCGTGCGGCGACATAGCTTGTACCTATGATTAGCTTAGCTTGTTCTTTGATAGACCAATCAAATTCTTTGAAGAATACTAGTATAAAATTATTTTGAATGTGATGGCGTCATGGTTAGAAAATGAAAATCGATCAATACCACAACCATCCAGTCATGTTCTATCTGCTGTATGTGTTCGTTAGCAGTATGCATGGGCTCTGCTGCACACTTGTCGTCGACGTCGACCGTCGTCACGGATACGTGCACGGCTAGAAAATTGACCTTCATAGACACTGAACGACTTAGTGCCGGTTGATGTGACCGATACTAAAGGTCCGGTACTAACGTGTCAGCACGTTAGTACCGGTCGCAAGGAGCCGATACTAACGTATGCAAGCCGGTACTAACCATAGATGCCCCGACCACCCCCGCTCCCTCCTTTTTCCTCCTTTTCTTTTCTTTTTTATTTTCTCATTTTCTTTCCTTCTCTTTTCCTACGGCGCGGTCATCACAAATAAAATCACATCACAGTCGCAATAAGAATCATTATATCACACACAATTGATCACACATAGATTTATCTCACAATCACGTCAGGCCCGGCTAGGCTCACCACGCCAGGCCGCTGCGTGCTCCCCACGGCTGCGCCAGGCCGGTTGGGCCCATGGCGCTGCGCTGCCCCGCGCTCCCCGCGACCGCGTCAGGCGCGCCTGGCTCCCGCCGGCTGCCCTCCTGAGAAAAGAGAGATGTGAGAATGAGAGAGAGGATGAGGGGAGAAAATGAAAACGAGAACAGATAATGACGAAGAGATCGAGCAGCGTTGGGGGAGAATAAAGAGGAGACACCTAGCGGTGAGAGGATAAGGGAGAGAGGTACCACAACATAGTTAGAAAATGAAAATCGATCAATACATACCACAACCATCCTGTCATGTTCTATCTGTTGTGTCGTTAGCAGTATGCATGATGGGCTCTGCTGCACACTTGTCGTCCACGTCGACCGTCGTCACAGATACCTGCAGTGGCATGACCAGGATCGATCCATGGATTACGTCAACACTGTATACGAGCTAATTATTTGAACAAACCCGAATCCTGGGCAACAAGGAAGAATGCGTTTGCTGAGAAGAGGGGGGAAGACGGCCTTCGTTTTACTTTTTGATGAGGCGTGAAAAAGGGTGGCCAAAGCTGAAGCTCCTGGGCCGTACGGGCCGCAAACCGTAAAGGTTCTCCTGACGCCACCGACCTCTACCCCCTATAACGCCGCCGCCGCTGCCATGTGGGACCGGCGGCAGAGCCGTCGCCGCCAGGGCCTTTAGGGTTCGGGTTAGGGGTGGAGGCCATCCCGACAGATCTTGAAGGGGTCGGGGGTGGCAGCAGGCCCGACGGAGGTGGCAGGCGGTGGGCGGCAGGCGGAGGGGCCGGCGGTGAGGGCGTCGCCGGCCGGGGCGGTGGAGGACGATGGTCGGGCTGGCGGTCGCGAGGGGTGCTACGGGTCCAAAGTTAGCATGGGCGGCGACGGTGGGCGGCGATGAAGGCGGCCGAGGCCGCCGGGGCCGAGGGTGGCGACGGCGGCAGGAGCTTGGGCCCACATGTCGGCGGCGGCGGTGCAACAGGGGGTAGCTGACGGTGGAGTCAGAAGATCCGCTTTGGGCTGCAAACGAGCTTGCAGACAACAAAACGGCCGTCAGCCAATTCAAACTAGAGAGATCTTTGTCTACGAGCCGAGGCCTTCATCTCTGCTGCTTGCTGCTGCAGTACCATACGGTCCAATATGTAGAAGTAGCCCAAGCCCATAAACGGGGGGCGGCACAGGCAGGCGCTGCGAAGCCGGCCAAGGCACGAGCGCGAGCTGCACAACTTGCCACGCCATCGTCGTCCTCGGACGGACACGAACATGGGAGAGTTTGACGCGACGCCCCCGTCCCGTGTCGCAACTCGCAAGTTGGGGATGGGCCGGCGCTTTCTCGTCCTTGCATTAGAGCGACGCAGCGCATCAGCTAGCTGCCGCGCGCGGTGCACCGAGGAATAAATTTATAAATTGGTTGAAAATTCTGCGCCTGTCACGGCACGTGGGTCGTCGCGAAGAACGTAAGGGGTAGGGGGCCGACATGCTGTAGCCTGTCAGGAGATGCCGCAGGTCCAGGTATCTGTCTCGCTTGTTTCGTCTGTCGCTCGCTCGCTCGCTCGCTCGCGTGGAGAGCCATCACCAGGCGTCGCCGTTGGCCGCTGCGCGCCATGGTGGGACTGGGATCTCGTTCTAGCGAGACGCTCCTGTGGCGTCCTACTACCTTCCACGAAGCCGGCTAGCGCTACAAGTTGTCGAAACATATATTTTTCAACTTTTTTAATTTCTTTTCACCGTCTCCTTGTCATTTAATGCATGCTATGTTGAAGACAATAAATTTGAAAAATGTCACTTTTTATGCCCGCTTCGTATCTGAAGCACAGTGTCTCGACGACTAAAATAAGCGTTGGACAAGTCCTTCAAGGTCTCCAAGCTAGAGAAACGGGACACGTGTTTATGCTTAGTTAGTAAAGCTTGAACCATGCAGACATTTAGTACCATGATTTTGAAAGCTCACTCGGATGGGATTTATACATTTATTTCTCGCATTTGGCATGGGTATATTTTTGTATTTCAAAGTTAGGAAAGCAGTCCACGCCCCGATCACAGTCTAAATAATTGGGTTATCATGACGACAACAGGTTACACATAGGCAGTGTGATCTTATTCCACTCTCCAATCCAATTGCGTCCCTCCTAGATGATGGAGCCGGCACACACCCTGATCACAGTCAATTTTGCTCCACGCAGCACATGGGCCGGCAGCCCCAACACGAATTGTCATGACAGACCTGTTCAATGCATGCGTGACAAGTTGAATTAATAAACTAAAACTACGCTCGCCACTTCACCCCTACACGTTCCCGATCCGTGCAGAGCCGTTAGTTTAATTATTCAACCTTGTTGAACCATGCAACGAACCTACTAATCCACACTGTCCACTGTCCTTTTCCACGAATTGACGGGGCTCGCAGTAGCAGTTGCTCATCAGCACAATATTTTGGACTTGAACGCATGACTTCGCTCGCAAAAGTCCTACATCTCATCTACCGGCCGGTCAAAAGATTCCCCAAATTAACCGCCATGGACAACCCCACCCGCCGCGAAGGCGCGCACTCGTCTAATCGTCTTCCAGGGGCCTTCAAAAAGCTTCACAACCAAATCCAAGTCCCATCCCAATTTGGACAAGGAGCGCACGTGAACGAACGCGAGTTCAAGCTCGAGTCGTGTCGCTGTCACCCTAATATCCCTGTGCTTCGTGCTCCCCTATAAATCCCAAAGCTTCTCGCTCGTTTTTCCTACAGCTGACGACCACCGAGGCCAAGAAGAAGACGCGATCCAATCCAACAACCACTCGCAGTTGCAGGCTTGCTGCTAGCTCTCACTTCTCCCAGCTTAGAGAGCCATCTCTCGATCGTCGAACAAGCCACCGCGCAACCTCGATCCAGCCATGGTGTGGAAGAGGAAGAGCGGCGGCGCCGGCGCCGGAGGGTCGCCCGGGCGCGGCGCCGATGAGGAGGAGAAGGTCCGAGGGGCCAAGTCCCCATGGTCGCCGGCGGCGGCGATGGCGAGCGCGTGCTGGTGCCGGTGCGGCTGCTCAGCGACCCGTGCGTGGCGGAGCTGCTGGACATGGCGGCACAGCGGTACGGGTACTGCCAGCCGGGCGTGCTCCGGGTCCCCTGCGACGCCGGCCACTTCCGGCGGGTCGTCGATGGCGCCATGCAGAGATGCGGGATCTGCTCGCCGTGAGAGATTAGAGCTCTTGGCGGGGCTGTGTCTGTGAGGACTGAGGAGGAAGACGTACACGCCCCCCGTGCGGAGACATAGCTTGTAGCCTTGTACCTATAGATGATTAGCTTAACTTGTTCTTTCATAGATGGACCAAATTCTTTGAGAATGTGCTAGTATAAATTATTTTGAATGCGATGGCGTCATGGCGAGAAAACGAAAATCAATAACACAACCATCCAGTCATGTTCAATCTGCTGTGTGTTCGTTAGCGGTATGCGTCGAGTTTTAAACGAGGACCGATGATTTTTTTTCCTAGGCGCTGGAAGTTAATGATGATTCTTTATTGATCTGTGTTATTGTTGGATAAGTGTTCTCATGACTTTGTGAGCAGCGGAATTATGTGTTTTCGTTCTATCTTCTATGAGCCTGCTATTTCTGGTTCTTCCATCAGTTAGTAATGTGATCGAACCTGCATGCCCCTGCTATTTCTGGTTCTTCCATAGTAATAGGGTGCAAATACAGTAACCTTCCCTCATGAATGATGAATCAGAAGGAGAAAGGAGAGGATCCATGAACAAGATGCAGTACGAAATTTCCGGACAAAACTGCTACCTTATTAATTTCCTACTAGTAGGCCTTTACAAAGACTGGAGGCCATCTATCCCTCTCGCAACATCGAAAGCTACTGTATGCCACTGCATGTCATTGATCCAATCGATGATCTCCCTTTCTCGCGCCCGTAGTATCTGTATCGGCAAAACTTACAAATATTAATTTCATATTGTAGTTCCAGTTTTATTTATAATAATTAATTATATTCTCTGTTACATATACTCTCTCCGTCCCAAAATGTAAGCCATTCTGATATTTTTGGAGATTCAAACTATTTTGTGTTTGATCAAAATTTTAGAGAGAATTATAAAGATTTATGATATTGAATAGATATATTAAGGAAATATATTTAATGAAGAATCTAATGATACATACTTGATATAATAAATGTTATTAGTTTATTATATAAATTTGGTTAAACTTGAAAAACTTTGACTCTCTAAAAATACTGGAATGTCTTATATTATGAGATGGAGGGAGTACTTTGCAACAAAAATCCAAAATCCTACTGTTCTTTTTAAACTGTCATATATGTTTGTCTGTTTTCTTTACATCGAGCTTCTTGTGGTTTATTTTATTTTCTTTCCCTTACCAATACTATTAAAACTGTCAAAATAAATCATAGCCAGCGAACTTATCTACCAGCAGCACTAACCGAAAAAATGAATCCTATATACCGTTCCTAGGAGTCAATTACGTCGGCTAGTTGGCTGCTGCGACATGTGCACGGCCGGGCCGGTACGCGCGTGTAGGAGTTTAGCTCCGTAGCACCAATCAAGTTGAACAGTGTAGACGCGCCCACGGGGTGGTACGCTGTACGCATACGTGCCGTGCGGCGCGGTTCGCTCTTGACCGGGAGCCGCCCTGAATCTTTTCCCCCGTTCTAATTGATCAACATTCAGCAAGTGGAGTGGGCCCGGCACGGCCGTCCGACTCCGGCGTGCGCGCTTCATCTTCCGAAGTTCCGATGTATCGTCATCATCATTATCTATGAATGTGACTCAAGGTCAAGTCTCTAATGATAGCGTATCAAAAAGAAAAGTCTCTAGTGATAGTTATGGCAACGACTTGTGTGTGTAGCCGCCAAAGGAATTTTGGACACACGGGCGGTTTCCTGTTCATTAAAGTTTTAAACATTCCAAAATGTTTTTTTAAATAAATAAATACATTATGGAAGTAACTGCGGGCCAAGTTGGAGTGCCGTTGTGTGTATTTTGTGAGTATTGAGACCTAGATAAGAGCGCAGGACAAGTTTAAAGACTATACGTGCATTTTGTGAGTATCAAGACTTGGATGAGTTGACCTCTTGGCTTATCAGCGTGGCCTAACAGATTCAGCTCTCTCACACAATGCCATTGAATCAGTCCAAACCAACTAACAATTATAAAGAATGCTCATCGTGAATTATATATGTGATGTTTGTAACTATCAGTTAGTACACCTTCGTTTTATCTTGCCGCCAGAATTTTGATATACAAAATGTCAATAAAGAAACATGGGGGGTTTTTTTTTTTGCCTAATCATAATGTCATTTATTAATACACGCTTACCATAACGTAGTCGAGTGTTGTATTTTCGAAAGTTTTATATACAAAAGCTACGTCAAAGGTGAACGTGATTTATTTGCTCAAAAAAAAAGGTGAACGTGATTTATTACTTGTACTAACTAAGTAAGTTACGCTACGCCAAAGTGAATAATCTTCAATGACAAACTGATAGCGCTGTTGCCACCCCTTTGTTTTTGCCTTCAGATGACCGCCGCTGGGCTATGCGGGGGAAAAGCAGACTAACCAAGGGCTTTTTGTATAGAAACAATGAACTTGACCCCCAAATGGACTTTTTCCAAAAGCATTAACTAGTTCCGCGCTGGTATAACGACCGACATACAAAAGTCGCTCGGATACATATCTTGAAATAATGGAATTGAGCACGTTCCTTCCGTGCATCACCTGTGTTCTTCAATCTCCACACACATGCTCAAATTTCCATGTCATATTTGATCGATCTCATCATGCTTCAAAAACCTCCGGGTCACTCAGATGATCTCACAGTCACAGCTCCATTGCGCGATCACGGACGACGCACAGTTATCGTCACTTGCCATGGACTCATGGCCGGGGCGAATGTAAAAAAAAAAAAAAAAAAAACTCCCGCGCCACTTGCTGGATGAGGCGCGAGTTGGAGTAGTCGTTCGATCATCCTAGCCGTAATTCAGCGGCACGTTTTTAATTGATACGATCTAGACTCAAGGCGCTGATTTCTACGTATCTTCACCGCGAATGCGACTTTTATGTCCCTGGAAGAGGAAGAACATGATCAGTGGCTGGAAGGTTGGCGCATCGGTCTCAGAGGAATGTGCCGGGAAGGTGCGAGCCGGCCAGGCACATCTTCATCCCCCGGCTCGTCACACTTGCTCTCGAGCCGTAGTCTTCCCGCCCGCCAAAACCATCCCAATCTGGTCTGAAGTAAACAGAGACCACACTTGCTCTCGAGCCGTAGTCTTCCCGCCCGCCGAAATCATCCCAATCGCGTCACGCTTTGCACCCCCTATATGAACCCCTCCACGGCTCCACCTCTTGCTCGTCTTCTCCGCAGCTGACGACCGAACGGGATCTTTTGAACAGATAGAGCGCCCCGAGAACCACTCGCAGCTCTAGCTCCATCTGCGCCGCGCCGAGCAAGCTAGCGAGCGAGAGGTAACTCCGGCCATGGTGTGGAAGAGGAAGAACAGCGGCGGTGAGTCGCCCGCCCGGAGTAGCGCCGACGACGAGGAGAAGGCGGTGCCGAGAGGGCACGTGCCCATGGTCGCCGGCGGCGAGGGAGGCGACGGCGAGCGCGTGCTGGTTCCGGTGCGGCTGCTCAGCGACCCTTCCGTGGCGGAGCTGCTGGACATGGCGGCGCGGCGGTACGGGTACTGCCAGCCGGGCGTGCTCCGGGTGCCCTGCGACGCCGGGCACTTCCGGCGGGTCGTCGACGGCGCCATGCGGAGATGCGGGATCAGCAGCTCGGCCTGAAAACGCTGGGGAAGCAATGAAGCGTAGCGAGGGAGTTGACACAACGTCTCCCCTTGCGACGAGCTAGTCAATTGGCTCTGCTGTACATCGACTTCATTTCATCTGTACAGATGATTGGCTCATTCTTTGTTAGATCGGTCGAATTCTTTGATGAAATTATATATGATGATGCCTACTTATACATATAACTCTTTTGAAGGCTCGCGCATGTTTTCATATGTTGGTATATGCCACGTCAGCTGTTTCTGAATTCGAGTGCGCACGAGAATTATGAGTGTCGTCGATCGTACGAGTTCGATCAGATCAAACGTTTTGAAGTGGTTATTCGAATTTCGAAGGGATTATATAGCAATAGTTCTTGTTATCAGTCACGGTAGACTGCATAAACTCTCTGGCTCCCTCTGTTTCTTCCTCACCCTATCCCTGATCCTGGAATACTCAGATTTGCGGTGGCCCATTTTGCCGATAAAGCATTATGTCGTTTTCAGAGACATTATCTGTTAGTTCCTCCGTTTCAAAAATAAATAAATAAATGCAACTCTCGCTTCCTGAGGAGTCAGACAATATGAAGTTTGAACAAATTTATACAAATAATACTAATTTTTATGATACAAAATAAGTATCATTGGTTTAATTACAGGATATATTTTTTTACTAAATTTCTTTGGAGACATAAATGTTTTTGATAAACTTTTTATAAATTTGGTCAAACTTGATTGTTTGATTTCTTGGGAAGCGAGAGTTCCATTTTTTCGAGATGTAGGCAATAATATCTAGTACTCATAGTAGCTTTAGGGCAAGTACAACGCATCGTCGACTGCCGTCGACATGCAGCTCCTTTTTGCAGAAAGCCCCCTCCGCGACCGGATCGCCCATGGCGTCGTCGCCTCCCTCGTCTACGACCGAGGCGCGTGCTCCCAGCTCGTGAGAAGACTCGACGCGCGTGCTCCCAGCTCGTGAGAAGACTCGACGCGCGTTGTAGCTCCCGCTGCGGGGAGACGGCGGCTGCGGGGATCAGCTGCGCGGCGCGCGGGGAGACCTCCAACTCGAAGATATCTGCTTTCCGGCTGGCGACGAGGAATCCGCCGGACAGGCACCTCCTCCGCCTCACCAACCGCCCCGTGCGCTCTTCCTCCAGCTCGTCGGGGCTCGGCAACAACATTGGCGCCTCAACCTCCGCCGCGTCCCTGCGCCCGTGACCCGTCGCCGGCGGCCGCCCCCTTCGCGCCAGCTCGCCGCCCTCACCGTACGCGGTGGCGGTCGCCGCGTACTGGGAGTCCCGCGCGCTCCCCCGCGACGGGAGGAGGACAGGGACTGGGAGGAGACCGTCGCCGGGGCTCCCGGTCCCGGAGAGATGGAGAAAGAGGAGGAGTACAGGGTGGTGTTCTGGTCGCCGCCCACCATAGACGAGGTCACCGGCGCCGTCACAAGCATCCAGGAGTAATATTTGCTTGCGCACCTCGTGAAATTAGTTTTTTTTGGCATAATCACTTAGATTAGATCTACCTTTGTGCTTTGATGCTCCTTGTTTTGGTGATGGGAGTGATTGTCTGGACGTGAGTTAACCTTTGCTTCCGTGGATTGTATTAGATTGGAGCTGCCTTTATATGTAGTTTGATGCTAGATAGATAGATTCTGAAGGGGACATGGAGGCGTTCATGCTTTCAGTTCATTGATTTGGGAGCGTTCTATTGGTGTTTTGTTAGCATCCGTTGTCGTCATTCGTGGTTTGTGCTGAGTTCATCTCATTCAACTCCTCCAAAACCACTCTATTCTCTCCTCAATTCCTTTTAATTTTAAACACAAACTTTCTTTGAGCCAATAATCAAATTGAAAGCTGGTACATAGGGCTCCAAATCTTGTATTACTTGTTCGAGCTCAAGATCAACCATCAGCTCGGAATCGATCTCTGAAGATTGGGGGGGGGGGGGGGGGGGGGGGGAATGGACCTTTGAACTGTCTGTCTGTTCATCGAGTGAACTGAACACGGACCTTTGAAACTTTTGGTGCCAGTACATTGTAGATGCAGCTAGATTTTATTTTACACCAAGTGAACTGCATGAATAAATTATCAAAGAACCATGTGTTGGAGATAGGAATTTTGTGTTTCAGATAATGGCAACTTGTGTAGGAGATAGGAATGTATTTTTTTCAGATAATGTCTACTTGTTCAGTTAATTGCTACTTGTTCAGATAGCTTAATTTTTTCTCATAAGAACCATGACAAATTGAAATGGATAGTCATCAGCACCTGTGACCAATTAAGTGACCAATTAAATTTTTTTCTCCTGTTTAGTTAATTGCTACTAGTACTTGTTCAGGATGGAAATTTTGGTCAATTTGTTTATATAATTTAAACTTGTGCAGGGATAAAGATCCTACACCTTCTGGAGGATTTACAGCATATATGCAGTTTCATTTGTCTCAAAATTTCCATTTTACTGGAGTACCTTCTCAGTTTGCACCATTCAAACCACCGCGCTCTATGGAAGATACACTATCAGGAGAAGAAATGTCCACTCCTCCTTCAGTGGTAAATAATGATCTTGTTAATGTTGACAGTGATGATGATTTACCTAGGACTGAGAAGAGGATCTTGTGGAGTCAGGAAGAAGATGTTAGGCTGGTTAGTCTTGGAGCAATTCATGGTTTTTTTTTTGTTTTCACTTTCTATATCAATTTTAGCAACACAAATGTATATTTGATATTGTTACTGCTATGCTATATACAGATGAGCTCCTGGCTTTATTATTATATCATATCCTGAGACCATTTCATATGAATATATATATATATATATATATATATATATATATATGTATATGTATATGTATATATATATATGTATATATATATATATGTATATATATATGTATATATATGTATATATATATTTTAAGAGTCATGCGAATTATTTCAATGTATTGTGCATTCTCTCATGTATGTAACAAAATGGCTACAAGGATCAAGTATGCACTAGATCATCTTGATTTCTGTGTCAAATTATTGAATTAAACATCTTGCAGACAGCCAAACAGACAACCCATTGAACCATTGTACAGACTGTCTGTTCAAGCTGTCTGTTTGTGCCGAAGAGACAGCAACTGTCTACACTGTTGTACTTGCCCTTAGTCGATGCGCTCGCTACAGGCGCAAAAAGGATGTCATGTCAGCATGCAGGGGTGAGCGGTTATGGTGTAACTACAACGAATCAGAGTGCAACAACATGTGTCCAAATGAACTTTTCCGAAAGCATCAGTATGCGCGCACCCCCCCTCCCCCCGAGCCCACTCCGTGCATCACGTGTTCTTCAATCTCTCCACACATATGCTCAAAGTATATTGCCCCATGTCATATTTGATCATCTCATCATGCTTCAAAAACCTCCAGACCAGAACACATGATCTCACAGCTCCATTGCGCGATCACGGACAACACACAATTCTCGTGACTTGTTATGTGCAGTTTAGCACATGTTCAGCCAAGCATAGCACATTTCTTTCTCGGCAACACAGCAAACCGCAGAGTGGTTAATCACAGCAAGGCTCACCTTAATTAGTCACTAGGAAATCAGAAAGATCCAACGGGCACACCACTTGCTGGATGAGGAGCCAGTTGGAGTGGTTAATCACCGGCACACACGTTGTTTTTTTTTCAGAGATCCAGATTCCAGACACGCTGAGTCGTTCTACGTATCTTCGACGTCCTTTTGAGTCTTTGAGAGCAAGTGGTGACGTCTATGGGTGTACGCAAGGAGGAGGAAAGATATAAATAATAATCAGTGGCTAGAAGTTGGGCATCAGCGCATGTAAGCCTCAGAGGATTGTGCCGGGAAGGTGCGAGCGAGAGAGGGCGAGGCATCCCGGGTCGTCTCGTCACCACTTGCTCTCAAAGACTCAAAAAAACCATAGTCTTCCCGCCCGCCAAATAACCACAATCTGGTCTTTGAAGTAGCACTCTTAACAGAGACCGCACGTGGACGGACGCGAGCTGCTCCTATCTCTCTCTCGCTCTCTCGTCGTGTCACGCTTTGCACCCCCTATATAAACCCCTCCGCTCCCTCGTCTTCTCCGCAGCTGACGACCGATCACCGAACGGGATCTTTTGAACAGATAGAGCGCCCTGAACCACTCGCAGCTCAAGCTCGATCTTCCCGGCGCCGAGCTAGCGAGCGAGCGATCTAGCACCGGCCATCATGGCGTGGAAGAGGAAGAACGGCGGGTCGCCCGGGCGCGGGGTCGCCGGCGGAGACGACGGGGAGGAGAAGAAGGTCCCCAGAGGCCACGTCCCCATGGTCACCGGCGGCGGCGACGGAGAGCGCGTGCTGGTGCCGGTGCGGCTGCTCAGCGACCCTTCCGTGGCGGAGCTGCTGGACATGGCGGCGCAGCGGTACGGGTACGGCCAGCCGGGCGTGCTCCGGGTGCCCTGCGACGCCGGCCACTTCCGCCGCGTCCTCGACGGCGCCATGCACAGATGTGGGATCAGCAGCTCAGCGTGAAAACTCTGGGGAAGCATAGCGAGGAGGAGTTGATGACAACGTCGTCGCCCCCCTCCCCTAGTGCGAAAAAAAACAGCTAGTTAGCTCAGCTGTACATCGACTTCATTTTTTCTGCACAGATGATTGGCCCATTCTTTGTTAGATCGGTATTCGAATTCTTTGATCCAATTATGATGAATTGATGATGCATCTATCATTCTTGGAGGCTCACGCATGTTTTCATATGTTGCCATGCCACGTCATCAGTTGTTTCTGAATTCTAGTGCAAGCACGAGAATTATGAGTGTCATCAAACGTACGAGTTCAACTCAAACAATTTGAAGTGCTTATTCGAATTTCGATTGGACAACATAGCAATAATTCTTGTTGTCAGTCACGGTGGACTGTATAAACTAACTCTCTGCATGCGTCCTACTCATTCGAGAGAGGAGATCGAAACACTCCCCATCTTACTCACCCTTTCCCTGACCTGATCCTGGAATACTCGGATTTGTGGTGGCCCATTTCGCCGATAAGGCATCAGGTCGTTTTCAGAGCCTATGATCTCTTATCTGTTACTGTACGCTCTCTGTCGTTCACTTGGAAAGTTGGAAGCAGCAGGAAGCCTGTACTTTTAGAATTCTCTCTTTTCAGAAACAAGATAACCACAGCTATTCTTGCTAGCGAGATAAAGGTTGGTGTGCCCCTACCCCCAACCCAACCTCTGGAGTTGTCTGAGTTTGCGGTGTCGATGTCCCAATCCGACCCGCATGTTGTTTAGTTTTTTCTCAGCTTTCTTTTGTTTTGCCTGATTATGGCCTTTCCAGTGACATAGTCTTGTATTTTTTCTGCTATATCAATGAAACGTACACGTCGTGTGCCGTTCGTTAAAAAAAGATAAAGGTTAGTTCAATACACTGAATAGAATTCTTTGCCAAATTATAAACAAGTTAAAAGTTATGTGGATATATGGTTTCATGATTCTGGTTCTTTCCTGTAAATACACATTTTTTATATTTTTGTTGGACCTTGCTTTGGTTGGATACGCATTTCTACGGTGACTGCTGGTCTCCGGCTGCTACCGTAGTAGTTGAAGGGATTCGGAGAGGCTACGCTAGCACAGTACAAAACCGTGTACCCCGAAACCAGGAACAACTGCAGTTATAGATCTCAGATCGTTACCACTAGACGCGCAGATGCAGCGGAACCGTCTCGATGTAGAGAAGCGCGTCGAGGTAGCAGTGCCGTGAAGTTGCGAACGTCCGTCTGGTCCTGCGACTTGCGGTTCGTCCTAGTGCTCCAGATGTAGCACCTCCGAGGTATCCACACGTACGGAGATTGGAACGCCGAGCGTCGGTGTGCCAGCACCGAGGCGCGCGGCAGGAGAACGACAGCGTGGGAGGGCGGTTACTGTAGCAGCGGCTATAGGAGGGGCGGCACAACTGGCTTTTTTCTCTCCCCTTTGCCCCTTCCTCGTATATATAGGGAGGAAAACCTCCCACCCCTTCGTCCATTAGCAATGTGAGACTAATACTTGGTGTAGTCCCTCTAGTGCTAATGGGCCACGCTAATGGGCTTTCACTTTGTAGGCCCATTAGTGGATCCAATCCAATTGGCTCTAGGGCATATATCCAACAGTCTCCCACTTGCACTAGAGACAATCTCTTAGTCAAGTATTTAAATGTTCCAAACCCTTTAAGTGTGTGACCCTATGGGTTCACGCACACATAGACATGGTTCGAATACTCCTACTCGACCAATAGTTGATAGCGGTCTCTAGCAAGACGTGTCAACTCCTAAGTGCACGTAAAGATCATATCAGACGAACCACCACAACTCATATACATGCTATTCCCTTTGCTTCGCGATATTTGGTCTAGCTTCTCCAAGCTGACCTCTCTTTCTCGAACCTGTGAGTCGGATCCTTCAAGAGGTTAACACTTAACCTAGCACGGCCATGCATTTCTTGATCCGATCACTCGAGGGGCCCAGAGATATCTCTCTCACATAGAGAGGGGCAAATTCCATCTTGATTGACCATGTCTCACAGCATGCTTCCTGACAAACCCGAAAAACTACCTTTATAACTACCCAATTACGGCGTAGCGTTTGATAGCCCCTAAGTAAGTCAATTCACATATTGAGTACTTGCGGCAATCTCAGGTTTTAGGACAAAGCATACACGTTGTGAAACAGAGAACAATATTAAAACATCTCACGTTGGGTCAATCCAGCCCATGTCATACATGTGCCCACATTATTAGTTTTACATCTCCATGTTCATGACTTGTGAAACATAGTCATCAACTAATACATGTGCTAGTCTAATGTTCATGTGTGTTCTAGCATGAATTCTGACCAGGGATAACTTTAGAATAACCATACCGGTAAAGGGTTTCACAAACAATTCACATAATTGTCGATCAATACAAGTTGCCTTTCATGGATATTCAATGAACACCTAGTGCTTTATCATGGATACTATGAAATATGACTCCCACTTGCATTAGAGCTAATCTAGAAGATATCTAATACCCATAGCTCTCATATGCGCCTCATGCTTAGGCTGTGAAAGAGCCTTTCTCAAAGGATCAGCAACATTTAGATCCGTATGTATTTTGCATATCTTGATATCACCTCGTCTAATGATCTCTCGAATGAGGTGAAACTTCCACAGTACATGTCTGTTCTTTGAGTGATTCCTTGGCTCCTTAGCCTGCGCAATAGCCCCATTGTTGTCGCAAAAGAGATTCAATGGGCTAGACGCATTCGGAAACACACCAAGCTCAATGAGAAATTTTCTCAGCCAAGCACCTTCCTTTGCAGCTTCAGCAGCTGCGATGTACTCGGCTTCTGTTGTAGAATCGGCCACGGTCTCCTGCTTGGAACTCTTCCAACTCACAGCGCCACCATTTAAAGTAAATACGAATCCTGATTGAGACTGTGAATCATCCGGATCAGTTTGGAAGCTAGCGTCGGTGTAACCGTTTACAACGAGCTCCTCCTCACCTCCATAGACTAGGAACATATCTTTAGTCCTTCTGAAGTACTTAAGAATACTTTTCACCGCTGTCCAGTGACTCTCACCTGGATTAGACTGGTGTCTGCTCGTCATACTTAGAGCAAATGAGACATCTGGACGAGTACTTATCATGGCATATATGATAGACCCCTTCTTGGATTGCTCCATGCTGAACCGTTTCAGCACCTTGTCAATATAAGTATCTTGGCTTAATCCTATAAGCCTCCTTGATCTATCTCTATAGATTTTTATGCCCAGAACATATGCTGCTTCTCCTAAGTCTTTCATAGAAAAACTATTTTTCAGTGAAGTCTTTACGGATTCCAGCATAGGAATGTCATTCCCAATCAATAATATGTCATCCACATATAAAATTAGAAATACAACAGCGCTCCCACTTTCTTTCTTGTAAACACAAGGCTCTTCTACATTTTGATGAAAACCAAACCCTTTGACTACCTCATCAAAATGAATATTCCAACTCCAAGATGCTTGCTTTAATCCATAAATGGATTTCTGAAGCTTGCATATTTTTCCAGCATTGGTCGGATCGACAAAACCTTCAGGCTGTATCATATACACGTCCTCATCAAGGTTTCCATTTAGGAAAGCTGTTTTGACATCCATCTGCCATATCTCATAATCGAAATACGCAGCTATTGATAGGATGATCCGAATAGATTTAAGCATCACTACTGGAGAAAATGTCTCGTCGTAGTCAACTCCTTGAACTTGTCGAAAACCTTTTGCAACAAGCCGTGCTTTATAGACGTGAACATTTCCGTCCATATCTCTCTTTTTCTTAAAGATCCATTTGCACTCGATGGGTCTAACACCCTCAGGCAGATCAACCAAGTTCCAAACTTGATTGTGTCCCATGGAATCTATCTCGGATCTCATGGCACTCTGTCATTTCTCGGAATCTGGGTCCATCATTGCTTCCGCATATGTCCTAGGCTCATCGTTTTCCATCAACAATATGTCGCGCTCTCCTGTAATTAGGAGATTCATTCTATCAGTTGCACGACGTGGCCTTTCGGACCTTCATGGTTGTGGTGGTTCATTTCTCACCACTGGTGCCTCCACGGGTTCTGCTACATTAGCATCACTCGTAGAGTCTTGCCTCATGGGCTCATCTTGAATTTCTTCAAGAAACACCTTTTGTCTACTTTTCTCGCTTTTGAGAAACTCTTTCTCCAAGAAAACACCGTTTCGAGCGACAAACACTTTGCACTCTGATCGGTTGTAGAAATAATATCCAATAGTTTATTTTGGATAACCCACGAATATGCACTTATCCGACTTGGGTGTAAGGTTGTCTGACTGAAGTCTCTTGACATACGCTTCACAACCCCAAATTTTCAGAAAAGACAAACTGGGAGTCTTGCCAGTCCATATCTCATATGGTGTCTTATCCACGGATTTAGACGGTACCCTATTAAGTGTGAAAGCTGCTGTTTCTAGAGCATATCCCCAAAACAATAACGGTAGGTCTGACTGGCTCGTCATTGATCGTACCATGTCCAACAAGGTTCGATTACGTCGCTCGGACACGCCGTTTCTCTGAGGCGTTCCAGGCGGCGTAAGTTGTGGAACAATTCCGCAACTCTTTAGATGACTGCTAAACTCGTGGCTCAAATACTCACCTCCACGATCGGATCGTAAGGCCTTAATTTTCTTACCACGTTGATTTTCCACTTCATTTTGAAATTCTTTGAACTTTTCAGAGGTTTCTGACTTATGTTTCATTAAGTAGACATAGCCATATCTACTAAAATCATCAGTGAAGGTAATGAAGTATTGGAATCCACCTCTAGCTGTCGTGCTCATCGGTCCACACACATCCGTATGTATGAGTTCCAATAAGTCATGCACCCTCTCAGGAAAACCTGTGAATGACGTCTTGGTCATCTTGCCTAGCAAACAAGCTTCGCATGTCTCGTATGATTCAAAATCATACGAAGTTAAAAGTCCATCTGAATGGAGCCTTTTCATGCGCTTTTCACTTATATGACCCAAACGACAATGCCACATATAGGTCGGACTTAAATCATTAGGTCGAGGCCTTTTAGCACTTACATTACAGATAGGCGCACCATCAAGATTTAAAATAAACAAACCATTCGCAATGGATGCAAAAGCCACAAACATGCCATTCTTAGAGATCACACAACCATTGTTTTCACTCGCAAATGAATAACCATCCTTCATCAAACATGAAGGAGACACAATGTTTCGACTTAAACTAGGAACATAATAACAATTATTTAGTTCCATTATAAATCCTGATGGGAGGTGAAGTTGCATCGTCCCGATGGTCAGCGCTGCAACTCTTGCATTGTTGCCCACGCGAAAATCAACTTCTCCTCTTTCCACGCTTCTACTTCTTATTATTCCCTGCATCGAATTGCAAATATGAGCAACCGATCCGGTATCAAATACCCAGGAATTAACATAAGAATCAGCGAGGAAGATATAGGTAACATAAACCTGAAGCGTACCTGAACCGGAAGTACTCTTACTTCCCTTGTTCTTTAGCGAAGCTAGGTACTGCTTGCAGTTTCTCTTCCAGTGACCCAGTTCATTACAGTAAAAGCATGGCTTATCAGGCGCTGGTCCAGGTTTGGGATTTGAGCTTGGCTTGTTGATCACATCTTTGGCCTTGCCCTTCTTCTTCCAATTGCCCTTCTTCTTAAAGTTAGGCTTGTTCTTGATCGCCATCACATGGCCGCCACCATTGCTCTTCTTAATGTCAGCCTCTGCTGTTTTAAGCATGCCACACAGCTCATTCAAGCCCTTCTCTGCCCCATGCATATGGTAGTTCGAGATGAAGCTACCATAGCTTGGCGGAAGTGACGCTAGAATAAAATCAGTGGCCAACTCTGGACCTATTGGGAAGCCTAGCTTCTCCAATCTCTGAGTGTGACCAACCATCTTGATCACGTGTGGCCCAACTGCTGCACCTTCTGCCAACTTTGTCTCCACAAAAGCTTTGGACACATTGAACCTTTCGGTCCTAGCTTGAGTTTGAAACATTTCCTGGAGAGCCACAATCATATTGTGTGTAGTATATCCCTCAAACTGCATCTGCAGCTCAGGTTCCATACTAGCAAGTAGAAGACAGGTTATCTGATTATCAACGTCCAACACTCTCTGGTGGGCGTTTCTCACAGCAGCAGTTGCATTTTCAGCAGGCTCGTCTGGTAAAGGGGTGTCTAGAACATCCTCCTTTTTCTCTGCCCTGAGAACAATTCTCACGTTGCGGATCCAATCCGCATAGTTTGTTCCATTCAATTTTTCTTTCTCAAGGATCGAACGTAAAGTAAACGGTGCGTTGACAGCCATTGATCTACAACAAAATAATAATGCAAAATACTAAGACAACGTATCCATGACGGAGTAAATTAAATTAACCATTTAACTGAATCTACTCCCACTAAAATCAATATCCCTCGATTGATTACTAGTGATTCAGGATCCACAACTAACAAGTCGACTAGTGAGCTTTAGCATCACCGCTAGAAGACATGGTAGACCGGTAAGCAACTCTTTGCTAATCATATCTCATATGACTCCTGTTGTTGGGTGACATCTCTATGTCTCGGCGACCAACTCTTGTGCCCCAAAGCCCTTAACCGTTAAGATGACTTTGTTCAAGGTAACCAAACCCCGTGCGAGTAAGTATCCGATACGAACCCATCTAGTCGAGGAAAATCAGCAGCACCCTAATTTTATAGACCCACCACTGATCGTACAAGACATGATGGTGCAAGGTTTGGGAGGGCACGTAAACTTAAATATTACTGAGGGATCGTTCTACTTTTATCGTCGCATGCTAAAAAACGTCATTCGTCGCATGTAAATAAAAGCAGAACGTTATAGGACGGCATTCACACAATAATGACACGGTATGGCCCATTATCACAGGTAGATCTCCATCTCCATTGTGTTGTCCATCATGTTGATCTCCATCTTCATGATCCATCATGTTGATCTCCATCTCCATGATCCATGCATGCCATCCTACAGTGATGAGTCCTCTAAGAACTAACATCTAACGCATGCAAGTAAATAAATTACATAATCGCGCTTAGATCATCACTGGTTGGCACGCAGACCATTACAATAACTTGACAATACATATGGCTCCAGCCGTATTGCCGCACTCACGATACGCAGGTCATGATTCAATTACATACATGCATCACATACACATAAGGGCCATACCGATCACATGAATTTCTGCAAAAACAAGTTAGGCGATTCCATGTCTAAACTTAAAACGCAGAAAACTCCATCTTCCCGGCCGAATTTCGCAAATCTGATTTCGGCGAAACTGCCAACGGCAGTCTAAAACGGACGTAACTTTTTCTGTAGATGAATTTTCATATAAAAATCGTCTCCATCCGAGATCGTATGCGAAAGTTATGACTGTTTTACCGAACATCTTGTTTTCGCATCTTTCTCCGGCCCGGTTTCAGATCCAATCTTCACCGTCACGCATCTCATGCGCCTGGCCATTGACCTAAGTTCGATTCGACCAATCCAATTGATTTACATCTCACCATGCATGGGTTTACGAGTATCACTTAGCTCCGATGGCGGAAAAACCGACCGGTAGGAGCAATTCGTTACACAACCATCACGGCAAAGATCACGAACCGATCAGAGACTCATCTACAACCACGCATATCTCCATATGCCCACGATCGAATCTATAACGAAGCAGCTACGGCTCTGATGCCACTGAAGGGATTCGGGGAGGCTACGCTAGCACAGTACAAAACCGTGTACCCCGAAACCAGGAACAACTGCAGTTATAGATCTCAGATCGTTACCACTAGACGCGCAGATGCAGCGGAACCGTCTCGGTGTAGAGAAGCGCGTCGAGGTAGCAGTGCCGTGAAGTTGCGAACGTCCGTCTGGTCCTGCGACTTGCGGTTCGTCCTAGTGCTCCAGATGTAGCACCTCCGAGGTATCCACACGTACGGAGATTGGAACGCCGAGCGTCGGTGTGCCAGCACCGAGACGCGCGGCAGGAGAACGGCAGCGTGGGAGGGCGGTTACTGTTCACCGCGTGAACTGTTCACGCGTGAACAGTACCGCGGGTACTGTAGCAGCGGCTATAGGAGGGGCGGCACAACTGGCTTTTTTCTCTCCCCTTTGCCCCTCTCTCGTATATATAGGGAGGAAAACCTCTCACCCCTTCGTCCATTAGCAATGTGGGACTAATACTTGGTGTAGTCCCTCTAGTGCTAATGGGCCACGCTAATGGGCTTCCACTTTGTAGGCCCATTAGTGGATCCAATCCAATTGGCTCTAGGGCATATATCCAACAGTAGTAGTATGATATTCTCGTTCTTTCATGCAACTAGCATAAAGGGCTGTTTAAAAAAATTTACTAAATTGGAGATGTAGTGAATATGAACTCTTTAGATTAATCTAGAGCGTTCGATCATTATAAAATCCAACGTGTAGGCTCAAATGTGTAAGAGTTTCACATTAAAGATGTAATCAATATGGACTCTTTAGATTAATTTAGAGCGTTCAATCATCATAAAATCCTACAGTGTAGAAGGTGTAAGAGTAAGATTTGTATGACCGTCAAATCTTTCGCTCATTAACCTTAACTTTTCTTTGTGCCTCTCTCAGGTTTCGTGGACCGCTCGGATTTCAGTTCGTCGTTTTACTGATTAGAAATCAGGTCGTTTTCAGAGCTTTCTGTTATCTGTTAGTGAAAGGCTCTCTATCGTTCACATGGAAGTAGGATGCCTATACTTCTAGAATTCTCTGTCTTTTTAGAAACAAAGATAACCTCGGCTTTTCTTGCAAGCTAGAGAGAGATAGATCAGTTCAATATATACTTTAGAACTCTTTGCCAAAGTGTCAGATTAACTTTAGAATTTTTGTTTCAACGGTGCTGCTTCTTTCCTGTAAGTACATTTTTTTCACAATTATTTTAGGACCTTGCATCGATGCCGGTATATGAATTCTTCTACGGTGCCATCAGTCTGTTGACTGCTGGTCTCCGGCTGCTACCACGGCAGAGGAACTCTTGAAATCTCAGAGAATATAGTGTTGCACGTTGAAAAGTCCTTACACGCATGCTACTTACTGTAACAAACAAATATATATATTTTTTAGCTTCAGCAACAAGTATCTTAGAATGTACTGTTAGACTCACATCATCACGATCTCAACAGTCTCAAACTCGAAAAAGGAAATTTAGAGATGCCTATCTAGAAAATGGAATTGCCCGAACTTCAGAAAGTTTTCAGCCTCATTTAAAAAAGAAAATTTTCAGGCAATTTTCTAGAAAGGCATGAAGCTCTAAATTTCCTCTTTTTTTTGTTTCGTTTCAGGAAAAAGAATCCTATTGCCTTCGCGTCCCGTTTCAGGTCCTAGCTTGGTCGCTGGCTGCTGCCAATTATTTGGTATGACCGTCCAAGGCTTCACGGCTTCATCCTCAATCATCTTTGTGGCTTTGCCCGTTGACAAATCAGTGCCTCAAGAAATTCAAATTACGTCCATATGCCTCCCCCGATCACTGTAATTCTAGGATGATATCGACGGGGCCAGGTCCCAGCAGGTGAAGTGAGCCCCACCCTGACCATAGCCCTGAACATATATGTTTGTCCTTTTCTTTGTTGTTGCAAAGTCTTAACTCATTATCTTTGTGTTGGCAAGGTATTCAAGTGCTTATAAGAAAAAGCTGAAACGTTTTTCAAGTCAATTGACTTTTCCATCCAAGTTGGCATTGATGCACAGTACTTCCTTGGAGAAAGATTAGCCAGCGCAAGAAGAATGTTTGCAACCTTGGGCCAGTGGGACTGTGCCAGCAGTAATCAAAGCCCATGTTTAGTTCCAAAATAAAATCTTTTCCCTATCACATCAAAGGAGAATCTTAGATGCACGGACTATTAAATGTAGACGAAAAAGGTAAAAAGTTACATGGATAGGTTGTAAATCGCTAGACGAACGGCATCCCTTTTCGACCGAGTAGTTGAACCTCATGCCATGTGCCGCATCTTCTTCGAGTTGCAGACTCTGTTAGATTCTCCTTGCACGGCTCGTGGAAACTGAACAGCAAGTCCGATAAATCGATTATTTAAACATAATATGCTTGTGCCAACATGAATTCCCCTGACCTTTTGGTCGTGAACTTGTCCCCTTTTCACGAAAAGTTATCCGTCTCGAGAACCGTGTCAGTTCATCTCTATATCTATACACGCTTCCATAGAAACTGTACTCTTACGTACTTTTCATCTCTTTTCCTACATCTAAACACGGCCAATGGCATTATCTACGCAGGCTTCAGGGAAAAACTTACTCAAACTTTTGTTATATAGCCCGTGTTTAGTTCTTTTCACCAATCACAGGAGAATTTTATATGTATGGAGTATTAAATATAGACGAAAACGGTGAAAAGTTACATGGATAGGCTGTAAATCACGAGACGAATCTAATGAGTCTACTTAATCCATGATTTGCAACAGTAATGCTACAGTAACCATCCGCTATTTATGAATTATTTGCCCTCTAATTACCATCGTTAGATTCGTCTCGAGATTTCTAGTCTATCCATGTAACTTTTCACTTTTTTTCGTCTACATTTACTACTCCTAAATCGGTAAAATCAAACCTGAAATCTTTTCATCGAAAACATTTCGAAAACTAAGCACCGCCATAGCTCAGCTCGGCAAACGTGCCGGGTGCTGCAGATATGCCAACGACCTGCACACTTTTCTACAAACCATGCTGACCACTCAAGGTATTCGAAATCATTGCATCCTCCAAAACCATCTTCATCCGGTAAACGGAAGGAGGTTGGAAGGTTATAAGAAAGAGTAGACCGCACCTGATTCACCCACCTGACAATGGGTCTGCATCATTGACCAGGGGCACGAACAGTCACAAATTAAAACCTCCAATCACTTGCTACGCTAATAACCGGTGCGGCGCCATCTGAACCGAGCGCTACTGATTGCAGTCTTTAATTACAAGCTACCACCACGGTCCATGGACCAACAGTGGTAACAGCCTGCGGCGGCGTAGTAGAAATCTCGACAGCCGTCGGAGTTGAGTTGGTGTTGCTTTTGCACACGAGCCGATCGACAGAGACCCGCCGTCAAATCTTTCCGCAGCCATCATCGCCAGAAAACCTTGACGATCCCCGTCACTTGCCTTGCTCGATCTCGTCCTCAATATAAACCCTGCACCCTGCTAGCAGCTGCTTTGGCCACCATGCATGTGTAAGCTAGGAGAGCAGGAGGTATCCACTACGCCGAACCTGCAGGGTCCTATATTTGCCGTAGGCCATATGGCCAAGGCCAAGATGGTGCGGAGGAAGACGGCGACGACCAAGGCCGCCGCGGCCCCTTCATCAGCCGCGCGCGCCGTCCGCGGCGACGACGGCGACGGGAAGTTCCCGAGAGGGTACGTGCCCGTGCGGCTGGTGGCCGGCGACGGCGAGGAGCACGAGAGGGTCCTGGTGCCGGTGGCGCTGCTGAACGAGCCGCGCATGGCGGAGCTGCTGGAGATGGCGGAGCGGCGGTTCGGGTACGGGCAGCCCGGCGTGCTGCGGATCCCCTGCGACGCCCGGCGCTTCCAGCGGCTCATCGTGGGCTTGCCGTGCGTGGCCACGTAGCAGTGCGCGTGTGCCGTGTGGTGCTAGTTTTAGAATTTCTGACAAAAAAAAATGCAACTGCAAAGGATTTCGTTTGTAATTTGGAACGGACATAAATTGATTCAAGGGACATGGGAAAAATTGGAGAATATGCATGCATGTATGTATATGGAGCTTAATTGATTGGCTTTATTATGGAGGGAAGGTAGCAGGGTTGTAGCTAACTAGCACGGGTTTGCGCGCTTCGCCGCGCCCGTGGAAGTTGAGCGCGATTGAGCTTGAGCAGTACTGTATGTGGTATTGCTTTGCGTGTATTACTCTATTATAGACCTGAAATGTATTTCAAGTTTTAATTGGTCGTTAGAACCGTGTGTGGGCTTGATCTTATGTGGCCGCAGCAGACGCTAAAGACTATTTAGTTAATATATGTACAACCGCGTGGCAAGCGTGGTTAGTTCTCTTTCAAACATTGTTTAATGATTCATGATATATATGGTTTCTCAGTTAATATATACATATGAATTCTTCTTGGGATCGAATTCAAGGAGGAAAATAGTACAAATATCTTAGATCTATTAAATCATCCAGCATAAAGTAGTACGGAGTACCACGAATCGTTACAAATTACATCTGCCCGATTACACGTAGCGTCTTACATGTCGACTTCTTGCCTATCTATCACTCACAGCCCATAGAAGCAAGAAACATCGGAAACATGACCTACCTTACAGAGCAAGAAAACAGAGTATCTCATCAGGTCCTGGAAATAGATATGATGTATATCATATCAATAGCTGCACTGAAGGCCACAAGTTGTGCTGCTGGACCATGTAACAAACTATTCTCTAAAGTAAAACATGCAATTAATGATGTGCAGGCTATTATCTCAAATATTTTTCTATAAACTTCAGTGAGTCACCATGAAGTTTAGGTAGTGCCATAGTATGTAAGTAGCACTCTAACATGTACAAAACACAATTTACTCGGTATGGAGTCACATGCTGCAACAAAATTCAAAAGGGAATCAATTCAATTGATTGACTCACTATGTCAGCATAACAGTTGAAATAGTTCCAATTACTGAAGCAAAGTTGCCCTTTTAATCAGCACCAAATAATAGAGACACCCATGTCACAAGGTGTCATATGAACTGCTCGTACTATGTAGCTATGATAGTCAGCTCTTACATCAGGAAAGCATACTTCATCTTCTGGAAGTCCTAGAAAAATTTGAAGTAAAACCTGCAGCATTTCTGAAGACTAAAAAATTTAAAGCATATTTCTAAAGACTAAAAATGGTGAGAAAAAGATTTGAAGAAACAATTAAAAATCAAGGTAAGGATTCAGCCTATTTGCGTGAATGCATGCACCTCAACAACGCATGCCATTTTGTAATCACGCTTTGTAGCTAGAAGCCTAAAATATGTCGAAGGTAACATGGTCGTTGATATAGAATATGGAAGTAGCTAAGATAATCATGTGCAACCATGGAAGAAAGCTCTGTTCGCCTAAACGGTCGTTTAGTCCGTTTAAACACCGTTTAAACGGTAAACAGAGGTCGACTGTGTCGTTTAGCCCTAAACGGTGGATTAAACGGTTGGGCCGTTTAAACCCGTTTAAACCGTTTAAAATCATCTAAACCGTCTAAACACACTCGAGTTAATCATGATTACATAAGTTAAATAACCATTAAATTCATAATTTAGTCAATAGGATGATTACAACTACCATAATGAACTTCGAAGTAATTAAAATCGTAAGTATACGAAGTGTTGTAGGATATAGATTTCTCCCAAAAATATTATTTGGTAGAATACTTACTTTTTAGATGTGCAAATATATAGAATAAGTTTGACTTTTATGTACACAAATATGTATGTTTTAGTGTTACTATGCAAAACCGTTTAGGCCGTTTGACTCCGTTTAAACACCGTTTAAACGGACTAAACGCTAAACAAAGGGTGACCGACTGTTTACCGTTTAGCGTTTAGGATAACATTGGAAGAAAGGCAGTCCGCAGTAATATATATGCTGCAAGAGCAACAGGCGAGTAGCAGGTTATGAGATTATTTTTGGGGAATATACATACTAATAGTTAAAGAGCACAAAAAGGAAGAGGAAAATTAAAATGCCTCATTAGTACTTCAAGAACGGTAGCAGAATACTTTGAGCAGGAACGAAAGCACTTAAACTCAAAACAGGAGGGGGTCATACAGCCTGTACACAGGCATTAGAGACCACATAACAATATATGATCTGCAACACCAGCACTTGCTCGTTGGCAAAATAAAAGAAAAATAGACTTATAGTTGATTGAGGGTACCTTCCAAAGGAACACTGAAATTCAGCATCTCCCATGTGAGACTTCAATTAGAGTGAGTCCAATTAAAGAAAAAGGAAAGCAAAGCAAACAATTTAAGGTTGAAAAGAATCAGGCCGGCAGCAATAGTAACATCAAGGTATCATAATATTCATTGAAAAATGATGCAATGATTTTATCATATTGAACGGGCATTTCATCGAGCACCTAAAGTGCAAGTACTCACAGGGCAGCAACCACCAGTGAATTCACCTCGGCCATGGCGACCGTGGCTGGGTCGACGGGCGGCAACACGCAGCTGACACAAGTGCAGAATGACTTGGTGAGCTGCAGCACATACCAGGAACCAGGGCAAGCGCAGCCAGATGAACGCGGAGAAAGAGGGAATGAAAGGAAGTAAGAGGAAAGGGATAACAAAATGATCCTGGGTTGATTGGCACCTGGATCTCAACAGCTGTGAGCGGCCATGGACCGGCAAAGACGGAGGTGTGAGCCGCCGGCCAGGGCTGTCTTCACCGCACCCGTCACCCAATGGCGACCGCGCCACTGGACCATGGTCCGGCCGTTCGGTCCTTTCGCCTGTGCCGCTAGCTCCACTGATGGACCGGTTGAGCCCACGAGGTACACCGGCGGCAGGTGTGGCATCCCGTTCATGCCGGCTGGTTGCACACCAACATCGCCCGCGCTGCTGTGGCCAGTGGCCACTCCCCGCTGATCGTACCCGCGTGGCCCACTGGCCGACGACGGATGAGTAGAGCTGTAGGGGGCAGTGGGTTCGGCAAATGGACGGGCAGGCCAAAATCATGGCCGTCGCAGTCGCAGCCGTCTTCACCGAGAACTTGTCCATCGGGAGGCCAGCGGCAACAGTAAGGGGATCTATGCCTTCCTCTTGCCATATCCCGTTTGCCAAAATCGTCGATTTGGTTCACGCTCGCATCGCCCCAACTTTCGATTTCGCACAGTTTTATGTGGCACAGAGGAAGGAGAGGGAGACATAGAGGGAGAAGAAGAGTATAAGGCCACAAATTGCAGGCATGGCATGACACGAAGCAGCTGGGTCGCCGTAAGGAGGAAATGGAAGAAAGAGGATGCGGCAAAAACTAATATCCACCATGCCGGGGTCGCCGGCAGAGATGACGGATGGTACTTCCTGCTGGCAGCAGAGTGGTCGCCGCCGGCCATCATGCTTCCTGCTGGCGAGCGGAAGAGCCGAGGACTGGGGAGCAGTCAATTTGTTCACGGGACATGGACGACAAGTGAGTATAGCGGAGGAGAGCGGAAGGCAAGCTTGCGACGTGGGCTGGTAGGCAGTCATTGGAATTCACGCTGCATTGATTTCTTCACGACACACGGACGTGGCAGCCGGAGTTTTGAGACACGTTTTTCTACCGTGCGAGCTGCCCCTCAAGCGTGGAAATATGAGAGCGTGACGCGTCAGCGTTGAAGTCAAAGGAGCTGTCGCCGCTGCATTTTTTTTCACCTACGAAAAGTGAGATCAGGAAGGCATTAACGGCACACTGTAGACTACAGTAAATCGATGCCCTCACTGCCCACCAATTTCTCGCGGCATATGAAGGTACATATGACCGGCAGTGGTGGTGGTGGGGGCTTGTGGATAAACACAGCGAAGGTGTGGGCCGTGTGGCATGGCCAGGTTGGGCATCGGATTGCTATCGGGCCGATGCGGACGAGGCGGAGGGTGTGGCAGGCCCGTTTCTGCCACACCGATGGTGTGGGCCGTCTGGTGCGGACATTTCGGCCTTCCTTCGGTTGCACGGCCCTTTTCATAGGCACCGCAGCCCACGTGCAGCGGCGAGACGGAGAGAAATTTGGGCTGCCAACACCTCGAGAATGGCCAGCACAAAAAGGCCTTTAAATTACGCGGGGGACCAACCCAATTCGCGCGATGGAACAGTAGCATCCTGCATCCCCCACCTGTCAACTGGTGTGCTCGTAGCGGCGAACTCACGTCACGTCGCAAAGTCTTGTGCGCGCATTTCAACGTGCTATATGTGGAAGTGGTCCCTTTCCCTTCCCCCCCATTTAAATTATTATCGCAATCTTTCGCAGCCAGATGCTAAATCATCCAACTATGCAGCCACGGGATTTTTCCATCCCGGGACGCTGAACCTCGCCGCCGGCACACGGGCGGCACGAACGCAGTGAAGATGGCAATCAAGCGAGGCCGCAGGTACATTGATGGCAAAGCACGGGGCCGTACGGCACGGCCCCGATCGTATCGGCAGCCGGGATGGCCGACCCGTACGACGCGAGCAAACTGTACGGCCCGGTTGGTTTGGTTCCAAAATCTTGGCATGCCAAAATTTTGGCAGCCCAATTTTTTGGCCATCATTTGGTTGGCTACCAACAAGTGCCAACAACTCACATGTATCCTACCAAAATATTGGCAAGTTTTGTTGCCCGAATTTTGGCTTGGCATGCCAATTTCTGGGTAGGCAACCAATCAGGCTCGTAATGCCTGCCTGACCAGTTACCAGGAAAGCAGTGACCTTGGTGCAATAACGCTACAGCTCCAGTACACGTTCACTCACGCGTGTGCAGCCTGCGGCCGGCCTGCGCACGCTGCGGCTCAGCGCGCAATTAAGAATTAACGCCCCGCGCTGCGGCCAAAAGGCAAAAGCACAGGTCAAGGCTCAAGGCTGAAGCTCAGAGCGGCAGGCAGGAAAGTGTGAAGTGAGAACGGCACGCAGGCAAGGAAAAAGGCAGGGGACGCCTCTCTTTCCGCGACCGGGACAAGAGCCTCACCATCGCGGCCATTAAAAACTCGCATTCACGCCGCTCACAGGTCCCCCGATCGTCGTCGGGTCGGAGGAATACTACTACGGCTAGGACGGCGAGCAGGCCTCATCACTCATCAGCAGCCATCATCAGTCATCACTCATCTAGGCGGCTGCAGCTGCGGCCGCGCGCGGCGTCAACTCCCTGTGCTGTGCGGCATTAAACGGCCGGGCAGCGAGACGCGAGCCCGAGCCGAGCACATCATCATTGCTCCCGCTGCCGCGACGGACGACGACGACTACGCGGTGCCCGCGCAATCAATGCGGCGCGCGCGCGCGCCCGTGGACGGCGACGCCACCCGTCCAAACTCGCAAGTCGCAGCTCGTCGCAAGAGCACCCACCAGGAAAGAACCGAACCGAACCGAACATACTACCATTAGAGTACTCCAGCACCAGCAGGAGTGAATTTTTGATCGACTGTGGTAGGATTGATTGCTTCTACAGGCACAGGAGTAGTTCCAGCAGGAGTGGATTTTGATCTATTGTGGTAGGATTGATTGCTTCTACAGGAACAGTAGTAGTTCCAGCAGTATCACCATTCATGTTCTATGATTCTATCAGGTGCCATAAATTCCCCTAACAGAAGAATCGGGAGCGACCCGCCCGCTACTGATGCATTTTCCGGGAGAAGAAGAAACGGAATCGTGGCCAAAAAAAGGGCGCCTCCCCTGTACCCCAACCAGGTCCAAAATCCTTAGATCGTCACGTTATACGGGTCGATTAACAGCGAGCCTAGCTAAACTTGCGACGCGGAACGGGGGGACCGATGCGCCACCACGGCTCAGCTAGGTGCCGAGGAAGCCGACGTTGAGGTCGATCCGCGGCTTCTTGCTGGCGGCGGGCGCGGCCGCCGGCGCGGGGGGAGCGGGGACGTGGGACTCGCACCGGGGGCACCGCGGGTCGCTCCGGGAGATGAGCACGTACAGGAAGCACCGGGGGCACGCAGCGGCCACCATCCCGCCGCCGCCGCCGGACGGGGAGTCGCAGGCGTCGCCCTGCTCCACCCCGCCGCCCCCGCCGCCGCGGCGCTTCACGGAGGACGTGGTCACCGACGACGACGACGGGGACGCTCCGGCGCCGGCGCCGCTGTGCTGCTGCTGGCTCTGGTGGTGCTGCTGCTGGCCGTGCCCCTGCTTCCCGCGCTCGAACCGCTCCAGCGCCGTCTTCACCTTCTCGATCGTGCACACGCTGTGGTACGTCGCCGTGGCGGCGCCGCCGCACGCGGACGGCGAGGCCGCCGCCGCCGCCGGCGCGGGCGACGTCGTCACGGCGCAGGGCTTCGACGCGGCCGCGGCCACCGGGAACAGGTTCAGGTCCCTGGGCGCCGCCGGGCACGCGTGCTTCGGAACGGACAGCTTGCCGGGCTGCACGTTGGGAGACAAGAGATTAGCTTTAGCTGCACGTTCGCCATTGTTTCTCAGGTGGTAACCGTGGTATACAGTTGATAAAAAATGGGCTCAAACTAATGAGGCTATTGATGCTTGTACTTATTCTAAACAAGTCGATTAGTAAATGAAACAAAAGGACAACATGTGCAAGTACATGTTCTTTTTAATATATTGCAAATGCGTTTGGGAGCAAACACAAACAGTGAACTCTTCTCGTTTGATGACAGGGGACTGCATTATGGGCAGAATTTAGTGGAAGTTTTCAACGATTCTGAGCAAGTGTTCCATGTAAAATTCAGAGTTTCACAAAGGCTGAAATCAAATGGGGGAACAAAATTGGGAGTTGTAGAGCAGGCGAGTTTTAAAATCAAACTTGGATTACACTGACAGTACGCGTGTTCAAGTCCTTGGACTGACTTTTTCACGTTACTTCTTCGGATGGGGGAAGACATGAACCAAAAGAAGCGAAAAAGACGAATTTTTTTCCAACATCTAGGTGAACATGATGAAGCGAACAGCCGAGCACGCAACAAACACAGAGTCGATCAGCTGCCGTTTGTTCGAATTTCTTGGTTGCTCCTCACACAGTCGACACAAAAAGAAGTAAAATCGCCCAAACGGAGCGAGCCGGAGGCAAAAGAAAACACGCAGAGAGCATGGCAAGGTGGGGTGAGGAAGAACAGGGGAGAGGTTGAGGTAGCGAAGAGAGTACTGAGCAGGGAGACGGGAGGGGCTTACCACGGCGTCATGCCTCGAGGCAGCGTCCCTGGCGTCGTCGGTGACCGCGCACCCGCCGAGGAAGTCCCTGGTGACGAGCTCCGCCGCCCTGCCGCCGCTGGCTCCCCGCGCCATGAACCCCACCGCCTCGGCCGCCATCTTCTCCCCCTTCTTCTTCTTCCTTCTACCACAGCATGCAGCGGGGCCAAGGCGGCAGCGTCTCTCGATCGATTACGCCCTCGCGGCAGCAGTTCTTCAACACGACGGAACTCGAGCAAGCACAGAGAGACGAGGAGGGAGGAAGGGTGCTCTGCTTCTGCTAGTGGTCTAGTGGAAGATGATGGGAGGGGTGTGGCGGCGAGCAGGGTGGGGAGGGGAGAGGGGAGGAGGGAATGATAAAGGGTCGGGAGGGTGGGGCTTGGAGGCATCGGGCACGTATGGGCGCGCCATTAATTAAGGTGTTGGAAAGGCAAGGCATGAGGACAAGATGTGCAATGAATGCGAGCGGGGTAGGCCGGGCATTTATGGCAGATGGCGCCCGCTGTGTGTGTGTGTGTGATGGGGATGGACCAGCCTACGACGACGCCACTCGCTCCTGCTGCTGCCTTCCCTGCCTACTCCTATGGGGTCCGTCTCGTCTCCCCCGGCCTCGTCCGTCGACCTCGACCTCGCCTCGTCGTGTACGCGTAGCGAGTAAGATGGAGCGGCGCCGGGGCGAAATGGCAGAGGAAGGAGGCGTATCGAGCTGGTCGTACTAGTAGCAGTTGTGAGCCTTTGCGTGGGGATCACGCGGGACCCACGCCCCGAGATCTTCTTTGGGATTGGTAAACAATGGGCGCCCAGAGCCCAGTTACCTGAAAATTGTTCGAGCACAGGAGAATGAAAGAGTCAATTGCGCCAAATGCTTGTACGGAAATAAGATTTTGTTGTTAGGGTGTAGTATTTAAATAGATGAAAAGTACGCAAAAAGTATTGTTTCTATGGAAACGTATATAGACATGGAAATAAACTGACACGGTTCCATAGGTGGATAACGTTTTGTGAAATGGGACACTTTTACAGTATCTAAACACGGCCTAGTATTTTACTAACTCGCAATCCTAGCAGTACATCTAAGAGATGGTAATGGATCATGACCCTTATACTCTTTTCACTATCTAACTTGCCTTAAATATTTGTAGGCTCAATCTATTATCTTATTAAAACAGAAACAAAAGGAGCCACCAGATTCACCGAGAGGGCCTAGAAAATCCCACGTTAATTCAAAAAAGAGAAGAATATAGGTCGTTGGATTTTATAAAGATCTAACGGTCTAGACTAATCTAAAGAGTCCATGTCTAATACAACTAATAAATATGTAAATTTATCAATCTAAAGAGTTTATATCAAATACGACTAATAAATATTTGAAGTTGTAAAAGAAAACTAACTATAATATTTGCTATGACATTGAAACGGACTCCACCATATTACGTAACATGTCATATTGTAGGATATGGAAATAAAGAAATATTGTTTATCAATTACAAAAGGAATCCTGTAGAGACAACCACACTCATTTTTAACATCTTTTTTTGCATTCTTGCATGACGTGTGTTTTCATGCCAAAGATATTTTTATTTTCAAATGGCAAAACATTTATATTTTACACAAATAAAATACGAGTAACCCGAACACAGTTTTTCCTTTACCATCTTACGTGACATCACATGGTAGGGATGGAAATAAAATTGGGTTTATTAGAGAAGGGATCATATGAAACGACCAAACATATTTTTAATATCTTTGTTTTTATTTCCAAATACCAACACTTTTCTCTTTTAGACAAATAAAATAAAAACACAACACATTTTTTCTTTATTTTGCCTTGCATGATTCAATAGCCTAGAAATTACCAAATTAATAAGAAAAGAAAAGAAAAGAATATACATCAATTGATTTTTGTTATTGTACTGTATAATGTTACAGAAGAGAACGTGTGTAACCTAATTCATATGGTTCTAATCATATGTAGCTTTTACAATGGGATCAAATATACATTAGTTGTCACTAGCAGTAACGAACCATCCATATGCCCATATACAAGGGCATGTGAGAAGGGCCTTGAAAAGAGCATGTGAGAAGGAGAACGTTAGGGACAAATCTAACCAATGATGTAGCGGGCCACCACACATGACCACATACGATTGCAGCCACAACAAACATCATCATTTGAACTAGCTATATATATGTTAACACACATCCACAATGACTAACACCTTGACCAACATAGAAAACGCACTACCGTTTATGATTTAATTTCATCCATGCCTTGCAAAATATAGTTGTTAATTAAGCGTCGTTGTCGACCTTTGTCGCTGCTACAAAGCTGGACCAGTGTGTGGTAGTTTGCACTTGACCATTGTCATCTATCTCCAAAAACCCAATGAGTGATTGTAGTCATTGCTGGCTTCTGTGGGAGATATAACGCATCAATTGGATGGAGTAGTGGAGCGAAAGCAGTTGATTTGGCACATGGAGCAACTCAAGAACATCAACAAGGTGACAATGAGAAGTTGGGAGAGGAATGTGTTGGGCAATGAGGTGAGAGAGCCAGCGTATGAGAGAGCTTAGGAGGCATTGTCCCGTACAAAGTAGGTTAGGATTACCAATTGATGGCGACGAAATATTGGAGAGAGGTGGTGTGCACCCACATCAACATGCATAGACATTGAAATGAGAAAGAAAAAGAATATGCCTGAATTTGACAGCAAGACATGGCTTCAAAGTGTCAAGGTTGTGGTTTCCATCTAATCATAGTAAACTTGCTTAAATACTAAATTACTTAGCAATAAACTTGCTTTGCAAAAATCCCTATAATGTGTACCATTTGCTTATGCCAAATGAACTAATTTTAGGATGGGATAAGACGCTTGATAAGGCATGAGATCCAGTATCATAAGGAGCAAGTTTTGGCTAGAAAGAGGATGTACCTTGCTAGCGTAAAAGTGAATTTGTCGATCCCGATGCGTAATTGATGGTGGGTAAAAAATAAATCATAAGAAAAGGAGAGCATGTATGGATAGGATTATATCAATTGGAGACTGGGTAGAAAAAGAAAGAAAGTTAGATATGATCACGTGTTACATAATATGATGGTAAAAAATATACGATACCTTGATCCTGGTCATTAGAAAAAATATATAGTAATTAGGTTAAGCCAAAATATTTATATGTGATTATTTAAAATTAAAAACTAAATATTAATATGTAAATGCTAGCTCCCGCGCAATTTGCGCGGGCCCTCTCACTAGTTTGTATAAGAATACGAACAATCTATTTAGGGCCTGATACGCTAAAAAGTTAGGACCATTATGAGGCCTAGTAAACGATAACACCATTTTGGTACTCTTACTTATGTTGAATCACAAACATTTAGAAATTACTATTAGGATGCTTAATTAATATTTTTTTGTTGTTGTTACAACATTGGTTTGTAGTAGTAGACAATTTTTAAGGTTTTTGTTGCATTCAGTTTTTTTAAAAAATAAAATAAAAAAGGAACCGCCATTCAGTTTTCACTCTCCGTGAAGCAGGAGCAGGACCAATCGTGCTTTTGAGTTCATCATGACGTAGCGTGACGCGCTACAACGCACGCCGCGCTATTTTCCCTGCCGGAAATAAATCAATGCCGAAAGTTTGACGTGACTGATCCCGCCCCACCGTGTACCCAACTCGCAACCAGCATTTTAATTACGCACCAGCAGCACCACTGGCTGCCGCAGAACGTTGAAAACTGCCTCGTCCGCCCCCGCCCTGCTCTGCTCCTACACGAAAAACCGGTCCCAAATGCACAGAGATTTAAACCCACTCTGACCCCCCCAAGCGTGATCGATCTCGATGGAACAGCAAGCTGAGCGCGGCGGGGGGCCTGCCCGGCGGCGAGTTTAGGCCTTGTCTAGTTCCAAAATCCAAAATTTAAAATGAACGTTTAGACACATGTATGGCGTACTAAATGTAGATAAAAAATAAATCGCATTATATAGATGGACTGAAATTTGCGAGACGAATCCAATGAGTCTAATTAGGACGTGATTAGACACCAAATTGCTGCAGTAATGCTACAGTAAACATGTGCTGATGACAGATTAGTTAGGTTCATTAGGTTCGTCTCGCGAATTCCAAACGTACGGAGTAATCTACAATTAGTTTTTTAATTAGTCTATGTTTAATACTTCAAATATGAAAAGATTCCCTTTCAAAATCTTTTCACCGCGGAACTAAACACGGCGGCGATGGAGCGCGGGCGTGTGACATCGAAGGAAGCCCCGGCCGCCGGGCCGAGCGTTGGTAGGAGAGATCGAGCGTGACGGGCGGGCGACGCCGGCGTCATCGCATCGGCGACGCGGCCGGGCGCATCGCATCGGCGAACTCATAAAGGCGCGTGCCGGTACGTGTCAGGCGGCGGTGGCGCAGGTGAGACGGGATGGGATGGTCACGGGCGGTGGCGGAGGCCGACGACCTCGTCATGGAGAATTGGAGATGGAGATGGAGGCCAGGGGAGCACGGCCAAGGGAGAATTAAGGCCCGGGGGCGCAGCCAGCAGCGGCGTTAATGCGGCCGGGGCCAGGGGTCAGAGTCAGCTTTCAATTCAATGCGCGCTGCTGGGTCCCGGGTCCGGCCGGACTCGTGAGGCGCTAGCTTGCGTCTCCGCAAAGCAAAAATCTCGCGCAATCATATGCGTGCGCGCATGGATGCAAATCTATGGCCGGTCGCTGCCGGGTGGGCCAGGGCTTGGCAAATTTGGTTTGGGGTAGTACAGTACAGAAGAAAGAAATGGATAATGGGACGAAGGAAAAAAAAAACAATTACAGCATGGCGCGTTGAGACCGGCGGCTACCGTAGTCAGTAGCGGTGGAGCGGGGTGGCGGATATCTGTCAATCAGGTAGGCTAGCAGGCTCCAGTTTTGGTTTGTCAACGCGGCCGAGAGCTGCTTGCAAGTTTACCCAACCCAATCATCAGTGATTCAGTGCGGTGTGTGTGAAGCAGTAGCGTGGGCGTGGTTAGATTACGCACGAAACGGTGCGCGCGACTCGTTACCATCCCCGACGGCCGAATTCTCCTTGTCACCGTCGAGGCATCGGTGGCAGCCAGATGTGGCGTCCGGTCTGCGTGACGCACGCGTGCTGTATTAGTGTGCTCACAAAACGATCCGTGGATCTCACCTGATTTTACTCTGGACAATATCGACATATCGTTATCGACCGTAACTAACCGTCTCATTTTCTGGAGGCCTTAATTTGCGAGAATCAGAAAGGTGGCAGCCACTGGCGACTCGATACGTGGAGGTGCCGGGTGCGTCCAGTAACGCGCCCGTTAGCCGTGGTACTTGGACCGCTGTCCGCGCTGCCGCGTACCAACGGGGGCCACGGTCCGGGCGAATGGCATGCGCCGCCGGTTACCCGGCCGGCCGCCCGCCGTTGCCCAGGCCCCAGGCCCAGGGTACCACCGCGTGGGCCAGCGTACGTCCCCGTGAAAAGCGAAACGGACATGTCAGACACGTACGTACTCGGGAGCGAGCGCACGTATGAGCCAATGATTCATCGCTGGTTTTTGATTGCTCGTCCGCAGTTTACAGCCGGTCGATCGAACGACGTGGTCGCTGTTAACTTGCCGGGCGGCGGCCGAGGCCGCCGAACCTCTGAATTTTCAAAGAGCCGGGGACTACTTGTATCGCGTGTTCGTACGTATTTATCACCAGTGTACGGCTGTAGGCAGAGCCGCGATTTGCATTTGCTACACACACACGTACGTACAGTACAACGACAATGACAGGTTCACGACCTGCTCGCCGTATGAACTAAACTACGGAGACGGTGGTTAGCGCGTCATGAATTGTATGGGAGTACATGCATACTGTCTGTCTTTTATGCATGCTCCGTGCCGGTGTCCTCTTGTAGTAGCACGTACAACTACAAAAATACTACTACTCCACTGCGGCTACAGCCCAAAGTGCCAATCATATCCAGCGATATATATAATACACTGGTACTGGTAGTAATGTGACGTAGTATCCAGAGCTTTAAGAACGCGATCACAAGTACAGATACCCGAGATCAGAGGTAGACATAAGAGAGGGTACCAGCAGCACTGCACAGCAATAATCCCCGGCGGCCACCACCCGTCAGCACGGTGAGTACGTAGTTGCTGCACTGTACTGCTTGGAGTTAGTGAGTGAGCGACAATCAAAGGTACCCATGCATGCATCAATGGCGTTGCGAGCAATGATGGACGATTAGGGCCACGGGGCCTTGCAGTTAAGCATCCTGATCGACCGTGTGATTCGGGCCGGGATCAGGACTGCTGTGCAGGAACAGTGCAAAGCCACCACTACAGTAGTAAGATCGGCCGGATCCAGAGCCCTTGAATGCATGCGGTCCGTGCAGATGCATTGCCATCGATCAGGACTTCAGGAGGAGGAGGGACATTCAAGGCTGGGGCATGAAACTCATGACTCGCACCAGCGGCGGCAGCAGCAGAACGAGCAGCAGCGGCTGAGAGGAGATCTCACGGAATCCATGGCTGATCATGCCCTGCCGTCCTCCTGCGTGAAGGCATCTGACGCTTTGGGGCTTTTGGCCGCAGATCGCGCGCAGCAGAGCTGTCTAACCGTGGAGCCACTATCGTCCAACGGCGGATGCCGGAAGTAATCTCTCTCGCAATATCTTGCTCTTTCGGAGTGAACGGAAAGATACCTGTCGCTCTAGTAGCTCATTTAGGGCTCGTTCGCTTTCGTTGGAACGGTTCCACCCGGATTGAGATGAATATAGTACAAACTTTATGATACTTGCAATGAGAGACCGGGATTTAATCCAGGTGAAAAACCAATTTACCCATGATAGGGACAAGAAGAGACCGGGAATTAATCCACTAGTCAAGAGGTGGGGAACTAATCCAGGTCTTTTGTTGTCCATATCATGAGTAAATTGGTTGTTCACCTGGAATAAATCCCGGTCTCTCATTGTAAGTATCATAAAGTTTGTATTATATTGATCTCAATCCGGGTGGAACCATTCCAATGAAACCGAACGAGCCCTTATTCCTGCGCCCATTAAATTGTCACGCCCATTGAAGACACGGGTTTAGATCGAATTAATGCGCGAACTGAACTGGGCTTTGGTCTCTTTGTTTTCACGTCCGAAAAAACACATAATGACTTAATGAGGGCGCAGTACAGTACATTTCGGTACAAGAGTTTTTTTTTGAAAGAAACAGTTCGGTACAAGAGTGGAGTAGCACTCCCGTAGTCCCATGTACGGTACTGATGTGAACCGGCAACTTCGGTTTTAAATTGAAAACGACTGCCAGTAGGTGCTAGTAGTAGGAGAGGGTTCCTCTGCCGTTCAGTCTCTGCAGTTGAGTCGCTGACGGGTGGGCCCCGTTATGGTAGGGCCTACACGACAGTCACTCAACTGCAGGGGACATCTCATTCCTAGTAGGATGCACCCCCATTATGTGCTCTGGTTCTCAACTTGCTCGCTTGGTCATGGCGCTTGGTTTTGAAGCCTGAACTTGATGAAGAAATTCTGCTACAACGTTGATGAAGTCTGAAACTGAAGTAAGAGCATCAGCTGCAATGTTGTTAGTGCTCGACGAGGCCTGAAATTCCACCTGAAGACGAAGGATACGGGCCACCATGCATGGCACGCGTCATGAAGCCGGGGGCCGTGGTACCCGCCGCCCGGATTGCGATCGGCCGGCGGCCGGGCCGGCTGGATACCGTTGTCCAGGCACATATACAGGGTATACCGTGGCCCAGCTCGGCACCGTACGTGCGGGAAACAGACATGCCCATGAGCTTGCACGTACGCCCACTTCCACGGCACGTTCCCGTTCCGTTCGACCCTGTAGACTTGTCCGCACGGCTGGCCGTTCGACGTCGTTGTTTGGGCCGGCCGGCCAGGCGTGCCAATGAAGCCCAGCCGGTCGCTCACCGATTTTCGGAGCCTGAATAGCTCTAGCAGCGTACGCATATCTTCCCAGCCTGCCTGCCTGCAGGTCGTGCTCTGCTCCGGTGTTGGGAGACGTAGAAGCGTACAAGTGGCAGTGAGTCGCGGTTCCTTCTTTTGGTTTTCCTCCTGCGTCGCTCTCTTCTTCACGTGGAGCACGGGGGGTGTGCACCACTGCACCGTGCTCCGCTTCAACCGAACTGATACTCCCAGCACGTTTCTTACTAGTCGCCTCTACCTGGCAACTGCTCCGGCCTCCTGATAGTACTCCCTCCGTCCTCTTTAAGAGGATAGGACTATTTGATCTCATTTAAACATGTCATCACAAATTTTAATGAAAACTCCTCGGTGCCAACGACATTAACAACATAACCCACATTAAAAATCGCTTCAACCAATCTCATTTCCTCCTTTCATTCTTGTTTTTCCGTGCATACAAGTGGCAGAGGGCAATGGCCAAATAGTCCTAATCATAAGGAGACGGAGGGAGTACTCCGTATCTGCCTGTCTGGCGGGCGTCGCGTCCGTGAGACCGTGACCCGTCAACAAGCGTTGGCGGAGGCGCGTAGCTAGCTGCAGATTCAATTGCATCTGAAGAGCTTAATTCCTTTGGTCATAGAAAAGCCGTGTGCCTACAACGTTTGGCTTTTCAATTTAGTTTATTATGCGGCAATAAACCCTCATCCAGATAAAGAGAATGGAACGGAACATAGGAGGAGGAGTAGTAGTCCTGCCTGTCGCTCTAACTCATTAATTTCTGCGACCATATGGTAAGGAATTAATCGCGCCTCATTGATTGCCTCGACGTTTAAGTCACGGCTTAGCTTCAATGCCCGGAACTGTACAGTATTGTTTTGATTTTCGCAGGACTTGATGGCCCAACAGTACCTTTCCAGGTACACAAACACTGGATTAAAAATTAGCAGTACAGCGGGCAGTACACAAGTTTTGATTATAGACAAAAATTTGTTGTAAATATACGAAAAGATAATTTAAACTCAAAATTCATTTGATGATAAAATATGTCATAAATAAAATAAATGATATTCGTATAATTTTTTTTGAATAAGATGGTCAAACGTTGCGAAAAAAGTCAACGGCGACAACTATTTCGATACGGAGGGAGTAGATGTTTTGTTGCTTGTATGTCATTTTTTGGATATAGGAAAAAAAAATCTCCCACCGAGAATAGCCTTCAATTGCTAACCAACAACCATGTTCTTTTTTTCCAGTCTCACCAAGCCTTAATCGCATCTTTAACTAACTTACTATTTTTCATGCATACGGAGTACAGTACTAGTTCGAGGTAAGATGATCATTTATGTATGGTACCCGGAATCTTTGCCATCAAAACAGTAGAAACCCGATCCAAAATCCTGGATATGGCGCGAATGAATCTGTTTCAAACATTTGGAAAATTTCAGTATCATTTTCTCTCCAAGCCTATTACAACCCCAAATGGAGGATGAATTCCGGAGCACTACCGCCCTTCTCTCCCGTTACCGGGCACAGCACATATTGTTGCAATGCAAACTTGCCAGCACTGTCTCACACTACTTTTTGCTTTGAAAATTTGTCTTACACTAGTATTACATCAGCTATAATTTTTTTTTTGAAAAATTGTCTTACACTAGTATTTTTCCAATAGGTTCATCCATCCCCGAGTTATATACACGGCTAATAACTGAAAGCTGGGGTCGCCATTGCTATTGCGTACTGTACTATACAATTAAGAAGCTAGTACCGGAGCATTTGCTCCTGCATGCATGCTCCAGTTGAAATCACGGATTACTCTGTGGAACCTCCCTTTCGGCCGGAAGTGAACAAAAGTGCCACTCGATCGCTGTACTGTCCGCATCAATGAGTTCAGAACGGCAGGGCGGTACACACAGTGCTCCCAACTACAGTAAGGAGATGGAGAGCAGAGCATACTCCAATGATCGTAAGCAGACGGACAGTAAGGAAGCGTACCGATCGACGTCAATGGGCGCCATGGCGGACAACTAGAGACCATCGGGATAGATGGGCCCCGCTTAAAATAAAATCCCTGCTGATTTTAATTTGGTGTGGTACTTGTCGGTGTGGACATCGACAGCCCTTGAATACATACTATGGTCGTATTTGGGTTGCATTTTGCATCATGGGAACGACGTCGAAGAAGGCCTAGCGATCACTGATCGCTAGGCCATCACATTGGAGGATCGAGAGCAGTGTTTCTGAAAGTACTCGTATACAGCCATATTTCAGGTTTGTATTTTACCAATTTAGGAGTACTAAATGTAAACGAAAAAGGTGAAAAGTTATATGGATAGGTTGGAAATCTCGAGACGAATCCAATGATAGTAATTAGAGGGTAACTAATCCATAAATAGCGGATGATTACTGTAGCATTACTGTTGCAAATCATGGATTAAGTAGGCTCATTGGATTCGTCTCGCGATTTACAGTCTATCCATATAACTTTTCACTTTTTTCGTCTACATTTAATACTTCATGCATCTAAGATTCTTCTTTGATGTGATGGGTGAAAAGATTTCGTTTTGAAACTAAACAAGGGGTAGTATTGCTCTAGTTCAGAGCAGTGTCAGAGTATGCATCTGCTAGTATACTCCTACTCCTAGTAGTACATGCTATCCAGGAACAGGATACGATCCATTAAACGTATCAGAAAGATAGGAAAGGGAGTGAGAATCAGAAGACTAGTCAGCGAATCACTGCTCGATACGCTGATTCATGGCTCACCTTCAAGTCTGGGCAGCAATTAACGTTGCTCTTTACTACATTACTGCTGTACGTACTCCGTATGTACTCCCTCCGGTGTAGTATTAGAAGTCGTTTAGGACAACGACACGGTCACCAAAGCAAAACTTTGACTCCTTTTTTCTATAAAAATATTTCTTGAATAGTTATATATGTATATTTTTATGAAAGTAATTTTCAAAACCAATCTATTTATGTGATTTTCACATTTCCAAACTCAATGACTTAAATGTTATTCATGATTTATATTCCCGATGTTTGACTCAAACTTTGTCCAAAACGACTTCTAATACTAAACCAGAGGGAGTACAGTCCTGTACCTCGTAGGCCGGAGCACGTACGCCGTTTCCGGCAGGTTCGTGCAGCGAGCAGAAAATTACTCCAGTCTGCAATCGACCTCGCGCGATGCGATCAATGCCTCTGCGTGCATTGCCTTGGGTACGCAAGTACCCTTGATTCGATCCCCTGCGACAATCATACGGTATGTATGAATGACCCGGAGGCGATCGAACGAAACACCTGTCAGGCCGGCCAGTTCGTTCCTCTCACCAGTAGTACATGCGTTGTTGTGTGTAGCCTCTCTTGTCAGTTCTCACCACGCCACACGTGACACGACGGCCACGAAGCCCACAATGGCTGCTGCCTGTTGACGATGGGTTTCAATTCGGAACTCGTGATGCCATTGCCAAGGAGACATGGAGGATCCAGAGTTCCTGACATCCATACTGATTCATGTATTGATCCTGACGGACGTCCGCTGAATGCCTGAATGAATTGGTGCGTGGGAGCATCAACCGTCGTGAGGCTGAGAGACATCCGGCAGTTACCATTCGCGCACTGGTCGTCTGATCTCCGAACCAGAGGTCGTCGGGCCGCCCAGAATCACGAGGATCCCGTGAAGACCCTAGAGTAGTACAGTGTGCTCTGTTCATAAGTGGGGGATCGAGTAATGGATGGACCCCCAATAATTCAGAACAGTGTAACGCAGGAGCAGTACGATACGGGGTGCCGGCCGTGCTCTACCGATGGCGGCAAGCGAGAGCTCACGCTCACGCAGGAAAAGGAGAGGGGCCGTGGGGTGTCGCGGCTCGGAGCACGAGAACGAGGGCCGTTCCTACGGCACCGTTCGTTAACGAGGCTCAGAGGAACGAACTGGTCGGAGAGGTGATAAGCAGGGCTGCAGGGGGCGCTACGATCCACTGCCAATCTCTCATCCGGTGTTCCAACAGAACAGGCACATCATTTCGCCGTTGTCGTGGACACTGGGGGGATCCAGAGTTCCTGCTGACGACACGGGGTAGGCAATTACTACTAGTACGTAGAGACGTAGAGTAGTGTTCAACTGGGCACAGTATTGGTGGGAGTATGGTCTACGCCTCACTTACCCAAAAAAAAAAAAAAACAGTGGCGTTGACGTTAGTTGCTGACAATTCATTGTATGTAGCAGTGGTTACCATTTTTAGCACAATGTAGTGTGTTCGGTGGTGTTCTAAACGGGCCTCATCACTTAACTAGGCCTAAATAGTCCAATGAGCGGCCCAATGATGTAACAAATGAAACCAGAAAAATTGGAGAAGCAAAAATATATTTTCGACTGGGCCTAACGGGCCTGTGCTTCTTGGGAGTTACGGAGTACTATAGGGCCTAACCGATGCCCTTTAGTAATCACACACCCACAGGGTTAAAAAAACCGTTGAAACCGGTCCGGTTTGACCGGTTACCGCTCAAACCGGTCCGGTTCGACCGGTTACCGCTCAAACCGGTCCGGTTCGGTAGCTAAATAGGGTCGGTTACAGCTCAAAACCAACCCTACCAAACCGCTTCTACTGGTTAACCGGCCGGTTTAACTGGTTTACCGACCGGTTTTTATTTCCAAAAAAACCGCTGAAAAAAACCCTATTCACACATACTTGGAGTTTTTTTGATAAGCCACTTACTTGGAGTTGGTTGGTCCAAATCGGACAGCGAGACAGGGCATGTGGCTGCGCATGTGGACTCGCCGTGCTGGATCGTATCAGCAGCGGAATTATTGGTAGGTGGTACTACCACTTGATCGCTAGTATTATGATTGACGACGATGCCAGAGAAACAAGAATATCTCTCCACGAAAACATTACATACCCGAATAATAAAAATTAAAGGCGTAAACAACTTCAACATGACAGTAGTGGCCAGGCAGCGAGTGCGACCATCGGCAAGCGACATCCAGCCTTACCAATTGGCGTTTATTCCATTTTGTTTAATCACCCGAGAGCCCACTTATATTGGCTTATGCACACACCAGCCGTTGTCTTCGTACGTACGTTACACAAAGCAAGTCAGACCAAATTAACTTTTCCGTAACAAGACATTAGAAAAGCCGTACGTAAATCGGAGACGATTTTATGAAAAGACGTCGCATATTTGAATGCACGCAAGTTAAATATAATGCTTACTGCCATTTCCAAATTTAAAGCTTGGGAAAACATGGATACACCGACGGTTTGGACGAGGCTTAGCATCCACTTGGCAAGTCGATGGAGTGCCGAGTGCGTATAAACCCACATTGTGCCGTTGCCTATGCATATATATGAAAAAAATTGGGCCGTAACCAGTGATTATTAGGCTGGAAGTGTGTGACTGTGTGAGAGCCTACCAAAGTTGAAAGAATAAGGCCGTGTCTGGCTGAGCTTCACAAATCACAACATAAAAAACAACTCCACTCCACCAGCTCTACCAAACTTCCTGTCGTCTGGCTCCATCTCTAGGAAAAAGTTGGAGACGGGGGCCTACCCCATGTTTATTGTTAAGTACCTTAAGGTTGTTCCAAAAATATCTCCTTATGGAGTTGTGGTGATTACCGCTTCTCAACTAGTCTGCCCGCCCCTCTCAGACCCTAGCGTCGCCGCCCCTAAGATCCGGCAAGATGGACGGCTCCGTCAACCCTACTCCACCGAATCCTGCAAATACTTCTTCATCTCCTTCTCCCAATTCAATTCTAGGTGAAGCCCATACCGCCTGAAGGTTCCTCACCGCGTCTTCTGGTGGACGGAATCTATGCATTCCGTGCAAAAGTGTAGAACTGGTAGAGTTTGAGCTATTTTTTTCTTGAGTAAAGCTCTATCAAACACGCCTTAAATGTCATTGCAGCTCTCGAATGCATTTGGATCCAAGATAGGTATGCATCCGAGAGATGGCATGGCGTTTCCCTTTTATTTTTGGTAGAAATGGAAAATTACTTTTAATAAACACCATCAAAGTTACACCCTCCATGCAACGAAGACTGCACTTATAGTTTTTTTAAAAAAATAGATTAGTGGTGGTGTAAAAACAATCTCATACACCTATTTGTTTGCAACTTGCAATTAATTTTAGCACTTAATTAGGAAGGTTGTTACGATCCAATTTATAGAATTGCATTTTTATGTTTTTTTTCAAACATCATAGTTGCATTTTTTATGAATATGTTCTTTTGCATCAATTACCAGATGCATGTATAAAAAATTCAACAAATCATCAATTACCAGATGCATGATCGTTTCTTTGTTATATAAGTATATTTTTTCTTGAATTGAGGGCGTTCTAGTCTGGGTAGTAATTTCCGTTTCCCATATGTATTTAATGTCAAGTTGAAAGTGTTTAGTTATCAAATAGAGTGACCTCTATCTTTCTATCTTGTACTCGAAGTACTTAACCTCAAAGTTTATTGCAAATTGAAAGTAACCCATTCGAGGAGTGAAACCACGAAAAGGTTGGACGAGGCTCTATCCATGCATAACTTATGAAAATATTTTTCTTTGGTTCTCTGGACCAATAAAAGGACCAATTTGAACTACAAACTAATGTTTCTTTGTTTTTTAAAACCTTTATTGGGTTTGTAGTTTGAATTTTTAAGGTATACTATAACGCCATGACAATTATATCACTATGTTCTTTGGAATTTCCCGCCTTCATCTGATGTCTCATGACCAAATAGCTAGACACTGATGATTGCACAAATGCTTGAGGAGGTGATTACATTGGTAAACCCAATGTGATGATACATGAGTATACCATCACTCTCCAATAATTTAGTGACCCACACCAATAGAAAATAAACCGAGGCGATACCTGAGCCCATCATCACTAGGAAGCCGAGAGCCCGGCGGGCTAAGCCGCCTCCACCCGAGCAGCTGCGTAGGAGTGGTCGCATTGCTGCTCTCTCCAAGAACCGTGGACCGAACCCGATTACAGCAGGCCAGAACGTGATCATGCGCAAGCTTGGGTTGGTTACAGAGAACCAGGCCCCAGATGCGACGTCGTTTACAGAGTATGTACGCATCTTTTCAGAGGGGCTCTCTGATGAGCATTGTAAGGCCATCCGGGAGCTCTTTGGGAGCTACATTGACTGGTCGGGTCAGACGTGCATCGTGGAGGACGAGGAGCTATCAGCGGCAGCTCAGGAGCTCTTCCAGGAGGACGCGACGGGGGTGGCTGGACAGTAGCGCCTCTATTTTTCTCTTTTGTTGGTCGCCACCGTTGTCAATATGAATGAACACATTGTATCTTGGAATGTGAGGGGCCTTAATCGGAGAGCTAGACGTAGTGTGGTCGGAGAACTTGTAAAGCCGGAAAAAAATCTCCTTGATCTGTTTGCAGGAAACTAAACTTTATGATGTAAACTGAGCTTTGATGCTTGATATGCTAGGATTGAATTTTGATTATGTCGCTCTCCCTGCAATCCACACTCGGGGGGGGGGGGGGGGGGGGGGTATCTTGGTCGCATGGAATGTTAACATTTGGGACATTTCTCAACCTCGGCTAGGTTTGCATTCTCTCTCAGTGAAGGTCGCCCTACGTGGAACACATACTGACCCGTGGTGGCTCACCACGGTGTATGGCCCACAAGATGATGAGAGTAAGGTCGCCTTCCTTCAGGAGCTCCGCACGACGAGGGCATCCTTAGTCGGCCCTTGGATGCTATGCGGAGATTTTAACCTGATTTATCAAGCTGCGGACAAGAATAATGACCGCCTATCGAGACGCGTGATGGGTCGCTTCAGAAGGTTCCTTAATGATCTTGAACTTAATGAACTTCACCTTCACAGTTGCCTTTACACATGGAGTAACGAGAGGTTACCCCCAACCCTCGAGCGTATTGATCGGATTTTTGTCTCCACTGATTGGGAGCAAGGCTATCCAAGATGCGCGCTGCTAACCCTATCGACCCGATGCTCGGACCATGCGCCCCTGCTGCTGCAACTTGACGATGGCTTCCACCCAAAACGTCGCTTTAAATTTGAAGCCATATGGACTCAGTTCGACGGGTGTTTGGAGGCGATTGAGGAAGCATGGTCAGGGCCGAGGCCGAATGTGGATCCACTTCGTATCATCGACCAACTTTTACGTCAAAGTGCCAAGTCTTTGACAAGCTGGAGCGCGAAAACGGTCGGTAGCATTCGTATGCAAATTCAGGTCGCTAAGGAAGTTATCTTCCGTTTGGAAGCAGCGCAGGATCGACGGTCGCTATCTTTGGCCGAGCAATCGTTGCGTCGCTTCCTAAAGATCCGCTTTCTCGGCCTCACTTCCCTTGAGCGCACCATTGCTAGACAATGCTCAAGCATGCGATGGCTACATGAGGGGGATGCCAACACAAAATTCTTTCACCTTCATGCTAACCATCGCCGCCGTAGAAATCACATACCATTCCTTGTGGCCGACGGATCTACGGTGGTGGGGGAAGCCGAGAAAGCGGAGGCTGCATTCGATTACTTTGACAAGATCTTGGGTTGCAGCCAAGAAAGGTCATGTGCTCTTGACTTTGCTGCTCTTGGTCTACCGCAGCTGGACCTTGGATGCTTGGGTTACCCTTTCACCGAAGCCGAGATTTGGGAGGTGATTAAAGATCTGCCCATAGATAAGGCGCCAGGACTAGATGGTTTTACAGGTCGCTTTTATAAATTGGCATGGCCAGTCATTAAAGAGGATATCACCAGAGCTTTTGATGCACTGTCAGCCATGGACTGCCGCAGCTTCTATTTATTAAATGATGCATTCCTGACCCTCCTACCAAAGAAGACTGACCCGAGTGCTCTTGGTGACTACCGCCCGATCAGTCTAATTCATAGCTTCGGAAAAATCTTCTCCAAAGCGATGGCTAACCGGTTCGCTCCGCACTTACACTGCCTTATCTCACCAGACCAAAGTGCCTTCATCAAAGTTCGTCAGATCCAGGACAATTTTAGATATGTGCAAGGGGTCGCGAAAACACTAGCCGCGAGGAAAGCACCGAGGCTAATGTTTAAAATTGATCTGGCTAAAGCTTTTGATTCAGTCGGCTGGCTCTTTTTGCTAGAACTATTGTCAGCGGTCGGTTGTCCGAGAAGGTAGACCCCTGTTTTGGTTGGACAATTGGATTAATGGATGTAACATCCAATCATTGGCCCCGAATATTTGGTTAATGGTTTCACCACGAGTCAGGCAATCGAGGACAGTGAGGGAAGGCCTTTTGAATCGGTCGTGGGTCCGAGATATCAAAGGGCCCTTCACTGTCCAGGTCGTGCTCCAATACTTTCGAGTTTGGGATACCCTAAGGCATTGGTCGCTAACCCACGAGCCAGACAGGTTTGCATGGCGCTGGACGAGTTCAGACGAGTTTTCCTCAGCGTCGGCCTATCTTGCGTTCTTCATTGGGCGCATTGAAAGTAGAGGTGCCCGGCTCCTCTGGAAGGTACAGGCGCCTGGGAAGTGTCGTTTCTTCGGTTGGTTGGTCCTACATGGTCGCTGCTGGACGTCCAACCGTCTTCGGCGTCATGGCCTCCGTGACAACTATGAGTGTGCATTGTGCACACAAGAAACGGAAACGCTAGATCACTTGGTTACAGGATGTGTGCATAGCCGGGAGACTTGGTACCGGGTCCTGTTGAAGATTCGTCTCCATAGGCTAACCCCGCAGCAGGAGGAACCATTCGTCGACTGGTGGATGGCCGCAAGGAAAAGGACTCCAAAAGCATTGCGCAAAGGCTTTGACTCCTTAGCATGGCTGGTCGCTTGGTCGCTTTGAAAGGAACGTAATCGGAGGGTGCACGAGCGGGCAGCTCTCCAACCGGTCGCTTTGGCCCCATACATTCTGGAGGAGGCCAAGCTTTGGGCTCGCGCCGGTTTCGCGGGCTTGCGAGATTTGTTGTCTCTAAGGACACTTCTGTTGTAATTTCTGTTTTCTAGGATTTCATAGCTGCTATTGTGTGTTTTAACTTTGTGCCTTCTTCTCTTCCGCTTAATGAAAAACGTGCTTTGCATGTTCTTAAAAAAGAAAATAAACCGAGGCACGAAGACGATAGCCCAGCGTTGCCACACCCCACCTGCAGGTCGCCCTCTGCGGCCCGGCCCCACCCCCGACACTACATTTCCACCCCAAAAACAACTGTTCCGTAGCACCACAACTGCACATAATGCTGCCCATTTCCTACACATTTTCTTTTAGGAAAAAACTAAAGAAGCTTAAGTTTTTCTTTCTTCAATTCATTCATTGTGTTTGATTTAAAACCGTTTTCACTTGTGCGATTTTCATTTGCAGCGTACAGTATCAACATTGAATGTGAAGTTGGAAACTGCACAAACACCAGCAAATAAAACTGTAGATACACCTGGTCCATGCACAACCGACGCCAGGAAGAGAAGGAAGCATGACCTACAGAGACCCATGGCCAGATGGATCCACCGATTGGAGACGTTCCCTCCAAACCGGGGTGAGCATATAACCGCCCCCGCACGACGCCCTCCGCCCCACCCGCTTCTCCGATCCCTCCTCCGTCCGGCCTCGCTCCCACGTCCTCCTCCTCCTCCGCCACAAACCGCCCTACCACCACCACTACCCAAATCCAAATCCACCAGATCGCCGCCGCCGCCGCGCCAAGATGAGGGAGATCCTGCACATCCAGGGCGGGCAGTGCGGGAACCAGATCGGGGCCAAGTTCTGGGAGGTGATCTGCGGGGAGCACGGCGTCGACGCCACGGGGCGATGCTCGGAGGACGCGTCCTCCGCGCAGCAGCTCGAGAGGATCAATGTCTACTACAACGAGGCCGGGGGCGGCAGGTACGTTCCCCGCGCCGTGCTCATGGACCTCGAGCCCGGGACCATGGAGTCCATCCGCGCCGGCCCCTTCGGCAGCATCTTCCGCCCCGACAACTTCGTCTACGGCCAGTCCGGCGCCGGCAACAACTGGGCCAAGGGACACTACACCGAGGGCGCCGAGCTCATCGACTCCGTCCTCGACGTCGTCCGCAAGGAGGCCGAGAACTGCGACTGCCTCCAAGGTATATATGCACGCGTTGTCGATTTCTACGCAATCTATTATATATTCCACGATGTTCATTTCCCTCGGATCTCGATCTCGTGTTCCATTTCGGTCGTGTTCGATCGTGTCCTGAATCGTGCGCAGATCGGATCAGGCATTGGGGGTGTGATACTACTGGGAAAAAAAAACAAATGCAGAGGGTAGTACACAAATTTGTCCAAAATTAATTTGGCACTAAAGTTTTAAAATCTGTCACGTAAATTGCAAATCTGCAATCGCCCTGCGCTTCTGGATCCAATTGCCAGACAAGGGTGTACGCATAGCTTGCTGGGCCGATGTTTCATCTTTACGTTTTTGTCAGGACAGGAATGGCACAATATTAACACCCTACAGGAGAAATAGGTTGCTGCATTAATCACGACGACTATGCCAACTTGACAGCGTTGACAGGCAGGCATCGATAGGTAACAGATTGTCGAGTATAAATGCTCAGGTTTGGTGAAATTAAACTACGAGAAAAATGGCAGGCCTCTGAATATAGTGTTAGTTAATTTCATTGTGAAAGGAAGGAAATCATATTTTTCCTTGGAATCAAAACATTACCTCATTTACTAGGAGATAATTAGAAAGACCATTTTCAGTGCTAGTTTTTCTTAGGAACTCGGTTGAGAGTTGCATGTTACAATAAAAAAAAAGGAAAAAAAGGACATGTGTCCGGGAGGTCCAAACAGCTAGTTTAAAACATCACTTTCATTTGTGTTGTGCTTTACTATAGTGGTACTATTCGAATGATACTCCCTATTGCGCCCCAAGTTGCTCCATTGGCTATAATGTCCATTCAGATCAGATGATTGGAACCAACATGGGTCAGTGCTTCCTGTAAATCATTGGATGCTTGTTTTCAGTTCAATCACGTGACTAAAATTTTGTGGCTCTGGATGCCAGATATGATTTTATCTAATTTTTTGCTACAGAATAGTACTAGCTTGCAGATTAATTTGAAGTAGAAATTTGATGCTACACAACACTGCATAATATTAGATGAGTTCTCTCATTCCTAGACCTTGATTAACCCATTTTAGATTACTTTTGTGTGTGTATGTAGCTAATTCTTAACCAAAAGTAATCATGAGGTTATGACTTCAGACATGCACTGTTTCTGAAAAGAAGGTAGATCATCAGGCATGTCTCATCTGCTCCCTGGTTCTTCTCATCAATCTGTCCGGCAACTTTGCTATTGGCAATGGGGCCAAGCGTTTCTATATTAAGTATTTTTAAGTAAGCACAAACAAACGTGATCACAGCCAAGTAGAACTTATTGTCATGCATTTGTTGTCCTACCAAGCTATGGCTAACGCGGCACAGATCAAGCCGACAAAGTGCCTTATTTGTGAACTTTGATTTCTCCACTACATATTTGAAAGTTAGTTTTACCAAAAAAATCATTTCTACTCGTGAATTTTGATTTGTTGTTTAGAGAATATTTTCAGCCCTTTGAGGTGCCCCGTGCCAGACACCTGGTTTTGTCGGTCAGATACTAGTTTTCAATACTGAATAAACGTTACATCACCTGTCAACATCTTCTTGGAATGGTGAGAGATTATGAGATTATCTCAATAATGTACTGATTATGAAATTATCGTGCTATGATTAATGACAATGCTGTATGACCTACCAAAATAAAAAGAAGGTATCTAGATCTGCTGCTACTGTAATAGTGTCGGTGGTGGTTGTGACGAATGAGACAGTGAGACAGGCTGTACCCAGTGGCTGGTGGTTGGGTGGATTATTCATGTGTTGTTTACTGGCTTAGTGTATATACTTGCATGATTGCATTTGGACTTACACGAGGAGAAATGGAATTTAGTTTACCTAATAAAAACAGCATAAAAAGCTAATTAGTTGGTTGCAACTTCTAACGCATAACTTGAAATTGTATATATGTTGAGACGAGGGCTACAGTTTCCTGTGATTCGAGCCTTCATTTCTGATGGTCTGAGCTTTTATAGGTCTGAACTATGTTGATAACTGAGTCTGAAATTCTGAGCTATAGAGCTAAACTCTGAATGTCTAATGATTTTCACTTAATTTCAGTGATAGCCTGGAGGACCACAGTTACGTTGGATCACTTCATCTTTCATCTGCAATTGACTGCCACTGACATTGCCCACTTTGCTTACAGGGTTCCAAGTATGTCACTCCCTTGGTGGTGGGACGGGTTCAGGCATGGGCACGCTGCTCATCTCCAAGATCCGTGAGGAGTACCCAGACCGCATGATGCTCACTTTCTCGGTGTTCCCATCGCCCAAGGTGTCTGACACCGTTGTGGAGCCTTACAACGCAACGCTGTCTGTTCACCAGCTCGTGGAGAACGCCGACGAGTGCATGGTCCTCGACAATGAGGCGCTCTACGACATCTGCTTCCGGACCCTCAAGCTCACCAACCCTTCGTGTAAGCATCTTCTCTGCTTTCATGCACGATACTAAAATGCCAACACACAAGTAAGTAATCCTAATGTATTGAATGTGCAGTTGGTGACCTGAACCATCTGATCTCTGCAACCATGAGCGGCGTGACTTGCTGCCTTCGCTTCCCGGGCCAGCTGAACTCTGACCTCCGGAAGCTCGCCGTGAACCTGATCCCATTCCCACGTCTGCACTTCTTCATGGTCGGGTTCGCCCCCTTGACGTCACGCGGGTCGCAGCAGTACCGCGCACTGACAGTGCCGGAGCTGACCCAGCAGATGTGGGATGCCAAGAACATGATGTGTGCGGCGGACCCACGTCACGGTCGGTACCTGACAGCGTCAGCCATGTTCCGTGGCAAGATGAGCACCAAGGAGGTGGACGAGCAAATGATCAACGTGCAGAACAAGAACTCGTCCTACTTCGTGGAGTGGATCCCCAACAACGTCAAGTCGAGCGTGTGCGACATCCCGCCCGTGGGCCTGTCCATGGCTTCCACCTTCGTCGGCAACTCCACCTCCATCCAGGAGATGTTCCGGCGCGTGAGCGAGCAGTTCACGGCCATGTTCCGGCGCAAGGCTTTCCTTCACTGGTACACCAGCGAGGGCATGGACGAGATGGAGTTCACCGAGGCCGAGAGCAACATGAACGACCTCGTCGCAGAGTACCAGCAGTACCAGGATGCCACCGCCGAGGAGGAGTACGACGAGGAAGAGCACGAAGACGAGGACCACGCCTGAAGACCGGACGTCTATCGATCAATTGATGCACACAGGGCTTGAGATTCATCTCATTATACACTGTGTGCCAATCGAGAGGCGCTCGATACATATCGATCTTACTACCTAAAGTTTGTACCTATATGCATGTACTGCCGTGTCCGCACTTGTTACTGCTGCTAGCTTGCATGTGTACCTACAACTGTGTGTGCTAGTGCTGGTTTCTGGCGTCGTGTGAGCTTGTGATGGTCATCTCTGTTCAGGTTCTGTACGTTTGTTTAATTATTTTCCATGTGCTGGGGATTACTCTTTGGTCTGTATATGTTAGGAATACCATTTTATTGAAATGCTGCTTTGTTTCTGCTCTGTTTCTCTTGCTCTTAAGTAGTATTTTGGGTGCCAAAGTCCCCCGTGTAGTATCATCTTCGTAATTGCTGCTCGTGTGAGCAATGAGATGAATGGTTTGAAGCTCAATCCCGGAAGACTCCATTCAGAAAATGAATCCTGGGTCCTACTCGGCCGGTCTTATTCAATTAAACTGAGAAGGATAGGCAGGTGACGAATGGCTTGCATATATGGATCCAAAAATAAAAGTAAAACAAAAAAAAATTCAACAACTTTGCAATGCGGAAGGGCGTCACTGGTGTAAAATTAAAGCTAAATATTTTGTTCTTAACTTGTAACAAACATAGCTATATAAATCTTGGAAGTAAGCAATAGAGAGAGATATCATTTCATCAGAGTGGTGGATATCAGCCCCGGGGCCTCAAATCAAAAGCCCATAGAAGAAGGAAATTTCTAAAGGGTGGAAGGCCCAAGGAAGGAAGATGCAGCCCAACCTCATGCATGTATGGCCTGTCCATGCAGAGGTTCAGGCATGGAAGATATTGCTCCTGTCATCTGCATCAGGGTTTTTTTTCCCGACCGGTCTGGCCAAACCGCCGCCCACCGGTAGCGGTTAGCCGGACCGGTTTGACCGGAAACCGGTAGAAACCGGACAAATTTAAAAATCAAATTAAATCCGCAGTTCAACCGGTTTCGAACGGTTAGCCGGCCGGTTTGAGCGGTTAGCCGGCCGGTTTGAGCGGTTAGCCGGCCGGTTTGAGCGGTTTGACAAATTTTCGAATTTTAATTAAAAAATAAAAAATAAAAGAAAATTTCTAAAAAAATTTCTAAAAATAGTTTAAGGTGCGTAGAATCTAATGGTGTCAAAAAGAGAACATTTTTAAGAAGTTTAAGTAGCGGTTTAAGCGCATTAGAAGTTTAACGTGTTGATTTAGTAGGCTGTTTGAACTTCTAATACAAACAAAAAATACTAAATGAACTAATATTTGAAAAATTTTGACACCATTACAATCTACTCACCTTAAAGTATTTTTAAGAATTTTTTCTAATTTTTTAATTTTTTAAATTCAAATTTGAAAATTTTAAATTTGGTCGGTTGGAAACCGACCCGTACCGCTACCGGTCCGGACCGGTTTGACCGGTTACCGCGGTATCCGGACCGGTAGCGGTCGGGATTTTTAACCCTGATCTGCATGTCCAAAAGATCAAAGCTTTATGTCCTTCTGGCTTGTCCAGATGTCTCTGTCACGGCGCAAACAAAAGACTGCAGGGTCGTAGTGCTCCAGGCACTGGGGGTTTTTATTCATTTGAATGCCGACTTTCTTCAGTGAGATAAAACCCAGGCCCAAAGCCGTGACGTTTTCAGCGACGAGATCATCATTTGCTGCTTTTGTTTTATGTGGTGGTCTTATCTCTCGACCGAACGGAATCTTCTGGAACCCGGTGTATAATCTGCACGTCGTGCAGACTTTTTCTTCCGATCGATCCATTCCAGGTGCTGAAACTGAAGTCCAAGCTCCCGGCAATGGATTCGTAACCGCCTTCTGAGTTTTGGGGTTTCCTCTGAAACGTGGATAGCTTCAGAGACTGACACGTAGTAGCAGGCCAGCCGCTGCTCCAATTTTCTGGAGTCCAAGTTGGTTCAGGAACTCGCGTAGTAGTTGCACCTGATTTATTTCCAGGCGTTGTCACCGCCGGCAAATGTTCCTCCCCGTACCTCAAGTGTGATGTGTTAATTCCTGAGGAACTCGAACGCAGACGCAGTAGCGGCCAAGTGGCCATCAGCAGTACGTCCTGATCACAACTTTCTGCTGAGATCTTCCCTTTTACAACAGCTAGAACCTTTTGGCTTAGATTTTTGGGGTTTGCCAAGTCGCCAAATATGTTCGTTCGAAAAAAAGTCGCCAAATATTCACGTGACTAATAGAGCAGCCAACTAGCACCGAGCCCTGAACTAATTGACACCTACTCAGTGCAGAGGAGGGAGACATGGGCAAGTAGTAAAAATACAGAGCAGAGCATCAAAGGCGTAGAGCAGCAACAGGAAGGGAGGACAGACTTACATTTATGAAAGTTCCATTATCCATCAGATAGGTACATATACAACTCTAACTGGTGCTCAGTTAAACAGGATTCGTCAGGATAATTTCTAAGATATTTGTATTGCATTTTAATTGAATATTTGTGAACATACCGTGCAAATAATTTCATGCACTCAAAAGAAAAAAAAAAATTATAGAAAATGAAGTACAGACAAAGATGAACTTTTAGATGTGACGAAAAGCAACAGCGAAAAGAGGTCAATTTGGTACAAAGATATTTCTATTGCATTTTGTGACCTGAAATATTTACTAATATGTACCATGCAAAGCATTTTTTTTGGGCCCCCAAAAGAGGGGAACTAATAAAGGAAATAAATTTGAGGGGAAATAAAGTAGACAAAGATACGTGGTGTTCTTTTTCCCCCTTTCTTAGATTTGACAAAAAGCAAAGAAGAGGCAGATTTGGTGCATTCGAATGTTACTCTGCCCCCCTCCAAAGTTGGCCCTTGTTTAGTTCCAAAACGAAATCTTTTCACCCATCACATCGAAAGAGAATCTTAGATGCATGGAGCATTAAATGTAGACGAAAAAGGTGAAAAGTTATATGGATAGGCTGTAAATCGCGAGACGAATCTAATGAGCCTACTTAATCCATGATTTCAATAGTAATGCTACAGTAATCATCCGCTAATTATGGATCAATTACCTTCTAATTACCATCGTTAGATTGGTCTCGAGATTTCCAACCTATGCATATAACTTTCCACCTTTTTCGTCTACATTTACTAATCCTAAATTGGTTAAATCGAAACTCGAAATCTTTTCACCGAAAGGTTTTCACGAACTAAACACGGGCTTGGTCTAAACCCTGCTCATTGTGGTCTAAACTCTGCTCATTGTGCGCGTCTCTCTCGCGCACAATGACAAAGGGCTCGGCGACTGACAAATTGACAATTATATGCATGATGCGTAGCATGCAAAAAGGCAAGGCCTAGATGGCTAGATGAGTGGCCTGGACACCATCAAGAGACTGCAAAAAGGTACTACTATGCTAGTGCCTAGTAGCATGGTAGAGATAACTGGCGTGGGAGGATTAGAACACATCTTCACCTAAAGACTTAAACCTTTTTGCATTCGCGAATCTTTTTCTTAGAAAAAGAATCTGCACATATACATAATAAAATTTTGGAAAATAACCATGCATGTTCAGCATTTGGGCGCTTTCACTCAATAACTGAGACGGTACTGCTCTGCATCCTTACACTTGCAGGTAACGAAGCTCCTGACTAAATTTCCTAACAACTCAAACCAAACTAATGCTGATAACTATAGCCTACCTCTAATCCTGATGCCTTCTTCTCAATTCAATCCAGTCTTCTAGAGTCACCCTAAAGCTTCCTTTTCTTTGCCTTGGAATCTTTGTATGATCTATTCCAGGGACAGGGAGGAGATTATTCGCCGATGATGCATTCGTAAACATTATCGATAAATTGTTCAGAAAGCTCACAGCTTGACCCAAAGCTCTCCTGAGGAGTGATCAGTGCATCCCTGGTCGGCGAATCGAAAGACGGGTTCTCCATGACCGCGTTAACAAACACCCACAAACGTTAATGATTTTTACTTATGGGTCCTTGGAGAAACGATATGCAGAAATGGACCGTGTTCATGGCGCCCTAACATTTGGCGCCGTATACATACGGCACGGCGCCGCTGTATTCACGCCGTATGGTGCCACGTAGACCGTGAGGTGGAAGGTTGAACTGACATGGGAAACCAAGGCAAACCACGACGTCGTCTCCTCTGCATCATTCTTCCGCTCCATGGCGCCATGATGTCTAGCGCCGCATAGATCAAGCAGCACGCCAAAGCACGCGGCGCCATGTTCTGGGATCCAGCAGCAGCTGTGGCCCAAGATTCCCTTACCTCCTCCACTACACAATTGCGCCGGAGCTTAACTCTGATGTGCTTCGTTCTCTATCTCTCCCTACTGCGACTTCTCAAATCCTCGAGGTATGCTCCTTAGTTTTTGCTTCATTTTGATTTATTTGGCGTTGGATTTGGTAAACGATGTGAGATATCGTGACGCTGTGTCGTATGTATACGGCGCCAAATGCTAGGGCGCCATCAACAGGGTCCATTTCTGCACATCATTTCTCCAAGGGTCCATACATAAAAATCATTCACTAAAAGGGTTAAAAGGCAAAAATTATACAAAACCAGCGCCCTGCATTAGCATTGCTGCCCTTCTTGCTTGTTCAGATGCCTCTATCACGCCACAAACAAAAAGACGGCAAGGTTGGGTCGTAGTGCTCCAGGCACTGACAGGGCTTATTTCATTTGAATGTCAACTTTCTTCAGTGAGATCTACCCAAGCCAAAGCCGTGACGTTTTCAGCGACGAGGCCATCATTTGCTGAGCTGCTTTGTTTTATACTTTTATGTTGGTGGTCTTTATCTCTCGACCCAACGAAATCTTCTGGAACCCGAAATAGGAGTCTGCACGTCGTGCTGACATTTTCTTGTGATCCCTTCCCGGTGTTCCGAAACTGAAATCTTGGAACAGGAATGCCAAAGTCCTCTTGTATACGCAATGGATGATGTGCAGAATAAAACGTCTGAACTGCAATAGCAAAGCACGCTGTGGATTCCAGAAGGGGTTCCTCTGAAACGTGGACATCTTCAGAGATCGTTGAAACTGAAACGCGAGGGTGACACTGACACGTAGCAGAAGGCTAGACACCCGCTGCGATTCTCCGGCGTCCAAGTTGGTTCAGGTCAGGGAACTCGCATCTGCTTTTTTGCCAGGCGTCGTCGTCAGCGTCGGGCGTCGGCGAAACGTTCTCACCGTACCTCAAGTGCGATATGTTCCTGAGGGATTTGAAGTTTGAACGCAGCGGCGGCCTAGAGCTCAGCTGATGCATTCGTCACAACTTTATGGGTGTGATCTTCCCTTTGACAGCAGCAAGAGCCTTTTTGCCGAGATTTTTAGTGACAGGGCCAGAACAAGGACTACTGGACTAGCCAGCGTTGGAAATACAATTTTATCGCCGCTTACAACTCTAGTGCCCAGTTAAAAGGACCTGTCAGATTATTTTACTGGATTTTAAGGTATCTGTAGTGCATTTTATGAACTGAATATTTGAAGGAAAAAACATACAGTGCAGAGCATTTTATGCCCTCAAAAGGAGGAACCTGAAATAAAGCAACAGTTAAAGTATGTGATTTTTTTTTCCTTTTATAGATGTGACAAAAAGCAACAGAGAGAAAAGAGGCAGATTGTTTCTTAAAAAAAAAGGAGAGGTACCTTCGAGTTTTGCTTTGCCCCCCCACCCCCCCACACCCACACACACACACAAGTCTCCAGTGTTGTTCCAAGAGATAAGCTGGTCCAAACTCTGCTCACTGTAAGTGCCGGTGTCTCGCAGCTCGTCTTGAGTCTTTGACAATGATGCGCAGCTGTGAGCTTGCCAAGGGGCTCGGTGACTTGACAAATTGACAGTGATACGCATGATGTGCAGCATGCAAAGTAGGAAACCATGCAAAAGGCATGGTCTAGATGAGTGGACTGGGCAGCATCCATTAGCGACTGCGAAAATTAATTAAGGGTCTTGTATAAAAGCATGATAGAGACAAGCGGTGTGGGGGCATGTTAATCTGACACTCGACACGCTTGCGGAAATTCGGAGATTAGTGATTTCATTTTTTCATGCTATGATTACGAACAGGGGCAGCAGGTTCCATCTCGGTCATATGCTTCAGTAGTCAGTACTACTACTAGATAGTAGTACATACAGTTGATCGAGGCTAAGCAGTTGGGGGCATATATAATGAGAAAAAAAAATGACCGAAACTCGTTAGAGGTGATGTGCAAAAGGTTTCTAAAAGAAGTCATCATATATTTTTTTAAAGTAAGGTTTAGTAACCACCAAAGTTTGCCAATTTTTAACCCTTTATATGTTCTTATATAAAATTTTGCACATGTTAGGACCATACATGCCTCTCGACTAAAACTAAGACTATCTTGAAAACTTTTCTTAGAAATATAAACATATAGGCAGGTTTAGTTGAGAAAAAAGTGGTAGAAAGTACTGTTGGTAGAGAAGCGTGTACAAACATAAAATAAACTGATACGGTTTTCTAGGATGAAAAGCTTTCGATGGAAATGGGTCCTAAGTAACTTTTGCAAAACATAGAACATATGATTATCTTGAGAACTATCGGTTCTGGCACCGGCAGGTAAGGTAGCTTTGCGGTCATGAGCCGGCCCCATCATTTCATCCGCACCTGCTGTCCTGACTTCCGAGTGCTCTCTCCACTGCTGACCGAAGAACAGCCGCTGTACCATGCCGACTTTCCTGAGAGAAACTTGAAAATTTCCTCGCGTTGGATGCTGACCGACTGACCGAGCAAAGCTCTCATAGGTTGCATACAATTCCAGGCACTAGCGTTTCCGTGGAAATTACAGGCCCGGCGCAGCTGCACCTGCAACCTGCTCGTACGCCGCACGGCATGGCCCTGTAGTCCTGTACTGTACCAAGTCCGGGTCGCCACACCAGGGTTGAAATCAAACCACGCTGTTATGTCACGAGGCCGGCGTGACGGAGACTGCCAGGACGAAACCTAAAGCTAGGGATCAGAGAACCAAGTGGACACCACCATCTAATTAGGCCGTGTTTAGTTGATGAAAATTTTTTTGAAAAGATTTCGGGTATTGATTTTACCAATTTAGGAGTAGTAAATGTAGACGAAAAAGGTGGAAAGTTATATGGATAAGTTGGAAATCTCGAGACGAATCTAACGATGGTAATTAGAGGGTAAGTAATCCATAATTAGCGGATGGTTACTGTAGCATTACCATTGCAAATCATGGATTAAGTAGGCTCGTTAGATCCGTCACGCGATTTACGGCCTATCCATATAACTTTTCACCTTTTTCATTTACATTTAATACTCTATACATCTAAGATTCTCTTTTGATGTGATGGGTGAAAAGATTTTGGATGGAACTAAACACGGGCTTAATCGCTCTCTACTACTGTGCTGTGCTGTGCCGTGCCTCGTCGTGTGTCACGTTTTGCCTCGTCGATTTCCAGACGCGTGCGTGCGTACCATGCTTTAAGCCCTGTTCTACATACGACCGGTGATCTGCACTTCTGCAGCAAGGAACGAATCGAACGAACTCGGTGCAATCTGTCAACTCTTGCCGAGCAAATAAACAAATACTATCTCCGTTTTTAAAAAAAATACAACTCGCTTCTTTGAGGAGTTAAATAATTTTAAATTTGATCAAATTTGTAAAAACAAGATACCGATATTCATGTCACCAAATAGATTTAGTACGAAAATATATTTGATCATTAATCTAATTATAATCATTTTGTATCATAAAATTTAATATTATTTTATATAAATTTAGTCAAATTTGAAATTGTTTGGAATCCTCATGAAATGAGAGTTGCATCTTTTTTTCTGAACGGAGGAGCATATAAACCGTAGCCACGTCTACGTAAAATAGAGTTGTGTCTTGCATTGCATATAGGCTCGTCTCGTGCATCCGTTTCCTTGCATGATGCAGAGAGATCTGGGAAAGTGCATGTAGCAGCGGTTCTTTTCTTCTTCTTGGCCCATTGTGTGTTGACGAAAGAATCACGCACGCAACGCAGAGGTTGCTTGCGAGATGCAACCAGTGTCGCGCGCGGCAGAATCGTCTCGTTAGCTTTAGCTAGTCGCTACGCGGCCAGCGGCCATCCGTTCCAGAGAAGATCTCTCGTGATAATCGCAATACTCCATGAACCCTGATTCTCTGCCAAAATCCACATTATTTATAGGGATCAAGGAGCATATTGCCGGTACTTGCATATATGTCAACCAGCTGCCTTTCACGTGCAAGCTTGTGTGGCCCCCGTGGTTAAAAATTGCGTTTGACCCTCGTGCCCCCGATGGCTTTTTTCAGGTGATTTCTTGGTAATGTCCCTCCGCACAAAATATATCAATATATATACGGCTCAAACATTAAAAAAGATGTCCGTCTGGGAAAATGCGATTACTTTCCAGTAATTAGTTGATTTGTAATTTTGTTTTGGTTATACGATCAAGGCCACATAGCATGAGATTGTGTTACTCCCTGTTATTCAAAATTAAAGTTGTTTTAGGTTGTGCAGAAGTTTTTTTCTGTTTTGTTTTTTGAAAGACTAGTTTTTTGCACAATGACTTCAAAAACTATCCAAATGACATTTTTAATCTATTTTATCTATATTATGAGAAAGATGACCCATGAATACTATCCAAATGACATTTCTTCATCTATTTTATCTATATTATGAGAAAGATGACTCATGAATTGTGAGAGCTCTAGTATTTAAAAAGCATAGCAATGAAGTAAAAAATAATAAGATGGTAAATGATGAGGAGGAATACGCCCTTGAATTGTGTCTTTTACTCTTTTTGCCATGTTTCCACTCGACGGTAACATACACAGTGGTCGCGTGGCCCTGTGGGTTACTGAACCAAATAATTATCCACAAAATCATGGACCAGAAGAAGTCATAATCTCATAAATTTATCCTATGTAGACAGAGTCCAGTGGCCATCATGATTGTTGGATATGATCCGAATTATAACGTGTGTCTTGTGGGGACGCCTGGAGGGCCCACGGTTCGGGTTGTATGTTTAGCGGATTTGTTTCCGTATTCGACTGCAGTCAGTTTAGTCCACCCATATCTACATCTTGTAAGCCGCAAGGGATGAGGTGACGACTCATTGTATTCCCTGCGTTGTAACTCTCTCATTATAGTGAAGATCGCCGGTTGGCGCCCGTGGTTTTTTCCCGCAAGGGTTTTCCACGTTAAATCTGTGTCTCGTGTTCGATCTTGTTTACGCATTATTTGCTAACAATGATGATCCATTAAGATACTACCCAATCCACAATGATCTTATAAAAACAATTAGTGTTGATGTCTAAGTTGGCCTCGTCCTTACCTGCTGGCAGACAGATGGAAAACAGAGTGTTCATGTAGCACCTAGCAATACATGTTGTGTATGCGCCACGAGGTTTCTGTGGTTTTTGAGCGCATGCGTCTTCAGTGAAAATCAGTTGGGTCACTCGTGCGACCATTTCTTGATTGACGCAGATAAACATGAAGCTTTCCTCTTGGCCTCTTGTGTTGACGAATCACGCACGCAACACAACAAACTCGCCATGCGACCATCAACCACCACTCGTTCAATAGAAGATCTCGTGACAATCGTAATATAATTGTAGAATAGTGAGTGTGGATGGTTCTCGTTATTCATTAACATACTCCATGAATCTGTATTTTTTATCTAATATGTAGGAGAACTACGCATCTTTGTATTAACATACTCCATAAATCTGCATTTTATCTTTATTATAACGAAACTCACTTTATTTTAGAAGATGGCAGATCATATGTCCACCAGTCGCCTTTCAGAAAACAAGCACGGTGCCGATTTTCCTTTCCTTGACATATGTTGACAATCATCGGCAAGAGGAGCGTGCCAGGTGCAATCGGCTTGGTTTTTTGTATGGTTGTGAATTGTGAATCTACCCGTGTAAGATGAAAGTCCGGAAGAAATTAATGGTATTTGGGTTGACTGTTTAAATGTGGTTATTCTAAGACCTTGTAGTGTTTTATTGCGAGACATTTATTTATGCACGTAATGCTTTTAAATAATGACAATCATCGGCAAATCATTTATTATAACGAAACTCACTTTATTTTAGAAGATGGCAGATCATATGTCCACCAGTCGCCTTTCAGAAAAGCACCAGAACTTGGTTAAAAAATGTTGGCAGCCCTAGGTAATTTCACGTGCAAGCATGTGACGAACGCAGAAAAAACATGCATTGACCTGTCACTCAAAGACTTGGAGAACTTCATTTGTGACAGAAAAAAATAGTAAAACAATTAATCCCGACATATTTATTGATCCTCATCCCTCGTTTTTTTTTTGTTTGGTATATTGAAGAGCCTAAGAGGGATGCAAATTCATATGTTATACAATTATCGCAAATCACAGTGAGTAGACGCTAGCATTTAGCAGTTTTTTTTGTTTTTTGTTTTGAAAAAAAACAAGCAGGATCACTGCATTTAGCAACTTTCTATTGCTATGTTTCCGAGGTTTCAACTAGAGTGTTGGATTCGTTTACCATCTATCTAAAACCATGGATAGGAAGAAGTTCACAACATGGAAAACAAATGGCCATTACAAAATTGTGAATTTTGATGTCTAATTAAGATGGAACTGTTAGGGTCATCGTCATCCTTATCGGCATTCATTAGAGAAACAACTTGTAGTTATAAACCGGCCATATGAGTGTGATGTGTGGAAGGAGCTAGCCAAGATGATAGACCTGATGGCACGAGGTTTGCATGAATTGTGAATACTTCCCTATTATTTGTGTAGCAATCAAGGGAAGAAAAGCATGCCATCACTACCCAAAATAACGGCGACTACGATGGATTAATATTGATGATTTAACTAGGATATAACTAGCTAGTAAAAAAAAGGTAAACTCCCATCTATTTGACCATTTTGATTCAACATTTGATCCAGTTTTGTGTCAGTGCAAGAACAATATTGTTGGTTTGAAATGCTTCTTGTCACTCAAAGTACTAGAATATTTCTAAATTCAAGAAACATATATAAAGCCCTACTTAGACCATACTCAATGCAGAACTGGCTATTGTATAATACAATAACTTGGAGAAATAAGATATGTCATCAACTGTTGAAACAAGCACGGTGCCGATTTTCCTTTCCTTGACATATGTTGACAATCATCGGCAAGAGGAGCGTGCCAGGTGCAATCGTCTTGGTTTTTTGTATGGTTGTGAATTGTGAATCTACCCGTGTAAGATGAAAGTCCGGAAGAAATTAATGGTATTTGGGTTGACTGTTTAAAATGTGGTATTCTAAGACCTTGTAGTGTTTTATTGCGAGACATTTATTTATGCACGTAATGCTTTTAAATAATGAACACATGTTCCATAATTTCTTGTGAAAACCACCTTCCTCATCCCTCAACCGCTCCCTGTGCAAAAGCACCCCAAACACGCTTCCCTTTCAAATTTAGCCAATCACAAAACCTGTCTTCCATCCAAAAGAGAGAAACACTGCTGGGGCGAGGGAAAAAAAAAGGGTTTGAACGAACGAAAACAAAACCCACTCGCGCCCGTCCGTCGTCCCTCGTGTTCGGCCACCGCACGCCCCCAAAAGCGGAGACGAACGAACTCGGTCACCACCCAAGTCACCAACCCAGAGCGAGCGGAGCAGGGGAGGCACCAAACCCAACCAGAAAGCCAAGAACCCAATCGCGCCCCCCGCGCGCCGGCGTGTGTCCTCCTATGCTCGCCGGCGACGGGCGCGGCCGCCGATGCCCAGCCCGCCGAAGGAGCGCCCATCCGGCCGCCTCGGCCGCCTCCTCGCCGCGCTCCGCCCCTCCCGCGCCGGGCCCCTCCCCGTCCAGACCGGCTTCCCCACCTCCCTCGCCGACCTCGTCGTCAAGAACCATGGCCGCCTCAAGAAGCAGCCTTCCCCGTCCTCCAAGCGCGGGAGGCGCGCCGCCGCTTCGCCTACCCCTTCCCCTTCGCCGTCCCCGCCGCCCACCTCTCCGCCTCCGCCTCCCCCGGCAGCCGCCGCCGTCTCGCCGTCGGATCGGCCGAGACCCGACCTCCCACCGGCCGGGCGCAGCAAAGCCGCCGGCGGCGGCGGCGGAGGCTTCGGGCTCGGGCTGGGGTTCCTCGCGGCCAGCGGCGTGGTGTCCCTGGCGCTCCTCGTGATCTGGAGCAAGAAGGTGGTTGCGGCCGTCACCGTCGCCGCCTTCTCGCTCTTCCTGCTCGAGTCCGTGAGGTCCTCCATCCGCCCGCGGCGGCCGCGGCCGGCTCCAGCGCCGGCGGAGGCGCGGCTCTACCTTGGCGGCCGCGGGCGCGTGTCGCCGATCCGGGAGGTGGGCGCGGACGAGACGGAGCCGCCGCCGGCGCGCTCGAGCTGCTGCTCGGACACCGACGGGGCCAGCGAGGCCTCCTCCTTGCTCGCCATCGAAGAAAAGAGCGGCGCCCTCGACGAATCAACAAGCACCCCCAAGGCGAAGGCGAAGAAGCGGTCCTGGAAGAAGCTGATCGCCAGCGCCAAGAAGCTGCACAAGGGCGGCGGCCGGAAGAGTAGCAAGGAGGCGGATTCCGAAGGCTCTTCTTCTTTCCGCAGCGACGGCGGCGGCGGCAATGCCACGGCCGCGGCGGCTGATCCCTCGGGTTCCCGCCGCGGCACGGCCAACCAAACGGACGCCGCCGCCGCCTCAGAGCCGGATTCTCTGAGGGGTTCTTCTCGCCGTAGCGAGAGGAGCGTGGAGGAGATAGTCGCCGCGCCGGTAGAAATCCACGAAGCGCCGGTGGCCCTCATCGCGGAGGGGGACGGGGAGGAGGAGGGCGGCAAGGCGGGAAGCCGGTTTCCTGCGGCTCTGGTCCTGGTGGCCGTCATCCTCGTCGGGCTGGTGGCCGGGAAGCTCCCGGCCGTGGCGCTCACGGTGCTGTGCGGCGCGTTCCTTAGGCTGCCCTGCGGTGGCGGGAGCCCTGCGGCGGGGAGGAGGCGACTGGAGGCGGCGGACTCCTTGTCGTCGTAGTGAAATATTGTTGTAAATTAGTTGAGCAACAAGGAAAAAGGGGAAGGAAAGATACGTGTCTGTTCAGTTATTGCTGGCGTGGTTGCATTCATTGTTGGATTGGATCCGGAGCAAGTGCAACATCAACTTAACTCATTGCTAAATTCCTAGTGATTCGATGCAATTGCGTTCTGCTGGCATTGGCAATTTGGCACTGCCAACTTGACACTCTTGCCGTCCACACACACACACGCCAAAAGGGGCTCCAGGTTCCATCTGGCGCGTCCTCCGATCTGAACGCGGGTTGATTGGGTGTTCGATTCCCCAAGATGAACAGGGTCACGCACTGTTGAAGCTTCTGTTGCCGGCCGGGCTCGTTCGTTCGCCCGACCAACTTCTTGCAGCAGCAGGAACACTGGAGCAGGCACGCGCTCCCGATGACCCGATCCGTGCCCAAAAGCCAAAACGTCGCGAGACTTTGGATCCTTCTTCCGCGGCCGGGGGCGGGGGGCCACGGGGCTGCCTCCGTCCCCTCCCTTGCAATTTGCAAAGGCTGCAGCAAGCAAAGCCTGACCCGACCGGGGGAGGGCGCCATCATTCTGATGCAGCGACGGCAGGCAAAGGCTAGGCCCAGCTTCCGTGAATCATGAAGGATTCGGCGGCCGCGGCGGCGTGCCTCGCCGAACGGCCGACCCCGCCGCTCGCCCGAGGGCCACGTGGGCGTGTCGGCCGGCGCCGCTCGCCGCCACGTGTTCTCGGTGAATCATGCTGGATTGCTTGCTGGCCTGAACTGACGCCCGAATTGGAAGTGCCACCGAGCCAGGCTGCCAGGGCACCGTCGTGTCCGCGCTGGCCAATCGCCCCCCCGGAACGCTTTGTTGTCGCCTTGCCAGGTTTTGTCCCGGCCACTTCGGCGCAAATCGGCATGGGCGGCGGTGAAGCACCGAAACGCACATCCCGCTTTCTGGCATGGCATTTATGGCCCTCTTCCTTTCCGCATCGCCATTCGCCAATGAGGGGACCCGATCGTTCTGCATTACTAGTAGCGTGGCATTGCCTTTCATCCTGAGACAGAGGAAGGCACGCCACGTTCTGTTCTAGTAGAGCACACCACCTGATCTGATCTGATCGTCTTCGCTCCGCTCCACCCATCTGAGACGAGACGCGCGCCTTTGCGTTTGGGACGGAAAAGGCCCCGCCCCCAAACACAAAGCGAATCATCATTTGGTGGAGCGCTAATTTTTTTGTGCTGAGTTTCTTTCTCCTCTTCCCTTTGACTGCTTCATGGCTTTCCTGTGAACGGTCGCCAGGGTCAGTCGCCGGCTGGCCACGTCCGAGTGGAAATTTCTCGCGAGAAACGCGTCAGGCTGTTGACATCTTCTTCCGTTCCCCGTGGCTGGCTCCGGACGACGGGGGCTACGCTACGCCTCGCCTGGTTTCTCCGGCAAGTTCAGCCGGTATACATGGAGTGCACGAGCTGGAGAAAAGAATACGCCGCCGCCGTTCGTGCCCGCATCGCATCGTCAGCAGCTGTCTCCTTCTGGTACGAGGTGGCATCTAGCTAGCTACTGGAGTACTTCGTACTCCTGCGTATATAAACCTGTAAATTTCCTTGCGTTTGTCCGTGGCTTCCGGCCATTTTCCCTGCACATGTTCGTTCTGGTCAGAGAGCTCCCCGCGGCGTTTCGTTTTCCTGACGCGTCAGCATCTGAGGAACGAACGAGGCTGGACTAAAAAGGAACTGAATAATAATTGTCGCTTTCGTATGTATCGTTTTCAGACTCAAGATTAGTTATCCCCTGTGATTGTAAAATAACATGGAAAGTCGATTTTAGTCTGCAGAAGTGCAGATAGGCGTAAAATAATAGGGGCTGAAACAGAGGTAGCATTCGCGCCAAGTGACTAGCTGTTGGTTGGGGATTACAGTACATGCTTGTATGTAGGGTGCACACATACTAATCTGTATTTTATGAAGAGACAAAGAAGAAGAAGAAGAAAAATATTTGAGCTAGTACTCGTTCTGCTTTTGCTCCAGCTCGGTGCTTGATGCCATGCAAGATTCTACCTCTTGTCGTCTTGCTCACTGATGGTTGGTTGGCGCGCGCGAGGAACATTTTTTGTCACGGCACGGCAAGGAACTCCCTCCTCTACCGGCCGGCCATGTCGGAGGAGGAGAGCTGCAGAATCGTAGCACGCTTGGGAACATCCCTTTTCGATGCGAACTACTAGTACTAGTGTACTGCGTACGGAGTAGGTATGAGCTCGTGTGGTGCTGACGCCGGGACAGCGAGGGATGATGATGAGAAGCGGAACGGAGAAGAGAATGAGAATGGGTGGGAGTTGCCGCGAAACGGCACAAGAGAGGCTGAAACAGAGGGAGTATGAGTATCCAAAGAGCGGTGGTGCTGCGGCGGCGCGGGAGAAGGAAGACGGCGCGGTGTGTGGCGTTGTGGGGGCGGCTGGGGAAACAAAAAAACTGACGCAAACTAGGCAAATGTGGCCCATGTATGTCATTTTCCAGGAATTCCTTCGTCGGCCCAGCAGACCGCTACGCAGACCAGCAAAAAACATTCCATTCTCTCCATTTGATGATACTTCAGAAAGCACAAGTGACTTACCATCATATGATACTTCAGAAAGCTTAACAAGTGCATCCAAAAGGTCCTTTTCTTGAACCTGATTCAGGAAAAGCACAAAATGTCACTGAAGCACAAAGAAAATATTTGGAGCAAGAGCATGTGGATGCAAATCGAGCAATCGCCTTGCTGAGTTTTAAAGGGGAATCTCACTTTGAGTAATCGACTTTGCTTTCTCTAAATTTGCTTGATCTGGGTCCTCTCTAAGCAGCATTTCAACCTACAAAAAAGATGGCTAAACCTCATCAAAAAAGATGGACCCAAGGAATACACAAATGGGATGGAAGAAAGAACAGAACACGCTGTAACTAGGAGGAAATACAATACAGAGAATGCTATAATTAAGGCATACAGGACAACACAAAGTTTCAAAATTTTTAAAAAATGAGGAAAAACAGGACAGCACATTATAAAAAAAAGGTTGGTAAGCAGTTGAACTTCTGAAGGAGTTCTCCTGCAGACAAGTTCTGCCTATGGACCGCAAGGATGAGTCATGTACCCTTCTGTATAAGGTTAGCAGTTAGGCAAAGGTTAATGATCTCAGAACCTTGTTCCAAATCTGAGTCCTTATTCCTGTGCCTCTTATACTTGATCCCATAATTTAGGTTCATAACACCCAGACTTGTAGATACCCTCATCCCAGGCACTTCAGCTTTCCGTTTCCCTGATTCTTGCCTAGCATGATAAACACAGGAAGGAACTTGGCCGGCATTTGATTCGCTATGCTTTTCATGAAAAATGGGAGATGAAGAACATCCGGACTTCACTTCACAGGATATCGTCTCACTATCAAGTGTATCGTCTGTGCGACCTTTCTGTCAATCAGTACAATCCACCAAAAGGTCCGGATTAGTAACAGTGGACCAGACACTGCTACAAAGTTTTATAAACCTTTTTGATTTAACAATTTTGACAACAAAAGCGTACAAACATCTACCACCATAAAAGTTATTTAAACTATGAAGACATAAAAACTTTTTTCATCATTTACAGTTCCAAACAACCAATAAAAAAAGGCATGGTGATGAAGAATGGTAGATGGTTTCCATCATGATAATGCACATGTCCTTTTCAATGTTATTATGGTTAAGCAGTTCTATTATATATGCAAATCCAGATTTCCAAACTGGATGCAAATACTTTGGAAAAAGAGAAACATTGCATACCAACATCACTGCAGAAACTGCCACTGGTAACTGATCAGAAGGGCGCATTTTAAGTAGGCTAGTGCATGCCTATTTACAGATTTCAACCTTTTAGCAGACACCACTGCATGGGGTTCAAAATAAGGTCCTTCCTTGGCACCATTAGAGCTGTCTGATACCACAATATCCCTGTTCCATTAGCCATCACAATAAATGAGCATCAACTCGTTTAACTCTGTATAACATTTTATTTGTGTGAAAACAAACGAACATTAACACCTTGTGGTGGAAATGGAGTGCTCTGATATTGGTGACCGCTGTACCAGACTGAGGCAGCTTGTGGATGAAGTGGATACCTGTCCAGTTGAGCCAATCTTGTCATGAACCACAACATGTGCATCAACGGAAGGATCGGCCTTTGTAAGAACAGACAAATTTGTCAAACTAAATTTCCTGCTCAATGAGGAAAAAGGTTAGGCATGTGAAACTGCAGGGAAGAAAAATCATTTAATAAGCGTACACTTCATTCTGAGAAGAAATAACTATACATGCTCACCTCAAGGACTTCATATTCTCATTTGAACTGACCTCCACAAAAACTTCTTCATGCTCAATTTGTGATGTTCTAAGCTCATTTCTGAGTTTAGTTAGAAGCTTGACCTGTAACTGTAAAAACATACAGGCAAAGAGTACTGAAGAAAATATCTGATGGCCAGTGCAAATTATGACATCTAAAATAGTTCATGGGAAGTGATGTTATGGTGTGGAGCCATGGACCAGCCCTCCCTGAACAATTACTACAAGTATACAGAAATAAAGTAATTTTGGCATGCCAAGGTGAGACAGAGGAAAAATAATGAGAGCAACAAGTCAACAGCCACTATTCCAAATAAAATACAAAAACAAAATATGTCGGTCAAATCAGCACTGACTACCAAGTTATATAAATCAGTTATATTCAACCGATCCAGCAGTCATATTTTATACGATTTGAGTACTGGTATTTAGAACTCTTAAAACAGACGCATATGCTGCCTGCCTCCAAGCAGTGAATCTGAAATACAGTATCTCCAGGATCTGGTAATACACATGCAAGATCTGGAGTATCCTTCATAACTTCAGTATTGCAAGTGTTTCCTTTGGAGTGCAAGCCAGCACTGTGACAATAAATGCAGCAATCCATATAAAAAAAACAATGAGACAGGAAGGGGCATACTGCCCACCTGCTTTGATAAGGAAGCACAGGGCTGCAGCAATCCATGTAAATTGTGATGTACGACGTATACAATCATGAGAGGAGGTTTGATTTTGCACAGAATGCTCTCAACACAGCAGCATACGCCGATCGCTTCAAGCAATGAATCTGAAATGCAGTGTCTGCAGCATCTGGTATTACACATGCAACTAGCACATAATCTCCCATAACTCCGGTAGTACTAATGCTTCCTCTTCAAACCAGCACTGCAACATATACCCACACAATATCAACTGATATGTACTGTATGATGGCTGACAATATAAACTAGCATAGCTTGGCATAAGGGGAACAATTCATTGCAATACAGTGATGAATATAGCACACATAACTACAATGAAAAATCAGTTTTATCACAACCACGTTTGGACTAAATAAGAAATCTACACATCCGTGGGGAAAAAAAGGCAACAAATATTCTTAATCAGGACAATCCGTGCCACTGAATTCAAGGCTACATGGATGTTCCCAAACATAATTTCAACTGTAAGTACTCCGTACGTAGTTCCTATTGTACTGCGCACTTACAAAACCTACAAAGTTTCACAGCATATATCGCTCGGCATCTCCAGCATGTTACCAGAAAACCATGCCAACTCTCTGTTCTCTCGCTTCCCCAGATCATAAATTAGCATGCCTATACAGCTACACTGGTTCGGTGAAGCTATTGCATCGACTCTCCTGTCTCTCCAGCAGGTTTCGAACCGAATCGGGGCGGATGGGAGTAAGAATCAACCGTGAGCCACCTCAATCGCTACTCGCTAGCATGAAGCAAAATCACACCAACTCTACACTATCGCGCTGCATATACACGAACGCCCCGAAACGCCAGCAAATGAACACGAACAGGCGTTTAGAACCCAATCGGAGGAACAAAAACCATCGGAAGCGCCGAACGAAAAGGGGGAACAGGACTACAGGAGCGATCGTCACCACCACCGTGTAGCAATCGCGCCGTGCCCCGTTCGCTCCCGCAATGGAGGCCGTAGAGCGGCGGGAGGAGACGGAGGGAAGAGCCGGGGAAGAGGCTGCTCATACCTGCCTTCGGGGGCGGAGAGAGCGTCGGCGAGGCGGGGGCGGAACGTATCCAGCGGCGGGCGGGCGGCGAGACAGTGGGAGGAGAGGGGAGGCCTCACGCTTCTCTGTTTTGCTCCTGCCCCCGAGGACGATTTCAAAATTTTGAAATGGACGCCGTTGCGGAGAGACGTGCTCCACTTTTATTTCGTGATGAGTGAGGCGTTCTGTTTTGGGGAGGTTCTGGACCGGACGGGCCTGACCGGACAGGCAAGCAGAAAAATTGGATTTTTGGACTGGCCCAGTCCCAAATGTTTTGACCCACCGTGAAATTTGAGCTTTTCTTGAGCCGCTTCTGAAGTCTGAAATGCGCATAGTCCGAAATGAGATCTAGTAACATCTCCAAAAAATGAGCAAGAATGAATATCAAGATAATTTCAGTCAGTTCATCTGACCAGTAGTCAGGGACTCTCATTCAATACCTGAATCAGACGAAGCAGAGATCTGAATCACACAAAAAAGAAGGCACCTGAATCAGACTGGACAGAAAGGAAAAGCTCACAGATGCTCCATTCAAAATACAGAACGAGTTCCGTATAACAAATTGAACGCCAATATTTTAAATAACCAATATGACATAAGATGTTTATTGATGAACACTCTGTGGGACACTTATTGTTCAAATGGACAACAATATGCTTATGTCGACAATGTACAAGGGAACCTTAATTTAGGGGGGCTACTTTGACAAACAATAGATGAACTGAAAGCAATCTGTGCACATATATAAAGGGCAGGAGTAGCTCAGTGCTAGCTTTAGTAGGAGCCAGGAGGGAACCAAACACCCCTTACATCGTTGCACAGCGGACTCTACTTTGATTAGCGTTTTCCATCTCAAGTTTAGTTCGTTTTGAACTCACTGTTGATTGTTGAAGTTGTGATGCCCGACGAGTCCATTTCGATTTTGCACAGGGGCCAGTTCATTCCGTAGATCAACTACACCACCAACACCATACCGTAGATCAACACCACCACCACCACCACCACACCCCCCCCCCCCCCCCCCCCCCCCCCGCGCAACAGCACAAACTTTGTGCAACCCACCCAAAATGCCCCTCTTCAGAAACAACCAGGACTGAAACATTGCCCTGCGCTACAGGAAGAACTGCTATTTCGCAACTCAGGTGATCCTGAAATTCAATAACAAACACAGCACGAAACATCCTTACATGCCACAACAGCACAGATTCCAAATATACCCAACAAAGCGCCCAAAAACATCACAGCAAATAAGCATAGGGCCCACGAAATGTGTTGAAGTCAGCTTCACCTGACCCTGATAACACAGATAACAAAATAGTTCAGAAGCTCCAAAAGGTTCTAATGAACGTAAAGGACAGATCACCAGGTTGCTGGACTCAATTCTAAATGGTGGAGCCGCGGAGCATTTGTTTATAACTAAAAATCTTGCATAGCTGGTATTCAGAAGATTACTAAACCAAAAGCTAGAGCTAGTTAACCTAAGCATGGTTAATCATCCTGCTCCACCTGTACATTCTGCATCTTGGAATCCAGCTCATCCTCGCCGTCATCATTCTCGGCATCTTCGTCATCTTCATCATCAGGTTCCCCCTCAGGGTCGTTCTCATCTAGCGAGCCTAGGACATCCAGCGAATTCTTACCAGCCTTCAAAATGTCTTTCACCTCATCAATCCCTTCGTCGGAGATGAAATTACCATTGATGTTCAGCATCACAAAACCAGGTTTATTTGCAACTGCCCGTGCAAAGCACCGTGCTCCAACCCTCTGGAACATGTTTGTGCTTACATCAAGCTCCTTCAAATCTGCATGGCCATCTTCCAATGATTTTGCAATAATCACAGCACCTTCATCCTTGAGTTCATTCTCAGCCAAGGTCAGCTTCTTGAGTGACTGCATTGCCGTTAGGCATTCTGCTACAGCTGGGGCAGCTTTGGCATTTATTTCATTTCCAGCCAATTCAAGGACTTCCAACTGAGGTGCTGACTGTTTGAGGGCATTCAAAACTGCTATGGTACCCTTATTCTCAAGATTGAGGTCACTGAGGTAGATCTCAACAAGATCAGGAAGATTTGGAAGGGTTTTGCTGAGAGCAATTCCTGCATCAACACCAAACAAGTTATCCCTGAGATCCAGTTTCTTCAGATGCGTGCATGCCCCTAATGCCTCGGACAAAGCAACACCACCATCAGATCCTATCCTTGTTGCCGAGCACCTGAAACTCTCTAGATTTGGAGACCGTTTAACCATCTCAGCAACATACACAGCACCTTCGTCTCCAGTCATGTTGTTATGGAAGTGGAGAACCTTAAGCTTCTCAGTTGAAGGAATAAGCTCAGAAAGAGCTTTGGCAGCGTCCTCTGATATGCCATCATTCATCACATAGAGTTCTTCCAGATTTTCCTGTGACTTCAGGAGCTCACTGAATGCTCTGACACCCTTCTCACCCAGTGCATTGTCAGATATGTTCAGGTATCTCAGTACAGAACCCTCTAGTGCTTTGGAGAATATGCGCATCACATCAAGAGCTTCATCCTCGGGCCTTCCTGCAACAAAATCAGATATATCTACCTCCGTAAGCTGATTCTTAACCGACTCAAGAATAGGTCCAGCGGCATTAGCAGCATCAACACCAAAGCTCCTATTGCTAAAGCAAATCCTTTTATAAGAGTTTCCTGGTTTGGTAAGCGGGCTTAGCAATTCCTTTGCTTCTTCTGCCTCGATAAAGGCACGCTTGCCACCGGATATATCTAATACAGTATCACCAGACTCAAGAGGTGTAACAGCTACTGGTGCTTCTGATTCTGCAGTAGTCCCTGGGCCTTTCTTAAGAACTTCCAACATCATCTTGCTAGTATCTTTAGCATACAGCTGGACAGCAGAACTACCATCACCATCAGGTTCCTTCTTGAAATGCTCATCTGCAGATGTAAAACACAGCTGCTCGATCCTTTTAGCATTCTCATGAGCCTCTTCCTTGCCCAAAAGTCCATACTTGCGGGAAAATATGGACTCCGTGGACAGGTTCTTGGTCATCCTCTCTACAAGCATGAGGCGTGTGCTTTCACTTGGTGGCCACAGCTTGATGGAGAACGTCCTTGGTTGGAAGTCTTGCGATGCTGAATCCATGTGAAAAGCTTCGAAATCAACACGGCACCCTAACAGTACAACATGAATTATCAGCCTTGCTGTGATAACAGAAGATATGGCACTAGCCCACAAAAAAAGCAATATATCATCTACTATGTACTAATTGAAGAAAAAAGTGGCCACCAAGTGAGTTTATGTAGAAAATCGCAGTTCTTAGCGTAGAAAATCACAGTTCTTCAACTTCTGGAGAAAATCAACAAGCGACCACAGCTGGAGGAGTTTATGTAGTCTAGGGGTTTTTCTCGTAGTTCTTAGCGTCTGTCTGAGAGTTCTTTTGCGTTTCATGTTTGGAGCTTCACTGTGAGCTGGTAACCCCAGCGGTACAATGTATCAAAACTTTATTAGCTTTCTATAAAAGCTGGGTTAAGCCTGTTTCAAAAAAAATTGAAGAAAAAAGTGTATTTCCTGGTCTCCTGGAGGAAGAAAACAAATAAAACTAAGAATGGTTAATTGACTAAAGTCCACACTACCGTACCAACATCAGTTCATTAAACAAAACAATACTCATTTTGCCACCAACAGTTTTCAAAAACCAATGAAATACAAGAAAAAAATGGTCACTGAACCGGTATACTGTACTTATCAATCGTCAATTGATAATTGGTTACTGAATAGATAGTCTAAATTGAAATAATAAGGAACATGAGTGAGAAACAGGGGAAAAAGTAGCTTCTGTACATTGATTGGTAACAACAGAAATAGCAGAAGGGTGCATTTTCATTCCAGATAATAAATATAACTACAAAACTGATAACTGGACATTTTTCTACTTGGATCCTCTGCTACATGATCTAGTAGGGCCAATACCCGCATCTGTCTATTGTATTAGCCTATTGGGTTTAATCAACAGTAATAACATGAACAAGATATAGAAACACATATACTACAAGTGGAAGAGGAACGAGAAGCTGAGATCTTCAGGACATACGTACTAATTGACTAAAAAAGCAATATATCATCTGTCTAGTGTGGACATTTATTAGATTTGCTGTGATAACAGAAGATATGGCACTAGCCCAAAAGAAAAAGCAATATATCATCTACTATGTACTAATTGAAGAAAAGAGTGTATTTCCTGGTCTCCTGGAGGAAGAAAACAAGAAGAACTAAGAATGGTTAATTAACTAAAGTCCACACTACAGTACCAACATCACTTCATTAAACAATATATTACTCGTTTTTCCACCAACAGTTTTCAAAAACCAATGAAATACAAGAAAAAAAAATGGTTACTGAACAACTGTACTCGTCAATCGTTAATTGATAATAACTGGTTACTGAATAAATAGTCTAAATTGAAACAATAAGGAACATGAGTGAGAAACAGGGAAAAAGTAGCTTATGTACATTGATTGGTAACAACAGAAATAGCAGAAAGGTGCATTTTCATTCCAAATAAGAAATATAACTACTAAAGCTGATAACTGGACATTTTTCTACTTGGATCCTCTGCCACATGATCTAGTAGGCCAATACCCGCATCTGTATATTGTATTAGCCTATTGGGAAATCAACAGTAACAGCATGAACAAGATATAGAAACGCATATACTACAAGTGGAAGAGGAACGAGAAGCTGAGATCTTCAGGACATACGTTGCACGTTTCCTCCGTCGGCGGTGCCGCTCTACAGTCTCCTTGCCGGCTGGAGAAGCGCCTTGCCCCCGTGCAGCGGTTGAGCAGCGGACGGAGAAGATGGAGTCGCTGCACTGGTGCAGATGGCTCGGCGAGGATGGAGCTCGACGGGAGACGGGCAGTGGAAGCCGGCAGCGACGGGCGCGGCGCGAATCGACGGCGTGCCGGCGTACGGCTAGGGTTAGGGCGGCGAGGGAGTGGAGCGGGACAGGAGGCCGGGAGACCGGAGGAGCTGGCGAACTTGCGGCCGGCGACGGAGATGGCAGTTGGGGGCTAGGGTTTACTGGGGTAGTAGGGGTGCGGACTGCGGAGGGATCACGGATTCAAGCTGGGCTGGGCTGAAATGCTGCACACTTGGGCTGCTGGGGCCTGGCTGGAGATATCGGGGCCGTGTTTAGCTGCCATGCGAAATTTTTTGAAAAAAAAGAATCTTACATGTATGAAGCACTAAATTTAGACAAAAAAAAATAATTCATTACATGGATGGAGTGTATGTCGCGAGACGAATCTAACGAGCCTACTTAATCCAAGATTTACAACAGTAATGCTACAGTAATCGTCCGCTAATTGTTAATTAATTATCCTATAATTACCCGTCATTAGATTTGTCTCGCGATTTGCTGGCTAGATCTGTAATTAGTTTTACTAATAGTTTACATCTACTACTCCTAAATGATAAATTTTGTTTGATGTGACATCTCGAAAACTTTTCACCCTCCCATCTAAACACGCCCCGGGTTTTTGATCGGCCTGGCTGGAGTACTAATGGGAAAAAAATAATTATCTCGACAGTCCCAAAATGATCGATCTTTGAACTGGCGATTCATAAATACCCAATTCACCGGGCCACTGGAGACTATTGCTACAAATATTTCACTACTTTTATCGAATTGTTGTCCGTTGTGACCTAAATTTAGGCCGTGTTTAGTTTCCGAAATATTTTCGGTGAAAAGATTTCGGGTTTTGATTTTACCGATTTTAGTAGTAGTAAATGTAGACGAAAAAGGTGAAAAATTATATAGGTAGGCTGAAAATCTCGAGACGAATCTAACAGTGGTAATTAGAGGGTAATTGATCTATAATTTGCGGATGGTTACTGTAATATTACTGTTGCAAATCATGGATTAAGTAGGCTCCTTAGATTCGTCTCGCGATTTACAGCCTATTCATGTAACTTTTCACCTTTTTCGCCTACATTTGATACTCCATGTATCTAAGATTCTCCTTTGATGTGATAAGTGAAAAGATTTCATTTCAGAACTAACACACGGGCTTAAACACAAATAGATTTTTTTGAACATTTAAACGCAAATAGATATTGATGCCTTTAGTCAACTAAAATTATTGATGGACTCCATTGACCTGTTGACTTGGGCACTCACATGCCGGTTCATGAGCACATTGAGCCTTGCTCCGGGCACTAGCGGTAGCAACACGACAGCTCGCGTTGCCATAATTCCCTTGCCTCTGCTGGTAGTCTGCTGCACAAAAATGCAGCTGTGCGCATCATCAGGGCTGCTTGCCCATGGCGGCATGGCCCAGAGGTTCTAGATATGAGAAATGAGATAATAAAAGCAATACAACCACTGAACTAACACAGACAGAACATCACGCACGTAAAAATGGAAAAAAAAATGATCTTTCTTAATCTTGCTGAGGAGGCAAGTCTGGGGCCCTCGGAGGCTGGGAAGGATTTCAGTTTGGTGCTTCCTGGGTGCTGATGACGACAGTGAGAAAGCGTACCCACCGGAAGCTCTGTTTCAAGCTTCCTCTTCTTTTTTCTATAGTACGGACCTCGAATTACAGAAAAGCGTAGCAAATTGGGCTGGGATTTCTGACGTAGATTGCTGCGAGTGCCTGAAGATCGTGCATCTACAGTTCTGCATATATTAGTCCCCAGAGCAGAGATCAGGACATTGTGAGATGAGAAGGTCAAGGCGCCGTCGCGGTTTGCGGTTGCAGCAGGAACACCGGGTTCGGGAGGAGACGGAGGGAATGATCGTGGCTCCTGGCTCGCGACGAACTAAGCCGCCGTTCCTGGCGACCCCCGCGCGCGTGGCTGGATTTCTCGCCAGATTGGGGGCGCCTCCTCTCCGCTCCTTGCAAGCTGGAGTCAGGGGATCACAGAGCCGGTAGCGGGTGTAGGATGGAGGCATGGAGCTTTGTGCTACCGCCTACCGGCAGGAACGGCAGCAGCCAGCAGGGAAAGACGGCGGCGGGCCGGCGACGGGAGGCGGACGAGCCGATCCAAAACCAGGGCTAGGGGCCATTTTGCAAGTATTTGGATCGCGATTATCAATCGCGATTCAAAGTAGGGTGCTATATGTAAGTATCTAGGGGGCAATATGTAAATATCCAGGGGCAATATGTAAATATTCGGATCGCGGTTATTAATCGCGATCCGAATTAGGGTGTTACATGTAAAATATCGGGGGCAATATGTAAATATTCGGATCGCGAGTATTAATCGCGATCCAAACTAGGGAGTTTCCTGCAAAATTCCGCGCCGCCGGCATCCGGCTCGGTCGCGTTGCCGCCGGTGACCGCTTGCGAGCGTCGTCGCTTGTGTGCCGGGGTTCTCCGGAGAACCCGCGTCTCTACTGGTGCCTCCGGATCTCCTCGCGCCGCCGCCGCCAGATCACGCCCCTACCTCCTGGAGATAAGCAGCAGACGGAAAAGGCAGCGCCGCCGCCGTCGCGGGTGTGTCAGAACTCAGAACGCGCTGTGCCCGGTGACGCGTGTGGCGCAATGCAGCGACGGCACCGGAGACCCCCCAACGAACTCGCACCGTGGATCACGACGGTCGGCGGCGCTCCCACCCTGGACCTCGTGTTCCCGGTGACCATGGCGCTCGCCGATGGTGGTGGTAATTTCTCGTCGCAGGGCCCCACCACATCGCCCGCGGGATACAAGGTGTACGAGCACTAGTTGGTGTTCGTGATGGTCACGGCGTCCGATGCCACCACGGCGAGGAACGCAGGACCGATGCCATTTTCGTCCCGCCTCTGCTCTGCTGCGTGGTGTTCACAGGCAAGCCTGTGCCGCAGTTGGACTGGGTGGAAGTCAGAATTTTCATGCGCGAAAACTTTCTCCCACGAGCTGCGTCCTGCGTGGGGCATCTTGCTTGATTGTCTTGTGGCAATATGAACCTGAACTGATTTTAGAGGTTACCCTGTCAAAGATACGCAAGTGGCTTATGCTTCAGACAAATCCTATTCGTATTTATGGTCAACAATCCACATAGCATTGCCACGTGTGTATTATTCAGCATTTGCATCCGCAATTTTTCTTGCCACATGTATGTAAATTGTTGGCCACATGGATAATGTATGCAATAATGCAATAAAGAGCGACTATATAGCCCAACGCATGGCTTCAGGAGATCGCCAAAGCGCTGCAACTTGAGTGATCACTACCACATGGAAGGAGCATCAAACGAGCAGTAATATCGCAACTGCTAAACGGCAAGCCAACCGTGCTTGCTTCACTTCGTCAGTCCTCAAATCTGGGAGTCAAACTAAGCTGATAACCTCATAGACTCGGCAACGACGTTAGAAACGCCCTACTTTTCTCCTAGTCAACGATAGGACCTCAACACAAATCTATGCTTGGGTAAGGTTAGCAAAAAGCTATCTAGGGTAATGCCTCGATTCTTCTTCTAAGAGGTATCGGGCGCGCCGCTGTCACAGACCATAGCCGCCTCTTGGGGAGACTGAGCTGCCATTCAGGCTGAGCTTTGTCATGTCAGGCATCTGCCAATTGACTGCTGACACGTCTCCATAAGGGCTCGGGTTATAGCAGGAGGTGACACTTCTGCTCCTGCGGTGGCGGGTAGGCATCTGCTTCAACCTCTCAGCTTCATGTTTAAGAGCCTGCGTCTGACCTGCAGATTTCATTTCAAAAACATTTCGCTTAGGTAACATGTTCTAGGACCATAATCAGAACTACACAAACAACAGTTGCAATAATGCAAAAGAATTCTTTTGTTCAGGAATGAATTAAGAAAAGAACTACATAAACTTGTGCATACTTCAATCAGTTTAGCCTGCACCTATCAATATGACCATATCAAAATAGAATTTACTGGCATAATATAGATCGAGCTAACAAAAGCTATTGAGTCTCAACTTAAAACCGTCCATGTACTATATTTGCTGTGTTTTTTAGATTTTCCTTTGAGTTAACAAGTGCGGATACGGCACCTATGTATTAGGATCATCACATTTGGTCCCCCACAATATGATTAGGCTGAACAAGGGCACAAGGCTTTGATGATAACTGAAGTGTCCAAAACAAAAGTATAAATATTGGTAACTGTTCCTAATCCTACCACTGTACAGAGGTAAGGAATCTCAAACATAATTGGAAGAATGGCTAATATTAGGCAGTGACCAAAAGGTAATGTCACTCTTATGTGGACTTCAGGCTTTTCTGCAACAAGCACGGTGTCTATGCAAGTAGCTAATTACTCTTTTATCAAACATGTGAAGTACATTTAATGTTTGAGCACAAATTGCACCATAGCAAGCATGCAGCTTTAGTAGGCACCAAATAATCATGATTACAAAAAAAATCTTTGAAGTCCATTTAGTAATCATCTTGTTGCATAAGTACAATCTTTTACGAACCATATGCTACTAGATCGGATGCATCCTCTAAATTACATTGTATTAGTTATAATAACTTGGAAAGGAGCATGATGTTTCTCAGGCATACCGTCTCCAATTAGTTTTGCATGCTGAAGACTAGAAATCTGTATCCTCAGTTGCTTGTTTTCCATTGATAGAGCATTATGAAGCTGGAAAACTGACGCCACTCTGAGAGCCAAATCTGCTCCCATGTTCTGAAAAGAATAAAATGACAATATTGCCATACAATGAGTACTACTGAAGCCCTTGACATCAAAATAACACAAAAGATCAACATAATTACCTGAAGTGAGTCAACAGTTCTCTCAAGCTCAGCAATGTATTGAAGTTTCCGGACCCTAGATCTCTGCCCTGAACGCCTGCACAACAGTTGATTTGCTGAGTAGGCATCAATATTGAATCTCAATGGACATGGCGTTTTTTTTTTGCTAGTGTTTCAACTAAAAATTTCAATATTCATAAAAAAACTTTTAGTTGTAAGCATAAACTTTTGCGCGTGCAAAGAACTCAAAACATTTCAGATGCAATTACAGATGTGGTGTGAATGTAAAACATAATATTTGACCTGGCAACACCAAAATCTTCTAAATTAAAGCATATCCATTAAAAGGCACACATTCCACATTCTTTGCAGCACTGCAGAATTACTTGAATGAGTACCGAACCGAAAGATGTGACAATCATTAACAAAGAAAGCTTGTCGAAACGTATTTCTTATACTTAGAATTGAAAGTTATCACTACTTCACTTGGCACATTTAGTGCCTCTAATTAGTAAAGCTAGTATAAAATCAGCAAATAAACTTTCTGGTATACAGATGGTCAGGCTCCATTTCATATGTAAGAAGTCTGTGATTTACACATCTTGGAAAAAGAAGAATTCTGATTGACACATAACGGCAGAAGATTTTGACTATTGGATAATCTGGGGAGTATCAAGTATTTACAAAAGTAACAGGCAATTATTGCTTTTAGGATAATCAAGCAATGAGGATTTACACTAACTTTTGGCCACACCGTATACCTGTACGGTTTGAACACCCAAGATCACTACAATTAATTCTACCTTGAATTGCAACTGGTAATTATAGAGCTTAATGCCCGGCAGTTGATTTTATTTCTGCAACGCAGTATCATGTTCTTTCTGCTAGCAGGAGCCAAAGTTCACAATTGCACTTCCATGCAATGATTCTACTGATCAGCATGAACTTCCACTTTCTGAATCAGATAACATTTGAAGAAAGGACAGTAGAAATGCACTCAGATATACTGTACCTTTTAAATGACTTGTCTTGATCAGAATGGCCAAAAGCATCAGCTGGATCAGCAGTTCCATTGGCCACATTACCATTCACGCCACTGGAGGCACCGATGGTCAGGTACTGCAAGGGGTTGCTGGGGACATTCTCAAGCACAGCATTTACCATGGAACTCTCTGAGGTTGTCAGCCTACTCTTCTGTCTTGGTGAATTTGGCCCATAAACACAGCTGGCCTCAACCACAGAACCACTTTCCCCACCTTCAACAGCATCCAGTAGGTCCTCGGCTTCACCACCTGGGCTTAGATCCCCTTCCTCGATGGGATGAATCGGGCTCTGGAATGTCGACAGGGCATCCAAGATAGCATCAGAGTCGCTACAAGCCCTTCTGAGAGGAGGAAGGTTCGGAACTCTCCCAGAGTCTGCAAGGAGATCATCGAACCAGCACGGTGGCTCACCAAAGAAAGGATCCCCAGATGGAAACCTGCAGCTCTGTGTGAACAAGCTGTCATCCCTTCGAGTGATCTGAGGACCCAGGGGTGGGCAGCGGGGCGGGAGGTGTGGTGATCGAGACATGGCGAGAAAAGGCCCTCGTATCTCCGATGTCCTTCCTCTTTGCTTCTGCTAAGCAACTAGAGCTGATCCATCATCCTTTCATTGCTTCTGTTCATTTGGAAAAAGCAGCAGCCAATTAGTAACACACAAAACATGTGACCGAGAACACAAGCAGGGACGAAACAACCCTCAACCCCCTCCCCCCCCCCCCCCCCCCCCCCCCCCCCACACACACACACACCAGCAGCAGTCCACCACACAAGGCATGGGTACACACATTGATAATTTTGGGGGGAAATCGATGTTTCTCTTTTTGACTGAATCTAGAAATCGAAATAGGCGGCACAATTCAAGTACTAGGACTTCACTAACGCCTGCATATGCAATATTTGGGGCGATGGCATGCCCAGTCCCGGTTCAATGAACCCTGACTGCCCCTGCCACCCCGTTGGCAATGGCGCCGCCGGACCCGATAAGACCGAACCCGAAACCCTAAACCCCACCAGCCACCACCATTGCCTTAATCCGGGCGATGGAGGGCGGCCAGGAAGGGATGAAAGAGGGGAGGACCCACCCCGTCGCCGTCCGTCTACCACTACCCACCAGAGCTGGACCAGCACGAATCGGAGGAGGAGAGAACGAGAGAGCGGCTGAGCTCGGACGGAGAAGAAGGCGCGGCTGTGGCATTGGGGAGGGTACGGCTGGCTTAGTTCCGCGAAGCAGGAAGCGGAGGGAAGAATGGGGCAGGCATACCTGGCGGATGCTTGTCGCCGGCGAAGACGGCGCCGCCGCTCGTCAGTAGGCGCCGCTAGGAAAAGACCAGATAGAGGTTGGGGAAATGGGGAGAGGGAAAAGGAGGAGGGGGCTGCGGAATGAAATGGTCAAATGGGCCTTGCCTTGTTGTGTGGGCTGCTTTGGGTCGGTTGGGTTTAGCCTCGAATTTTTAGCGTTCCATTTTTAGCCGACCAACGAGATTCTTGTCAAGGAGTCAGATCATCAGCTTGTTACTTCTTTTTTTTGAATGAAAAAGCTTGCTGCTTCTGCTTGACAGTTTGACACCATACAATTATTCCTGGCCTAGTGAAGGATACGGGAAGGCTACGCTAGCACAATACAAATTCGTGTACCTCGAAACCAGAAACAACTGCTGTTATAGATCTTAGATCGTTACCACTAGCCGTGCAGATGCAGCGGAACCGTCTCGATGTAGAGAAGCGCGTCGAGGCAGCAGCGCCGTGAAGTTGCGAACGTCCGTCTGGTCCTGCAACACGTGCGGTTCGTCCTAGTGCTCCAAACACAGCACCTTCGAGGTATCCACACGTACGAGGATGGAACGCCGAGCGTCGGTGTGCCACCACCCGAGCACGCGCGGCTAGGAGAGCAGGAGGGGCGGTAGCCAGAGAGGCGGCCAGGGTTTTGGGGCGGCCAAAGATGGCGCCCCCTAGCCCCTCCCACATATATATAGGGAGGAAGAGACACATCCCCTCATCCATTAGCAATAGGAGACTAATAGATGGTGTAGTCTCTCTATTACTAATGGGTCATGCTAATGGAGTTCCACTTTGAAGGTCCATTAGTCGATCCAATCTGATAGGCTCAAGGCATATATCCAACATCAGTCGTAGAACAATGCATAGTACTTCGTATATCTAAATGGACATGGTAACTACACGTGCCCATACCCATGTCATGGTGATCGACGGGAGCATGGACTTATTCTTTTGTGCCATGATTTATTTTAATCGTGACGCTATATATGATAATCGACTAGCCGCCGGCCGCACACGACCGGGTGGCACGGTAGCTTTAACTTCTGGGTTTTGTACACGAACGTTCAGCGCGCGCTCACGTACGCGGCCTCACGGGCAGAAGACGACGTTGTAGTCGGTGCCGCCGGGGCAAGAGTATGTGCTGGTGGCGTCGTCCTTGGGGTAGCTGTACGCATCCGGGCACTGCCCCTTGAAGAACCTCGAGTAGTCGGTGGGCCCGCACGTGTTGGCCGCCGACCCGGTGCAGCAGTACTCGTCCGTCCTGAACACGGTGCACGGGTTGTTACAACCGCCGGGCGCCTGCAGCGCGGCGGGGCACTGCGCCGTCACGTCGGCGTCGCACCGTGGCCCGCCCTTGGGGCAACCCGCGCCGCCGTTGGCCGGCAGGAAATCCATGGGCACGTTGAACCCGTCCACCAACGAGATGTCGATGAAGTCGAGGCCCATGAACTGGGTGTTGAGCCCGAACTCGGCTAGCGTGTTGGGCGGCTGCCCGTACGCCGTGCACTGCAGCACGCCGCCGCAATCACCCGTCTGGCAGTGCCCGTTGCCGTTCCCGTCGAAGGAGCACCCCGTGCGCGCCCACACGCGCCCGCCGGTGGTGCCCGCCGGCACGTTGATGGTCCACGTCTGCCCGCTGTCCAGCTGCTGGCCGCCGCCGGCCGGCACCGCCGCCGCCCATACGGTGTACGGGCACTTGTTGGTCACCGTGAAGGTAGCCGCGTCGGCGGCGGTGGCCAAGGCGGCGAGGAGGAGGAGTGGGAGGAGGTGGAGCTTGCTGGAAGCCATTTCTCTAGCTAGTTCGGTCGTGGAGCTTTTGCTGATGAGTAGTGATGATGCAGAATGGACGACGCTACTGGGTGGGTATTTATAGGTGTGTGGTCGTGTGGATGAACTGGAATTCAACATTTGCGTGCTCGAATTTTCTCGCTCGCTTCTAAGAGTTTGGCAAGGCCACTTGATTGGATAACAATATCTCACCTAGAAAATGCACCGGCCGGTCCTTAAACTTCTCGTATAAATTCTCAACTAGATTAATAAAATCTTAAAGTTAGGATCTTCGGGTTTTAAACTCTCCTCGGACTCTACTCCCTCCGTCCAACATTTTGGAGAATCAAATTTGTATAACAAAGTAATAACATTTATAATATCAAATATGTATCATTAGATTCTTCGTGAAATACATTTTCATAATGTATCTATTTGATATCATAAATTTCTATGATGCTCTCTAAAATTTTAGTCAAATATAAAATAGTTTAACTCTTTAAAAGTATTGGAATGCCTTGTATTTCAGGACGGAGGGAGTAGACTAGAGCGAACTTAAAAACTTTCAAAGTCTGATGAGAAGGCCACTGTATTTCACTATTTTGTCTTAAGTCGAAGACAAGTTAGAAATCAGAAGATATATGTGGCAATCAATGTTGAAAACGAACCCGCTGTTGCTAGTACGTTGAATTTCCACAAACATTGACGAATCGGCAAATATGTGCATGACTTCCACGCTAGAGTTATTGAATCTGACGACTGTGGAGTCATCTAGATTGCTTACGCAAGTACTAGTCGCTGATTTCTGCCTAACACACCAACGTGTTGTAGACGTCAACATTGGCCAAGATATGGCTGACACGATCGCTGCACTGCATGCATGCACGGATGACGAACACGCCATATACTTGATGTACTTCTCCGATGAATGTGCGTGCATTGCTGATGTTACGAAATTGTCTTGGAAGCTTCCGAATGGTAAGAAGAAATTGTCTCACTCTGAAAACAGCCTTATCATGGGCGGCTTCACTCGGAATCTCGGATGAGGCGTGGAGGCCAGCTGTTAATACAGACCGTGCAACTGTTCCTCATCTCGCCTTCATCAGGGTTAAGTATTCAGGGAATATCAACTAAAAGTATTCGGTCAGGAAAGTGGTCAATATACGGATGAGGAGTAAAAGTACGTATTCCTGCTACCGGTAATTTTCCATTACTGTTTGGTCTTTCACTAATCCATATCGCATATAATAATGACTATAGTGCTCACTACTGCTGTGAACACACGACAACAGATGTTCATGTAAAGATCATGTGTGATGATGACACTTATTTCACAAATTAAGGACGACATTGCAAAATCTATTGCACTTACAGGCATCAACTGCACCTTTTTTTTGATGTATCTAATCTTTTTGTTCTAATTCAGGGTATCAATCATCAACTGCTCCATATATTCGCAAAAAAAATGCTCCATATTCCATAGTTTTATATTTTTTTTGAAAAAACATTTCCGTGCAATGGTTGATATTTCAATAGTCCCCTTTTTCTCTCCAAAAAAACGATGACAAATTACAACTCAGAATATACGGGTGGGCCAATCAATGTTGAAAACGAAATGATGTCGCTGGTATGCTGACGGATCAGCACGTATTTGTATGACTTGTACGCTAGATACCTAGAGTTGTATATATATTGCATCTGACGACTCTGAACAAGTCATAGGTGGTTTATGCATACGGCTGAGATCGCCGCATTACGGATCATATTGATGTACTTCGATGATTGTGGCGTGCATCACTGATGTTACAAATCAATGCTCTTTGCCTTGGAAGCTTCCGAATGGTAAGAAGAAATGGTCTCACTCTCAAAACAGCCTGATCATGGCTTCACTCGATCGGATCTCGGATGAGGCGTGTGAAGACCAGCTCTTACACCTGGTCTTGCCTTCATCAGCATTAAGTATATTCAGGGAATCAACTGTATAAAAGTATTCGATCAGGAAGTGGTCATTATACGAACGAGGAGGCAAAAATACGTCAGTGTACCCAGAGTCCCACATGCACACACGATCTGTTCTAAGTAAAAATGCTTAGCCGCCGGAAACTCGATTAGAAATTCAGCACCAACTATTGTATGTAAATTAAGCACCAATTATTGTATGTAAATTAAGCCTACACAAGAAATTCTAGAAATTATCCTAAAAACAAAACATCCAGCCATCGATCCGGCAGTCCAAATCAACATATGTATCCATTGGATCCTAGAAACACTTCATCTCTTGTGGCATGTAGAAATCATTAGGTTTGAACTTTGAACATGTTAAAATTTCACAACAAACTAAAATTCCAGCTCAAATTTTGTTTAATTACAATAAAAGGTCAATCAATTTGAAATTAACAATCTTGAACAGGGATCATCAACCAATTTAGTTTGTTTTATTCATATGCCCTTTCGCGTAGTCTGGGCCAACTTGATCTAGGCACCGACGTCTTATTCATTCACTCGCGAGTATATATCCGGGCCTGCAGAGATCGATAGATGGCGGCCCAGTCGGGGTAGCATTTGGACACGCTGACCGCGTCCTCTCGGCCACGCCACGTGGGCACGGCGCGGCGCGACGTGGCTTCTGCTTCGCGTCCCTGGCTGGCATGGAGGAGGACGGCGGTGTCCAGGGCCTCCCGGCTCCCGCTCCCGTCCGTCGGCGTGCTGCATGCACCTCGGTCTCGGCTAAACGTCCCGCGTGGCGCCGCCGGGCACGCGCCTAACAAACGGCTAAACCACAAACCACGCCAGAGCCCTCCGCGCTCCTCCTCCTCGTAATATAATCGAGTGCGTCTTTTGCGCGCCGGCCGGGGGGCTCGCTCGTCAATCATGTCCATGGGCCATGGCCGGGCAGGAGGATCAGCCGAGGGGGGCATCAAAACCACGCGCTCAGCAGATGCGATGATCCTGATGCAAGCGAGATCCTGCCGGTAATGGAGTGGCCGTGTTTTTTTTTCTTTTTTTTTTCCATTTTTAAATTGGCTCTGCCTCTGATGGTCGACCCTCAGCTCTCGAGTCGTCATCACGCACGCGACCCGCTAGCCTGTGCGCCCCCACGCCGAGCCCTCCTGCGCCGGCTGCCTTCCTGCTTCTCACCGCCGTTGGCCCGTACGGGCGGGCATATGGCCGATCGACAACCGACCGTTGGCCCGTGGAGCCGTGCAAGAAGTTTGAGAGGCAGAGTCAGTTGCCTCTGCTTGTGTTACCACCTGCATGTGCTCTCTGCCACCACACGACCACGTAGTACAACAAATTAAAGTGTGCTTTGACCCCGCGACCTCTGTCAAACTTGTCAAGCCCCGGAACCTTACCTTCGTTGATACTCCTGCATCTGCAGAAGCTCGTAGTTGTGCTCCTCCTGCTCTCTCTCTCTCTATAAAAGCAATGGCGGTTACATACAAAAATTTAGGGGGAGAGGCTCATCTTCAACCTCTACCAGGGAGTACCACCATTGATCTCATCATCTTCTGGGTTGTACGATGAGATATGACAAATTAGCTTCTCATTTAGCGTTTCTGTATTTGTTGGTTATTAGTGCATGGAAGTGCTTTTTTAAAAAAAACTTATTAAACTACTGAATATGGAGCTGTTGATTGATACCCTGAATTACCACAAACAGAGTAGAAAATGCGTTGATGATTATATGCGCATACCGTGCCTGTCTGATCACCAAAAGGCGCATTTGATGCCTGTAATATAGATTTTGCAATCTCTGTAATTTGTGAAATATAAGTGTCATCGTCGCCATACATGATCTTCACATATATGAACTTGTACAAATGACCGTGTGTTCACACTATGTATACTGAGCACTATAGTAATTATGTGTACGATATTGCATTATATTATTAGTGGAAGACCCAACAGCAATGGACATTTATTGTTGGAAACAATAAATATGCGTTTAAATCTACCAGATTTTAAATTGAGGCAAACTAACACAAAACAATGCTACTGCTATATAAAACAAATCTACTCGCATATAGATTGAAATTAACCGAAACATGTAAACGGTAAGTATTTCCATCAGACTTACAGATCAACGCTCCGTCCTCGTGTAGACTTGATGCAGTGCAGATCGTAGATGAGGCAGCGCAGAATGTAGTCGATCGGCTCGAGCAGTCGCGCTGCCCAGAAACCTTATTGCTGCCCCTCGTGCAGGCTTCACGACGGCAACGACTCGGAGATACCGCTCACCCTGCTCCTCGGTGCACGCCAAGGAGACAAGCCGGCGAGTTCCAGCAGCTCAGTACCACAACACAGACACCAGATGGAAAAAGAGAGAGAATGAGAGCATGGGTTATTCCGGCGTTCGGAATCAGTTGTTCCTGGACATCTCCAGGACCTCTTATAGAGGAGGCGGCCAACAGCTCTCTGTTGATTTGATTGCCTACAATAACGCCCCACTAATTGGCAGTAGTAACCGCCCATATAAATCGGGATTATAGCATTGACTGCGTGTTAATTATCTCTAATGACCGTTGTCAATAATTACACGCAAATGGCAAAAGGTTTGCGCTGACTTGGCTTGGCTGCTCGCTACGTCGCAAGTCACAAGTCACGCGGTCTGTCAAGCGCAAAGGAACGCGTATACGTGCGCGCGTGCGTGTGTTGTGTTGTGTAGACCAAGCCCCATTCTCTCCTTCACACACATTCAGTGAAGTGAGAGAGCTCTTCTATTTAAGTTGGCTTGCACCACCTTAAACTAGCAGTATGAGACTATCTCTTTACCATGCACTCTTGCTTTGGAATTTCTGAAATGAGCCTCTCCATGGGCCTAATTTCCAGCAGTCCCCCACCAATGCCAAAGTAAGATTAATAAGAAGGACAAAGGATCAATGTGCTGTAATACTGTTAATATACCAGTGTTTTAGCATAAGTCCCGTACGGGTTGAACGTACACCTAGAACAACAAGATTCATCTTCCTGCGATCGGAGAATGGATTAGGCCTTGAATTCTCAGCTTTAGTGCAGTCGGACTTCACCTGAAGTCATAGCTGACACTAGGCTGCCAATGAGACCTCGCCTAACCGGAGCGTTAATGGTCTGCTCCCATATCTTTTAGTGAGTTTTCGATGAGAGCGCCCTCTCTCAAGAACTGCGACCTACAGTTAGACTCACGTAGGTGTTCCCCTTCAAGATATCCTGCTGGCTAATATCTTTTCAACGGAAAACATTAAGACTTTATGCCAACCTTCCAAGAAGTAAAGAGTATTTTAGTTGTCATTTGGACACGAGTATATTTTATTTTATTAATGTACTCTTTGAGTTCACCCTCAACTTGTTCTTCCTATTACCTACTTCACAGGATCTCCGATCACATAGGATAGGTTACCATTGTGGTGTAACATACTCATATGGGCCTCATACCCATGTCCTTAGACATCACAGAAATCACATTCCGTGATAATCCCTTTGTAAAAGGGTCTGCCAGATTCTTCTCAGTTCTCACATAGCTTACAGCTATTACTTCGGAGTGTCTCATTTTTCTGACAGTTTTAAGCCTCCGCTTAATATGCTGGTTGGACTTGGAATTATCCTTTGTATTCATAACCTGAGCTAGCATTGATTGGTTATCGCAATACATTAGGATGGGTGGTACCGGCTTCTCAAGCAAAGGCAAGTCCATCAGCAGCTCTCTAAGCCATTCAAGCCTCATTAGTGGCAGTCTCAAGTGCTACAAGTTCTGCTTCAGCCGTTGATTTAGTCAAGACTGTTTGTTTGCAGGACCTCAGCGCAACTGCAGCACCCGCTAGAGTAAATATATAGCCACTAGTAGCTTTGATCTCATCCGCATCAGAGATCCAATTGGAATCACTATACCCCTCTAACACAAGTGGGTATCCCGAGTAGTGAATTCCAAGATCTGAAGTATCTCTCAGATAGCGACACACTCGCTCGAGTGCTTTCCAATGATCATCTCCTGGGTTTGACGTGAACCGGCTCAATTCGCTCACAACATAGGAGATGTCTGGTCTGGTCGCACCAACCAAATACATAAGGGATCCAATTATTTGTGAGTATCTCAGTTGATCTCTTCCCTGTCCTTTGAACTTTCGAAGTTTTACACTTGCATCATAAGGAGTTGGAGCGACTTTACAGTCCTCAAAGCCAAATCGGCTAAGAATCTTCTCCTTGTAATGGGATTGACTCAACGTTATCCCATTCTCATTTTTAATCAACTTAATATTCAGAACTACATCTGCTGGACCCAAGTCTTTCATATCAAAACACCGAGATAAGAAAGCTTTGATCTCTTTAATCACAGCAGTGCTGGTGCCAAATATAAGTATGTCATCGACATACAAACACAGTATAACGCCTTCACCTCACCATACGGTAGTACACACACTTATCTGCCTCGTTCACACTGAATCCTGTAGATGTTAAAGTGGTGTCGATTTTTTCGTGCAACTGTTTGGGTGCTTGATTTAGGCCATATAAAGATTTAATTAATCTACACACTTTGTTCTCCTCTCCAGGGACAACAAAGTCATCCGGCTGCTCCATATATATTTCTTCCTCTAACTCTCCATAAAGGAAAGCCATTTTTACATCCATTTGATGGACATGTAAATCGTAGGAAGCTGCTAGTGCCAGCAGTACTCTAATGGTAGCAATCCGGGCTACAGGAGAGTATGTATCAAAAAAAATCCTCTCCTTCTTATTGGGTATAACCCTTGGCCACAGGTCTTGCCTTATACTTTTCGATTGTACCATCATGCCTCATTTTCTTTTTAAAGATCCACTTGCATCCAACTGATTTACACCCGCTTGGACAATCAGTGATCTCCCAAGTCCCATTGGACATGATGGAGTCCATCTCACTACGGACTGCGTCTTTCCAATACTCTGCATCAGGAGATGCATAAGCCTCTGGAAGTGTTTTTGGCACATCATCCACAAGATAAATGATAAAGTCATCACCAAAGGATTTCACAACCCTTTGTCTCTTACTTCTACGTGGAGTATCATCGACTTTATCATCATCTTCGTCAGATGTAACCGGTTCACTATCCGATTCAGGTGAAGTATTTGTTTCAGGTTGAGTGTAAACCTGAGTTTCACTACTACTTGCTGCTTTCATAGGATACACTTCTTCAAAGAATGTAGCATCACGTGATTCCATGATTGTGTATACGCTCACATCAGGAGAATCTGATTTCACAACTAAAAATCGATAAGCCGTGCTGTTTTGTGCGTAACCCAAGAACACACAATCAACTCACAATCAACTGTTTTGGTCCAAGCTTTCTCTTTTTCGACGCTGGTATATTAACTTTAGCCAAACAACTCCACATGCACAGAAAATTGACATTGGGCTTTCGCCCCTTCCATCCCTCATAAGGAGTGACATCTTTGCTCTTTGTCACAACTGGAATAAGGAGTGACATCTTTGGCAAGTACTGGAAGTAAAGAGCTACAATCAGATGGGTGAAATTTGGGGATGAAAACACCAGTTTTTTTCAAGATGTGGCTTCTATTTCCTTCCGAAGGAATCAAATATCACAGTTGCAACTGGAAGATGGTACAATTGTTTGTGATCACAATCTCAAAGCTGGGGTATTATGGACTGTTTTCAAGGATAGACTTGGTGTCTCTGATTTCACAGATATTCTTTTTGACCTTCAGAATCTTTTGTCCTGTTGTACTTCCTGAATTAGATCATCCTTTTTCAAAAGAGGAAATGGCAATTGCAGTCAGAGATATGCCTTCAGATTATGCCCCTGACCCAGATGGTTTCATTGGTTTTTTCATGAAAAAATGTTGGCCTATTATTGTAGAGGATTTCTATAGGCTTTATGAAGCCTTTGAACAAGGGAATGTCAACCTGGAGTGTATCAGTTCCTTCCTCATCACCCTCATTCCGAAGAAAGAAACTCCTTTAGGTGTCAATGATTACATGCCAATTTCTCTACTCAACTATTCTTTGAAGCTTCTCACCAAGCTTGTGGCAAACATATTGCAGGCTGTTATTCTCAAAGTGGTACATGCTAATCAATATGGTTTTATTAAGGGTCGTACCATTCAAGACTATTTAGCTTGGGCATTCCAGTTTCTACACATCTGCCATAAATCAAGAAAAGAAATAGTTTTGCTGAAGCTTGACTTTGAGAAAGCTTTTAACAAGGTGGAGCATGAGCTCATCCTAGCCATGTTTAAACACAAGGGTTTCTCTGACAAGTGGGTTAGTTGGATCAGATCTATTCTTTGCTCTGGTTCCTCCTCAGTGTTGTTGAATGGAATTCCTGGGAAGCCCTTTCAATGCAAGAGAGGTGTTAGGCAAGGAGATCCCTTGTCTCCCTTGCTTTTTGTCTTGGCTGCTGATCTGTTGCAATCACTGATAAATCATGCTTGTTCTCAAGGCAATTTACAGCATCCTCTTGGCCCAACTTTTAGGGGAGACTATCCTATTATACAGTATGCTGATGACACCCTGCTTGTCATGCCTGCCAGGCAGCTCAACTTGATTTTCTTAAGCAGCTCCTGCATGACTTTGCACTCTCCACTGGGTTAAGGGTAAACTTCAACAAATCTTTCCTTGTGCCTATTAATGTTGATGAAGCCAAGGCTCTGCATTTAGCAACTAGCCCTGGAATGTCAGGTTGGATCTATGCCCTTCACTTATCTTGGTTTGCCTCTGGGATACAACACGACCATCAGTACAAGAATGGATGCCATTGCTTAATAGAATTGAAAGGCGTTTGATGGGGCTGTCCATCTTCTTATCTTATGCAGGCAGATTAATCATAGTTAATTCAGTGTTGAGCTCTCTGCCTACTTTTTATCTATGTACACTCAAATTCCCAGCCTGGGTCATTGAGCAAATTGATAAGTATCGAAAGCACTTTCTTTGGGATCGAGGTGATTTTAATAGAAAAGGTGGCTGCCTAGTTGCTTGGACTAAAGCATGTTTACCAAAGGATCAAGGAGGATTGGGCATTGTTAACCTCAAAACTCAAAACACTGCTTTGCTGATGAAATTCTTGAATAAATTCTATAACAGAGTGGATCTTCCCTGGGTGCATCTTACTTGGAACTTTCTCTATAAAAGACCGATTGTGCCACATGTCAGGACACCCACTGGTTCATTCTGGTGGAGGGATGTGATGACCTTGACCGAGAAATTCAGAATGATTGCCTCATGCACGGTTGGGGATGGACTTACGGTGATGTTCTGGAAAGATCTCTGGGATCTGGGTATCCTACAATGGCAATACCCTCAGCTTTTCTCTTTTGTGAAAGATGCGAATATTTCAGTTGCTAAATTCCTCAAACAAGATGCTTATGCCAACTTTCACACACCACTGTCAGTTGAAGCTTCAGTGCAACTACAGCTCCTGACCTCTGCCATACAGAGTCTTCAGCAACCTTTGAACGAGTATGATCATTGGTTCTATATCTGGTGCTCTGAGATATACACTTCTAAGAAAGCATATCTAATCATAAAAGGTGATACCTAGGCCTCATCGGTTTTCAAATGGATGTGGAAATCTCGTGTTCTTGGAAAGCACAAATTCTTCTTTTGGCTCCTTCTGCGAGACCGTTTGAATACAAGATGTCTTCTCTGGAGGAAGAACATGTTCTTGCCCAGCTACTCTTGTGTTCTCTGTGCTATGGGCAGGGATGAATCCCTCACCCATCTCTTCTTTTCCTGCCGCTTCAGTGCTGCATGTTGGAGTTTTTTGGGAATCAATTGGAATATCTCCATATCAACCACAGAAATGATTCTTCATGCTCGGCAAGCTTTTGCCAGCATGATCTTTAGAGAGGTTGCCATGGTGGCAGCTTGGTGTCTTTGGGTCCACAGAAATGAAATCATCTTTGATGGTCAAACCAGGTCCTTTTCCTGGTGGAAGAAACATTTCAAGGAGGAACTCGCCTTAGTTATGCTTTGAGCGAAACCATCCTTGAAACTTTTGTTGAATGACTCGTTATGTAACATCCACTAGTATTCTTTTTGCTAGATAGGGTCTCTAGTTCGGCTTGCAGCCGTGTAACATGTACATATTTGCACTCTTTTCTTTTATAAAAAATTCCAGTGGGGGCTTCCCCTGCTGTTCCGGTCAAAAAAAACTTGATTAAGGACAAAATTCGCTGTCAAAATATCTTCCCCCACCATTCATAGGACATACCGGAACTCTCTAACATGGCATTCACCAAGTCTGTTAGTGTATGGGTTTTTCCTCTCAGCCACCCCATTCGATTGAGGTGAGTATGGTGGTGTAACTTCAAGGATTATACCATGTTCAGCACAGAACTGAGAGAACTCATTGGAGATGTATTCTCCTCCTCGATCATCACGTAAACGCTTGATCTTTCTCTCAAGTTGGTTCTCAACCTCGGCCTTAAAGATCTTAAAATAGTTGAGAGCTTCATCTATTGTTTTTAGCAAGTAAACATATCAATAACGTGTAGCATCATCTATCAAAGTCATAATATATCTTTTGCCTCCTCTAGTCAACAATCCATTCATCTCACATAGATCTAATGAATAAGATCTAACGATGCCAAATCTCTCTTTTCCTCTAAACACTTAAAAGGTTTTCGAGCTTGTTTTGCTTGCACACATGATGGGCACTTTGATCCTTTGACTACATCGAATTTCGGAATTAACTCTAATCTGGACATTATAGCAATGGTGTCAAAATTGATATGACAAAAACGAGAGTGCCACACATTGGACTCACATATTGTATTCATGGATGCAATATTCAAACGAAAGTTTGGCTCAACAGTGTTTAAGCGGAACAAACCTCTGCTATCATAGCCTTTACCAATAAAATTCCCGAATTTAGAAATTACAACTTTATTGGACTGAAACACTAACTTATAACCATCTCGACATAACAAGGACCCGCTAATGAGATTCCTGTTTATCGACGGAGCGTGCTGCACGTTCTTTAATTGGACAATCTTCCTTGAACTCAGCTTGAGTTCGACCGTACCAACACCAAGAACAGAAGCAGCTGATCCGTTTCCCATCAAGACGGAGGAAGTCCGCACTCCCTGATAAGAAGTAAACAAGGAAATATCAGAACATACATATATATTCGCACCAGTATCAACCCACTAATCTGTAGATTGAAATACCGAAAATACAAATGGTAAATTACCATATCGAGATCCACCGGCCTCATTGCCTTCGCCAATGGTGACGTTCAACTTCTTGTTTGGCTTTCCATCATCTCGGTCTTTGCGGTGGCGGCAATTCTTCGCAAGATGTCCTTCTTTGCCACACACATAACATGCTCTGATCTTCTCATCCTTTTCAGGTTTCTTCTTGAAGTTAGTGGTTTTATTAGGATTTCCACCATAGTTACCCTTCCCCTTGCCCTTGTAATTGGGCTTGTTCACTACGACATTTGCACTTGTGCCTTGAGCGGACGTTCCTGGAACATGCTTTGCCCTTGCCTTTTCTTCCACATCGAGGTCTATAATCATATCCCCGGTGGAGATGTCTTCCCTTTTGTGTTTCAGGAAAGTGGCAAAATCCCTCCATGAAGCAGGGAGTTTGGCAATAATGCCCGCTGCCACAAACCTGTGCGGCAAGGCACAACCCAAACTTGCAATCTCCCCAACCAGTAGTTGCAACTCATGCGCCTGTGCAAGTATCGACTTTGCAGCATCAATGCTGTAGTCATAGAACTGTTCATAGGAGTAGAGAAGGCGACCACTTTCAGAGACTGCATATTTGCGCTCAAATGCATCCCACAACTCTGTGGGTTTGTGTAATTCATATACACATCATAGAGCTGATCCGACAGTAGGGTCAGGATACATCCAAGTGCAGTATCACTTGAACTTCCAAATTTTGCGGACTGCTCATGCGTAAATGGCATCATTGGATGGATCACCCACCACAATCCCATAGACATGAGCCAAAACTTGACTCTAGTCTGCCATCTACGGAAGTTACCGCCAGAAAACCTCTTAGGTTTCATTGCATCTGAAGCACCAGCCATTGCTGAATGATAATAAACGCATAAATAAGGTTTCTGGATTGTTGGAAATATGCATTTAAACTTTAAATCTACCAGATTTTAAATCGAGGCAAATTACACAGAACAATGCTACTGCTATGTAAAACAAATATACTCGCATATAGATTGAAATTAACCGAAACATGCACATGTAAACGGTAAGTATTTCCATCAGACTTACAGATCAGCGCTCCGTCCTCGTGTAGACCTGATGCAGTGCAGATCGTAGATAAGACAGCGCAGAACGTAGTCGATCGGCTCGAGCAGTCGCACAGTTGCGTTGCCCAGAAACCTTATTTCCCGCCTCTCATGCAGGCTTCACGACGGCAACAGCTCGGAGATACCGCTCACCCTGCTCCTCGGTGCACGCCAAGGAGAAGGGCCGGCGAGTTCCAATAGCTCAGTACTACAGCACAGTCACCAGATGGAAAAAGAGAATGAGAGCGCGGGTTATTCCGGCGTTCGGAATCAGTTGTTCCTGGACGTCTCTAGGACCTCTTATAGAGGAGGCGGCCAACAGCTCTCTATTGATTTGATCGCCTACAATAACGCCCCACTAATTGGCAGTAGTAACCGCTCACAAAAATCGGGATTATGGCATTGACTGCTTGTTAATTATCTCTAATGACCGTTGTCAATAATTACACGCAAATGGCAAAAGGTTTGCGCTGACTTGGCTTGGCTGCTCGCTGCGTCGCAAGTCACAAGTCACACGGTCTGTCACGCGAAAAGGAACGCGTATACATGCGCGCGTGCGTGCGTTGTGTTGTGTAGACCAAACCCATTCTCTCCTTCACACACATTCAATGAAGTGAGAGAGCTCTTCTATTTAAGTTGGCTTGCACCACATTAAACTAGCAGTATGAGACTATCTCTTTCAATCAAGTATGGGAGGATCCGAGAAAAAAATGAAGACCTAGATCATCCAGTGTTAAGGAATATTCTTAGAAAATTCTTAGAAAAGTTTGCAGGCATATTCCTCGAGAAAAAGTACACTATCCCGCGATTATCCAGTCAAGTTGCCTTGCCAAACTTGTGGAAGCAGGGGCGAGAAAATTCAAAGCACGCAGATGTTGAATTCCGCTTCATCCACGGGACCACGCCTATATATACCCACCCCAGTCCCTGCTTCTCACTCGACAGCATCAAGCCCTTTACAAACTACTGTTTGACGAGGGAGCAGCGAGAAATAATGGCTTCCATGCTCCATCTCCTCCCACTCCTCCTCCTCGCCGCGGCCGCCGCCGACGCGGCCACCTTCACGGTGACCAACAACTGCCAGTACACCGTGTGGGCGGCCGCGGTGCCCGGCGGCGGCATGCAGCTGGACAACGGGCAGACCTGGAGCATCGACGTGCCGGCGGGCACCACCGGCGGGCGCGTGTGGGCGCGCACGGGGTGCTCCTTCGACGGGAACGGCAACGGGAACTGCCAGACGGGGGACTGCGGCGGCGTGCTGCAGTGCACGGCGTACGGGCAGCCGCCCAACACGCTGGCCGAGTTCGGGCTGAACAAGTTCCAGAACCTCGACTTCTTCGACATCTCCCTGGTGGACGGCTTCAACGTGCCCATGGACTTCCTGCCGGCCAACGGCGGCGCGGGTTGCCCCAAGGGCGGGCCGCGGTGCGACGCCGACGTGACGGCGCAGTGCCCCGCCGCGCTGCAGACGACCGGCGGGTGTAACAACCCGTGCACCGTGTTCAGGACGGACGAGTACTGCTGCACGGGGTCGGCGGCGGACACGTGCGGGCCCACCGACTACTCGAGGTTCTTCAAGGGGCTGTGCCCGGACGCGTACAGCTACCCCAAGGACGACCAGACGAGCACCTACACTTGCAACGGCGGCACCGACTACAACGTCGTCTTCTGCCCGTGAGAGTAGTGCGCGTGCGGCGGCCGGATTGCTATAGCTAATCGATTATTATATAGCATGAATAACGATGGCACGCAAAAGAATAATAAGTCCATGCTCACGTCGATCACCATGAGTCCATGATGACATGGGTATGGACATATATATGTTTCCGATCCTTTACATTGTTCTACAAGTACTTAAAGCCGGGAATAGTTGAGCATGCATATGTTTATATGTGATTGTACGTGTGAAGTGTGCAGAAATGGTCATCAGTACGTCCTCTCTTTTCTTCCGTGCCTAGCTAAGAATTGAAGGGAGAGGTCGCCCATTATCTGGATGCAGGGGTAAAATAAAAATAAATGACGATGGAGACTTTGTAGAGCAGTGGGGAAGCAGGAATTCCTTGCTCAGTGTTTGTAATCTTGACGATTGTTTGATTTGTACAGATGTTCATGTAAAGATCATGTATGATGAGGACACTTATTTCACAAATTAAGGACACTGAAAAATCTATATATATAGCACATGCATCAAAGTGGCACCTTTTGGCGATGTAGTACTCTGCATGTGGTAATCCATATTCCGTAGTTTAAGATTTTTTTTAAATGCATTTCCATGCAATAGTATAGTTGATATATAGCTGAATAGGCCACTTTATTTTTTTTCCACGCTAAAAAAAAGTCGAAGCCAAAATCAATGAATGTTGAAAACGAACTGTTGTCGCTGGTATGTTGAATCTTCACAAATATTGACGGATCGGGCACGTATGTGCGTTACTTCTACGATAGAGAGACCTAAAGTTATTGCATCTGACGATTCTGAAGCAAGCCATAGAATGCTGCATGTACGTACTTTTTTTTTGCGGGTCACTGATTTCTTTCTTTTCCTTTTTTTTGAGAACAGGGGTTCTTTTCCTTTTTCTTGCGGGTAGCTAGACACTGATTTCGGAAAAAAAAATTGGGTGCGCACGGTGCGCACCCCGCCCCTGTGTCTCTGCGACGTGGGCCTGAGTAGTCCCCACTGAGGAGAAATCACTATCCAAAGTGCATTACATTTCTCCCTCGCTCAGGCCCACGTCGCAAGAACACAAGGGCGGGGTGCGTACGGTGGCCGCGGTGCGCGCCATGCGCACCCAATTTATTTCCCTGATTTCTGCCTAACAACAACGTGCAGTAGACGTTACAGCAAACTGGTCAGTATACGGCTGAGATCGCTGCATCGCGGACGATAAAAACGCCAGATCCTTGATGTATTTCCGATGATTGCGGCGTGCATCACTGAGGTGACAAGATTGATGCGCTTTGCCTTGGAAACTTCCGAGAATGGTAAGAATAAACGGTCTCACTCTCAAAACACAGCCTGACAGCCATCATGGGCGGCTTCACTTGGAATCTCTCGTTCGGATGAGGCGTGGAGGCCAGCTGTTTACAGATCTCATTCCTGATCCCGCCTTCGTCAGCGTTTAAGTATTCAGGGAACCCAACTATGAGTATTCGATCGATCGGGAGGTGGTGGCTCTGGCTATACGGACGAGTAAAATACGTCAGTCAACCCAGACCACGCACACACACGATCTGACTAAGGGCATGTACAGCCCGGCCGTATACCCCGTCCGTATGATGGTGATTTTGCAAAAATCACCCCAGCTTAGCCTAGAGACGGGCTGGCCGTCGCCTCGCGAGGCGACGCCGCCGTCCCGTTCTCCAAGGCTGAGCCGACGTGCGTGCGCCCGTTGTACGGCTGCGTCTTCCTCTAGCGACGCTCCGCCCGGATCCCGCGTGCCCCTTCCGGATCGCGGTACTTTTGCGCGCGAAAGCAGCATAGTCGTCGCTGCCGGCGACGCTGCAGGGGCAGAACAACAGCGTCGACGACGAGAGTAAGCTGCAGCTGCTCGACGAGAGTCCGCCAAGGGAGAGAGAGCCGGGAGGAGAGAGGCCATCTCCGCCTTGCGCCTTGCTGCTCCTTGCTGACCGCCCCGCTGCAGCAGAGGTCGGGCGAGCTCGAGCCCCGCTGCCGCCGGCCGGGGCAACTCGATCCCTGCCTCCGCGGGCGGGCGAGCTCGAGCCCGGCCGCCGCCGGCCGGGGGAGCCCCGCCTCCGCGGGCGGGCGAGCTCGAGCCTCGCCGCCGCGATCTGCGCGGGGACGACGCACCACCGGCCGTGCGGCCCCCTGCTCCTCCGCAGGCCCACCGCTGCTCGGGGAAGGTCTGGACCCGCCTCTGCCCGATTCGCGTGGTCGGGAGCCGCGCCATCCTCGGAGGTTCGCGGCTCTGCTCCCTGAGGCCGGCGAAGAAGAAGAAGCCGCGAGGGCTCGCCGTCCGGGGGCCTGCTCCTCCACCGCGTCGACGCTGCCCTGCCTCGCGCCCTTCCGGCCGGCCGCACGGCCCTTCCCGGCTCCGCTTCCGCGCAGGCCGCACTGACCCCCGCCTCCGCCTCCGCGCCTGTCTGCAGCGGCCAGCACGGCCGGGCACGAGCGCTTTTCCCCGGCCAACAACATCTTTCACGGGATGGAGTGCATGGCGGCGCAATTCGGCGGCTTCTCCGGCGCTGGCCTGGTCTGGATGCTTGGCCGGAACGCGGCTGCTGCTGGCTACTTGCCTTGCCGCGTGGTGCGTGGACCAGAGTGGGTACTGGAGCCGGATGGAGAAAAAATTGGTGAGCTGGCGCAGAAGAAGGTTGTAGATGGAGCCGCGTGGTGCGTGGACGTTTGTCCCAAAACATTTCCCTGACCAAAATTAAAAAAAGGAAAAAGAAAAAAAGGGTAGAAGAGAAAAAAAAGATTTGGACATTTAAAGAGCAGTATAGAAGATAAATGTGTTTGTTAAAATGATTGTGTTACGAAGAAATGTGTTTGTTAAAACTAGCGGATAAATGTGTTTCTGAAATAAAATTTTCCTTGAGCCTTTCTAACTTTTTGGGAGATGTGCCCATTTGATCATTTTTTCATGATTGATTTAAATAGCCACACAATTGTATACACAAATACATTTGTAGTTGATCTCAAGCTACATGCAAAGCATTAAACAGGTTATAGACAGTCCCTCTATCTGTGGGTTGTATGAGTTGTCTATATAACTGTCTGTATGTTAAGATCGAGGTTCTGCAGACGACCAGCCGTCTGTGGGTTGTACATGCCCTAATAAGTCAAAAATGCTGTAGCCGCCAGAAACTCTTTTAGTAATCCAGCAGCAATTATTGTACGTAAATTAGGCCTACAGGTAATTCGTCATGGGCTAATAATCTTCAACGCAATTGTGTGCTGCGACGGCCCGTTCTCGCTGCCATTTCGTTGTACCACAAATTAGGCCTACAGAAATTGGTGCAGAAATTGCGTCGTAGCACAATTACTAATCCAGCAAGGCAGCAACAAATTAGCTAGTGAGACTTGAAGCCGTAGTGTTCTTTGGTGTAGTTCATTCAATTTATTTCTATATTGTGACAATAATAAAGACAATACAATGATATATGATCGCTTATTTTTTTAATTTGCTTCCATAACTAAACACGTACTTCGTTTCTCATGCACGCTCTTAGTGTCGACTATGGGTAGTCCGCGGCACCGAAAAGAAATTTCATTCCGGGGTAGGAGTCCAAAGTTCGGTCTTTTAATTGCATCTTTTGCCAAGCACATGATGGCAAGTGGGAGGTGGTCGCCTTGCTTTTCTATACGCACATAGTCGGATAATTGGACCCGTTGCAGTGCCACACAAAGTATTTAATACAACCGCGGTGTTCAAACTTTCTCAAATTCAAATCTACTCCCTCCGTTCCAAATTATAGCTCGTTTTGACTTTTATAGGTTCATAGATTTGCTATGAATCTAGACATAACGTTTATCTATACAAAGTTGATGAACCTAAAAAAGTCAAAACCAACTATAATTAGGAACGGAGGTAGTACCTCAGAACTAAGTAGGAAACTTTTAATCAAGTATGCGAGAATCCGAGAAAATTTGAAACCTATAGATCATCAAGTTTTAAGGAATATTCTTGAAAAGTTTGCAGGCATATTCGTCGAGAAAAAAGTATACTATCCAGATTATCCTGTCAAGCAAGTTGCCGGCGAGAAAATTAAAGCACGCAGATGTTGGATTCCACTTCATCCACGCCTATATGTACCCACCCCAGTCCCCTCCACTCTGCATCCCAATCGACATCATCACTCATCAAGCGCTAGCTTTACAAACTACTGTCTGATGAGGGAGCAGCGAAAAATGGCTTCCATGCTCCATCTCCTCCCACTCCTCCTCCTCGCCGCGGCCGCCGCCGACGCGGCCACCTTCACGGTGACCAACAAGTGCCCGTACACGGTGTGGGCGGCCGCAGTACCCGCCGGCGGCGGCCGGCGGCTGGACAGCGGCCAGACGTGGACCATCAACGTGCCGGCGGGCACCACCGGCGGGCGCGTGTGGGCGCGCACTGGGTGCTCCTTCGACAGGAACGGCAACGGGCACTGCCAGACTGGCGATTGCGGCGGCGTGCTGCAGTGCACGGCGTACGGGCAGCCGCCCAACACGCTGGCCGAGTTCGGGCTCAACACCCCGTTCATGGGCCTCGACTTCTTCGACATCTCGCTGGTGGACGGCTTCAACGTGCCCATGGATTTCCTGCCGGCCAACGGGGGCGCGGGCTGCCCCAAGGGCGGGCCACGGTGCGACGCCGACGTCAGGGCGCGGTGCCCCGCCGCGCTCCAGGCACCCGGGGGTTGCAACAACCCGTGCACCGTGTTCAGGACGGACGAGTACTGCTGCACCGGGTCGGCGGCCAACACGTGCGGGCCCACCGACTACTCGAGGTTCTTCAAGGGGCAGTGCCCGGATGCGTACAGCTACCCCAAGGACGACGCCACCAGCACCTACTCCTGCACCGGCGGCACCGACTACAACGTCGTCTTCTGCCCATCAGGCCGCGCGAGCGCGCGCTCGAGCTGATAGAAAGCACACACAAAGCTAGCTAGCATTCCACCCGGTCGTGTGCGGCCGGCGGCTGGCTAGTCGATTATTATATAGCATGAATAACGATGGCACGCAAAAGAATAAGTCCATGCTCACGTCGATCACCGGGACATGGGTTTGGGCACGTGTAGTTACGGCTTCCATTCAGATATATGCATTGTTTTACAATTTAATAAGTCGGGAACAATTTCGTGGTGTCAAGAGATGATTATTATGCATTGTGTACAACACATTTGTGCAAAGCTAGCAAGCCGAACTCAGAAATGATCGTCAGTACCCTTTGGTTCTCGGCCTCTTAGGGCGTCCACAGTGGATAGATACACCCTTGCATCCTAAGTGGGACCCACTCTTGATGTGATAGCAACTAATACAAGAGCTGCAATGCATAGGACCAACACCTGCATCCATACGTATGGCCCACGAGGCTAAAATAATCTCCGATTCCTCTGTTCTCTCTCGCAAGTCCCCCCTCTCCCGTGCTGTGTCAGAGATAATATGCTATTCAATTGTTTAGGAGCTGCTCCCATGGACAACACCTGCTTCTATATAGAATCACCTCCACAGTGTAGAGAACCAGGTCCTATAGCTGCATTAATGGTATGGAACCGGCCTAGAACCGCCCACTGCTGATGGCCTAACCTGCGGAACGCATCCTCTTGCAGCCGCTCTGCTGTCGATAGACTTCTTCTAGAGCCTAGAGCCGCCAATATTCCTTGACAAGAAAATTCGAGCCGTGAATCTTGAAATTTAACCTCATTAGAGAAGTATTATAGGATGACGTAAGCGGGCTGCAAGAATTGTCACCTCATATTTACGGCGAGATCTCAATTCTGCACCCGAGCGCACGGGGCGCTCGTTGTGCGCGCTCTGCCGGGGGGGGGGGGGGGGGGGGTGGCATGCACGCGCCGTCCGGGGACGGACGGGGCCACCACGTGTTGACAATTTTTTGTAAAAATTTTGACTCTGGAGAATTTTGTCGCAAGCAAAAGTTTGTTGCAAAAAAATTGTCGCTGGAGAATTTTTGTCGCAAGCAAAAGTTTGTTGACAATTTTGTTGCAAAAATTTTGACTCTGGAGAATTTTGTCGCAAGCAAAAGTTTTTTACAAAAAATTTGTCGCTGGATAATTTTGTCGCAAGCAAAAGTTTGTTGACAATTTTGTTGCACAAAATTTTTCGCTGAAGAATTTTGTCGCAAGCAAGCAAGCAAAAGTTTGTTGACAAAACTTTGCTACAAAAATTTCTAAAGAATTTTGTACAAGTTATTTTTACAGATATGCGGGGGTGCGTGTAGCACGGCGGAGTGGGGGCCGGAGTGGGGGGCCCGCCCGCCTGCTGTTTTTGTCGGGTACTCGGTGCATGCTGGGGGGGCGACGCTATGCAGGGGGGCAACGCTTTTTGGGGCGACTCGCGACCGCACGGAGCGCCCCGTGCGGGCGAGCGCAAATTAGGCGCGCCCTATTTGTGGTGACGTGAAGGAGAGAGAAGGAGAGAAAGAAGAGAAGCGGGTTGTAAGCTTGTAGCCCGCTCACAGCCGGCTGTAACATGGACTCCAACAAAAATAGTGAGAGAATGAGAGAGAAGAGGTGAACAAGACATTAATGTTGCAGCTCACACATAAAGCCAACCTATTGTATGAGTGAGCTATTAGACTAGCTTAGAACGACATGGCAACATCATACAGCCAGCAACAGGCTAAATTATAAGTCAATTATAAGTCTTGCTCTTAAAGGACAAGGCGAGGCGAGGCTCATTTGACCATTTCATTCCACAGCCCTTCTCCAATCCCCTCCTCCCCCCACACACCCACACCTACCCATGCAACGGCGGAACTGACTACAACGTTTTCATCTGCCCGTGAGAGTGCGCTCCATTGCATCAGTGAGGTCGATCGCGTGTGGCGGCCGGATGGCTAATATTTTTTAAACGAATGGCGTACGACGTGTGTTTCATTGATATAGAAAAAAATACAAGACTACGCCCCTAAGAGGCCATAATCAGACAAAATGAAATGAAAACTAAAAAACAACTAACAAAACTGACAGGTCAGATTGGGACATCGACACCGCAACACTCTGTCCGATCGGATTGGGACATCGATCCAGACCTCAACAAGACAACAACTGCCCCCTGTGAGACATGGCAACCACCGGCGCCCACCCACGTAACCATTGAATTATTATATAAGCATGAATAACGATGGCACACAAAAGAATAAGTCCATGCTCACGTCGATCACCATGACATGGGTATGGGCACGTGTAGTCACGATGTCCACATATACATATTTATATATATGTTTCCGATCCTTTACATTGTTCTGCAAGTTAAAGCCGGGAATAGTTGAGCATATGCATATGTTTATATGTGATTGTGACATGTGCAGAAATGGTCATCGGTCCTCTCTTTGTTCCCTGCCTAGCTAAGAATTGAAGGGAGAGGTCGTCCATATATGGATGGGTAAAATAAAAATAAATGTCGATGGAGCGCCTTCGTAGCAGTGGGGAAGCAGGAATCGAATGTAAGGACATCCATGCTCGGTGTTTGTAATCTTGGCGATCATTTGTACAGATGTTCATGTGTAAAGATCATGTGTGATGAGGACACTAATTTCACAAATTAAGGACACTGAAAAATCTATAGCACAGGCATCAAACTAGCACCTTTTGGTGATGTGGTACTCTGTTTGTGATAATTCAAGGCATAACAACAATCAACTACTCCATATTCCAGAGTTTAAGATATTTTTTATAAAAAAATACATTTCCATGCAATAGTAGTGGATAGCTGAATAGACCACTTTTTTTCCACACTAAAAAAAGGCCGAAGACAAACTACAAATCAGAAAATACGGGGCAATCAATATGTTGAAAACGAACCGTTGTCTCTGGTATGTTGAATTTCCATAAATATTGACGGATCGGGCAGGTATGTGGCATTACTTCTACGCTATAGAGATCTAAAGTTATTGCATCTGACGCCGACTCCGAAGTCATAGAAGGGAGATGCTAGCGTCCGGACGTCTAGGGGTGGAGAAAACATCGGACGCTCGCGTGTGGTTTTGTAACAGGTGGCTTCTAATGTTTCACTCACTGATTTTTTATGTTGCGGCGTTCTGTTCTGAAAATGTTTCATGAAACATCGCTCAATGTTACGGGGAGAATTTTTGCTCCATCGCATCCAGACGTCTCACTATGTTCCAGTAGGACTTTTTCAATGTTGCAGGTGTATGATAGTGATGTTGCAATAACTTTCTTTCGATGTTGCACAAATTGAGCGATGTTGCATGCAACAGGGTTCCGATGTTGCGGCGGGAATTTTTACTGCTCGCGTTCGAATGCTTCGCTGTGTTTCAGCACGTCGTTTCGGATGTTACGAACATGCATTTTCGATGTTGTAGACATGTGTGCTTAATGTTGCAACGACCGTCCGATGAAAATTTTCCATCGGGGGTCTTACCTGGAGCATTACCGGTCATAGAATGCTTATGCGTGTACTAGCTAGCCAGCCACTTATTTTTCTTTCTTTCTTTCTTTCTTTTCCGGGTAGCTAGTCACTTATTTCTGCCTAACAACAACGTGCAGTAGACGTTACAAACTGGGTCAATATACAGCTGAGATCGCTGCATCGCGGACGATAATTAAAAACGCCAGATCCTTGATGTATGTCCGATATTATTGTGGCGTGCATCACTGATGTGCAAGATTGATGCTCTTTGCCTTGGAAACTTCCGAATGATATAGGAAGAAATTGTCTCACTCTCAAAACAGCCATCATGGGCGGCTTCACTCGGAATCTCGGATGATTAGGCGTAGAGGCCAGCTGTTACAGATCATTCCTGAATCCTGATCTCGCCCTTCATCAGCGTTTAAGTATTCAGGGAACCCAACTATGAGTATTCGATCGACCGGTACGGACGAGTAAAATACGTCAGTCAACCCAGACCACGCACACACACGATCTGACTAATAAGTCAAAAATGCTGTAGCCGCCAGAAACTCTTTTAGTAATCCAGCAGCAATTATTGTACGTAAATTAGGCCTACAGGTAATTCGTCATGGGCTAATAATCTTCAACGCAATTGTGTGCTGCGACGGCCCGTTCTCGCTGCCATTTCGTTGTACCACAAATTAGACCTACAGAAATTGGTGCAGAAATTACGTCGTAGCACAATTACTAATCCAGCAAGGCAGCAACAAATTAGTGAGACTTGAAGCCATTTCGTCCTTGTCTCTCGCCACGCTGCCACCGCCGGGAGTTGGAGTCTCATCGTTTCTGCACCAAGCAGCTTTCATCACCGCTCCATTCTCGCCGACATCGCCTCAGCCATTGACGGGGCGCCACACGTCGGAGAGAAGCCTCCTCTCACTACTCCCTTTCTGTTCAAATTTGTAGCTATATAAGATGGGCAATTCAATCAAGAAGTGGTCAATATACGGACGGGGAGGAAACCCCAGTCCAGATCACACACGCACAATTGTACTATTACTAATTGAAGATTTTGTTTTTTGAAATATCCACATGAAGCCATTTAGAATTTTAGATGGGCAGTCTAGAAAAGTAGAGAAATTCTAGATATTCTCTTAATAAAACAAAAAAATCCAGCCATCAATTCGGAAGTTCAAATCATCATATCCATTGGGACTTTTATCAGGTTGAGGACCTAGCAAGTTCAAATCTTGCAAGAAAATTGAGCAGGGGCACTTTGTAGAAGTTAAGTCGGTTTAGCACTGAGAGAGGGCCTTATTATCAGGTTGAGGTGGGGCGCGTGGGGGTGGATCCTCAGACATATTACATTTTTTGCAGCATTTAAAAATCATTAGGTTTGAACATGTTAAAATTTCTCGACAAACTAGAATTACTCCAGCTCAAAATTTGTTTAATTATGATAAAAGGTCAATCAATTTGAAATAAAACAACCTTGAATTTGTTCTAGGATAAACTATTCCAAGTGTGTCCAAAGTTTACGTAAAAGTAAAGGATAAAAAAATAGTTTATAGTTGTGATCTTATTTGATATTGTAATAAACTCAATTGAATTTAGAATAGTTTGACTCGAGACATACAATAATTTGTATATTAAAAAAGAAAAAAATATTTGTTGTTGCATGATACCGCGGATAGGCACGTCTCTGTTCAAGGACGCTTATCCACGGATGATATTTTGTTCACGTGTGTCATGGCTATAGAGTTTCCCCTTTGTGGTTCCCCCTTTTGTTTCATTCTTCTGGCCGTTTGAGCAGGTATTATATTTGCACTTCTACCTGTTGTGTTTTGTGTCCTTTTTTTCTTGTTAATGCTCATCACCGTGTCTGCTGGGCTACGGGCCGATTTTTGTATATGTCACAACTCATCTATTCATCGAAAACATCTTTTTCTTTCTAGAAATAAGTTGAGAGAAGCCTTCGTCGAATCAAGCAGTTAGTTTCCTTTGATCGGAGTGCGTTAAGCCCAAAAACTGCTGGCATTTTTTTACTGAAGAAAGGACTGTACGAAGCCTCATCAGGACTAGAGAATAACAGTAATGTTCTTTGGTGTAGTTCATTTAACTTATTTATATATTATGACAATAATAACGACAATATAATGATATATGGTCACTTCTTTTAAATTTGCTTGCACAAACAACACGTACGTTCGCGGGGTTGGAGTCCAAAGTTCGATCTTTTAATTGCAGCTTTTTGCCGAGCGTATGATGGCAGGTGGCGGCCTTGCTTTTCTACACACACAGTCGGATTTTGAAGATTTGGCGGCATTTCATCTTGACTAACGGGAAACTGATAAGGAGTGTGTGAGTCCGATGGTCATCGGCTACAATAATGCGTTTTACGTGGCACTCAGCCGGGTCCATGCAGCCTCTCGTCCAGTACACCTTGACCTGTTATAGTCCTAGACACTGGTACGTAGTAGTAGGTGTCTCCCTGCTCTGTCCTTTATATTTCTCATATTTGATTCACATGCACTAGTATGTGCTTTGCGGGAACAAGGGGCTGATGTAAGTGATGTATCATATATTCATATCAATCCGGCAGCAATTGTACGTGTGAATTAGGCCTACAAGTACTTCTTCATGGGCTAATAATAATCCGAAACACAAGTAAGGCCGCAATCGCGATGTGACGGCCCGGCCCAAAATCGACGCCTCTTGCCCCCTCCTCTTCTCGTCGTCTCACATGACACACGGCCACACGGGGCACGAATCTCGTCAAGCCATGCACGGGGGTGACTGCTACGAGTAAATTCGGTGGCGCGCGAGCGAGGGGAGGGACATGCCATGATGCGGCCCTTTGCGTAGGTAGTACACGCATGGGCGCGTCCGCATCCATCATCCACCCTCCTCGTTCGTTGGGGTCGTCGTCAACTCGTGATCCACCCAACGCGATCTCATCGAGTTGGAAAAAGGCGTGGCCGAGCCTCGGTCTCGGCGTCCGCGCGGGGAAGCACTGTGCACCGCGTGTGCGGGGTCGCGGCGCGTCCCGCACGACGCCCGACGCGTTCCGCCCACCTTTTCCAAACGTGGGTCCCACAAAGTTCAAACACAAAAACAATTTATATCTCATGAACCGAGTGTCCAAATCAAATTTCGATTGCACCGTTGAATTTCTTTCGACGAAATCTTCAAAACTAGACCACACTTGCATATGTTTAGACTAAAAAAATATAAAACATTTTTTTCAAAAGAACCAATTAATCCAATTTTAACAACCAGAACAAATCATGTGACCGTACGGAACAACAAAATCATACAAGAGGAACATAAACTTTAACATGTGGAACAAATTCATCTAAACTAATAAAACTAAAGTAACAAAATATTATACAGGAGGAACAAAAATATCATATAGATGGAACATAAATATTAACATGTGGAACAAATCATCTAAACTAATGAAAGAGAAGTAACAAAATATTATACAGGAGGAACAAAACATCATACATATGGAACATAAATATTAAAATATAGAACAAATCATCTGAACTAATGAAACAGAAGTAACAAAATATTATATAGGAGAAACAAAAATATCATATAGATGGAACATAAACATTAACATGCGAAACAAAATATAATAAACTGAAGAAAAAAATTATTTCTCAGTAGAAGAGAATAAATTAAAAAATAAATAGAAAATATAAAAGTTAAAAAAATAAACCAAATAAAATAATTGAAAGAAAAAAAAGTAAAGAAAACTTACCTGCCGTTGCCGTTTGCGGCGATGGAGTTGGCACCGCATATGCGGTATACAGCGTTTCCGGTCCGCGCGTGGCCTAACCCAAACGGCTAAACCCCAAACCACGCCAGAGCTCTCCGCGCTCCCCCTCCTAATAATCAAGTGCGTCTTTTGCGCGCCGGCCGGGGGGGGGTCAGGCCGAGGGAGCAATCAACAGCCCGCTGAGCCGATGCGATGATGCAAGCAAGAAGGGAAGCGAAACGGTTGCCAATGCAGTGGCCGTGGCTTCTCTCTCGCTTTCCTTTTTTTCATTAGCTCTGTCGTCTCTGATGCTCGAGCCCTCAGCTCTCCAGTGGTCATGACGCACGCGATCTACTGCCACGCGCGACCCGCTAGCCTGTGCGCCCCACGCCGAGCCCTGCGCCGGCTGCCTCCAACCGTGGTCCGTGGAGCCGTGCAAGAAAACGACCTGAGAGCGGCTGGTGGTGCTCCGAGCCCAGCCCTCTCTGCTATGCCACGACATGCATAGCTAGTTTGACCTTGGAGAGAGGAGGCAGAGCCAGTCGTCGCCTGCTTATGTAACCACCTGCATCTGCGTGTGCTCTCTCTGCCACGTAGTACAGCAAATTAAAGTGTGCTTTGACCCCGCGACCTGTCACTGTCAACACCATATGGGCATCCATGTGCTACAAACTTTTGTCAAGCTACCATATACTCCGTACGTAATACCGTGTACAGCAGGTGTGGTGCTGGCCACTGCAGCAAGCAGGGACCAGGCCGTCTACCGCCCAGGTTACTCTGCATCACGGCCCTGCCTCTGCTAGCGCTTCAACGGTAGCTGTTGGGAACTTAACCTGCTCCCAACAGCCTCACACCGTGCAGCGACGCACAGCGCCGAGAACGGTACCCGAAACCGTTAGGGAGCTAGTTTTGCCAGTAATTACCGATTGGACGTCGTCGTCTCTGTTCTGCAAAAGGTGAAATGGTTGCTGGTAGGGGGAAAAAAAATTGAAAATGTAAAGCAGTGAAAGCTAGCAGTAGCAGTGTTGCTGCCGGGTACCAAGCCGAGCAATGCCGTGTGGGCTACCTGCACCTGATCTGACTGAGCATCTCCAAATTCTGCATGCATGCCGAATTCCCCTGTATTCCGGGCCTGGGCTCTGCCGAGTTGCCTGTGGCACCACGAACCCCCTTGCGTGCCGGCATATGTGGGTGTACTATGTGCTAGGCTGTACAACTGGATGTGATACATTGGCTTCTTCATTTGGAGTTTCCGTATTTTTTGGTCAGTAATCTAGAGCTAGACCTTGCTTCAATCACTTTCGCAATTTTCTCAACGATTAGTATAATAAAGTAACTGAAACATTTGTGGATGTCCAAATCATTATGCCTATTTAGCATTGACGGTTTCGCATCAACTGGGACAAAGCTTTTAGTCTCTTAACTTTGTGTCAGGAGTCAAGTTGATCCTTCAACTTTCAAAACGGTCAATTTAGTCTCTCAAATTTTATTGTTGGATCAAATTCATACCTCAACATTCAAATCAGTCAATTTAGTCCCATAAGTTTTGTTTTTGGGTCAGACATGTCCATCCACAGCTCAAAAGTTTTATATTTGAATGTCTTAATTATCTTCACACACACTTTTATGTGTATATTTGATACAAAGATCATATACTGCTTTTTAGGGTTAGATGGTAGGTCTCAGTAAACGTTCATATTAATAAATTTGCCAAAAATAATTGCCCTAGAAGTCTGGCTAAGCATTCACACTACCCCATACATGTTTAGAAGCGGATCCAACGATTACATGGAGTCTGGGCAGAATAAGCTATAGCTAAGGAATCGGTGACGTAGAACTCAACCGATGCAAAAGGTCTCCATGTCTCTTCTCGCCGTGGAGCTCGGGCGGCCACCCAGGGTCACCGGGTCTTGGGACCGCCAATGGATAGAAGTATATTTTCTAACAATAATTAGGCTAAATAAATGATACAGAGGACAATTCAGAAAAAAAATCAATGAACTGAGTATATTAATTTGAACACCAATCGCATATGAAAAAGTGGTGCTGAGGTGAAATTTGAGGGACGAGTTTGACTTAAAATAAAGCTTGAGGGGCTAGATTGTCTGATTTAAAAGTTTAGGGATAATTTTGACATGAAAACAATATTTGATGAACTCGATTGGCCGATTTGATAGTTGAGGATGAAGTTGACCCTCGTAGCAAAATTGAGAGAGACCAATTAATTAAACGCCTTTTTTTGCCCTCCTAGATCGATCAGGCCATGACATTGCCAGAGTGACATGGCACCCTGGGCATCATTGCCCCGGCCGGCCCCTGCGGTTGCGGGGTACTTAAGGTGAAATCATGATGCGTTTATTGAAACGCTTTTAATTTCGCAGGTGGTGGTTGCCACTACCATCGTCACACCACACAAAAAAGCGTGGGGGCGACACAGGCAGATCGATGAGCATGCATGCCCCGAATCTATCGATCTCAACAGCCGCCATTAGTCTGACCATCACCACCACCAAGTGGACAGCGCTCCCAATGGAAGACAACGCTTACGCTGTGCCTGTGCCGCTGTGCGCATGGTGGTCGAGGATACGACGGGTCGGACATGGACGCCCGGCCCCGTCGATCTCGGTCCACCGGCAGCGCCGCGTCGTCGACACGTCGATCGATCGGGTCGTCTCACGAGTCACGACACGAGCGCGCGCGTGCGGGCGGCCGGGGCGGTCCGGTCGTCGTCGACTCGACAGGATGAATCGGAGGAGCGCGCGTCGCTGGGATTGGATTGGAATTGACGTGCGTGCTGGAGCTGATGTGAAGCGCTAGTCACGCACCTACGGGGTAAACAGCATGATAACCTCCCCATGTGCTCCACATTAATGGCAGCGTCAGGTGATGGTGATGGTGATGGAATGTTATCGACGGTTTGCTCGGCGTCACAGCCAAGTCTTTTCTTTTCTTCCCTTAATTATGACACAATGGGTACCGGGTAGCACTGTTGTAGTGGTGGCGAAGTCTCTTTAACTCGTTCAACGGTTACTGTTAATTAGGAGTTGCTAATCTTCAGATGCCTGCAAGTAGTCATCTGTCGCGTGTGTGATCGATGCTTTACAGTTTGTTCGATCGTGACCGGATATGATGGTCAGATCCATCGTCTTCAAGCTCTACCTTAGCTTGTGGTCCGTTTGGACGTAGATATTGAGGGGGCCGTGCTAATATGGCCGGAGTTGAGGAAGATGGCTCACCGACGAGGGAGATCAGACCAAAGTAAACGGCAAAGTGCCAGACTGCCAGTACAATCCATCGATGTATAACATTAGCCCAGGAAGCCAATGAAGCGTGAATGGATCTGCACACAGAAGATGAATTCGAATGGGCATCGTGCTCTAGGTGGAAGGACGGAAGTTTGCCCTCGTGCCGCACGAGCTCGAAGGCTCCAAGCTCGTCAGCGACGGTAGCCGCAGTTGTGGCCGGGGACGGCGACCTTGCCAGACGATATGGATTTTCGCGCGGCCAAAGCCTCATCTCGCTGATTCGCTTGCTGCTCCCCAGCGCACCTTCGCCGCCAGTGGATTAGATGCGGCGGCGCCCTTGCAGGGTCAGCCCCTACAAGTTGGCCCAGCGAGAGCTCACGCCTAGGGACAGTGGAGAGAGTCGGAGATAGGCCGCGGCGGAAGGGCATGCTTTATGGCCGGTTGAGAGGCGCACGGGAGCAGCGCTGGCGAAGGGACGGTGTGGCTCGCGCTCGAGAGTGAGAGACAGAGATATGCGAGGGAGGGGCGATGACCGATTCCAGTGAATACGGAGGTGTTAGGGTCGGTATTGCGGGAGATGGTGTCACAGCGTGTTGAATACCTCGGGGCATTGGAGGACGTTTCCAATGCTAATTCCTAACGCATCCAAACATCAGGTATTGGATGAACCCAATGCCAATTCTGAATTCCACACTCCAATATCTACATCCAAACGGTACCGTAGCGTTATTGCTTCTTCTTTCTTCGTCTATGTCTCCTTATCTGCTCGTTCTCACCTCACCATCCGTATCCGTCCATCCCTAACAGGTGACAGGTGAGGATGCCGCTGAACCCACGATATACAGGAGTTGTGGTTAATATTGCGTCGGAGTGAGACGGTGGAAGCCCATGATTCTTGTTGCTAAAATATCATCCAAAAGGAGCACAGAGATACATCTCTTTCTTTTGTGATGATGTGTATATAACTTCACTAATACAGTCAACATCACCGAGTAGTAGAGTCATCTTCAGAACATATACCTTTCTTCTTTTCATAATGTAGCATTGATTCTTTTGTTTTCGTTATACACATGTGGTTGTGGGACGACTAGTCAGTTTTAAATTGCCATGCGCACAAGATACATATAACTATATAAGCTTACTTTAGCCGGCCAAGGTAATGACACATACTCCCCAAAATGAAAAATCTGACATCATGCTCCCTTTACAACTTGTGCTCTTTTGTAACGAAGTCGTTATTATGGAGTCGAATCCAACCAAATAATAATTCCATGTCCTCACTGCAGCTCAGCACCGTGCTACGCTTGATCACAAATGAGTATGCAAGCCACGTATGACGTGTCAGTCCCGATCAATGCTTCGCTTTGCCGAGATATAGCTCACCAATGAGTACCCCGTTTGCAGAGACCATCAAGTGGAATGGACGGAGGCCAACAAAGCATGCAACTAATTGCAGGGGGGTAGCTAGGGTTAATAGGATACGGCCGGGGAGGATGGCGACCCGCTCCCCTTTTCCGCTTTTAATGATTAGATTACGGGAAGTTAATGTAAAGCGTCAAGAGATTTGCGCCGCTCTGCCCCCCAACTTCCTCCGCTTTGGGCAGCAACCACACGCGGCCGTATGGGGCCTTTTATTTGCATGCAAGAGGGGGAAACATTACTCCTCCGTCAGATTAGGTCACCAAAGGCGCTGTTTAGATGTTTCGCGATTTTTTTAGTATGTTCCCTCACATGCATGACATATTAAATGTAGTCGAAAAATAATCCATTATATGGATGAAGTGTACTTCGCGAGACGAATCTAATGAGCCTAGTTAGGTCGTGATTAGACAATAAATTGCTACAGTAAATATGTGCTAATGACAGATTAATTAGACTTATTAGGTTCGTCTTGCGATTTAGTGACAGAATCTGTAATTAGTTTTGTAATTAGTCTATATTTAATACTTCAAATGTGTGCCCGACATACTCGAAAAAAATTTCGCGAAACATCTAAACAGGGCCAAGGTTTGTTGTTTTTCATTATTGCATCCATCTAAGCAAGAACTGTCCCAATAACCTTATCTGTCAGGCAGTCCCTCAACTTCAAAAGTATTTTAAAACATGAATGCGATGATAGAAAATTTGTAGATTTTTTTATTAATTGGCTATCAAGTTAGTTAGAGATTTTGAAACTTGGACTGCATTCACATCTAAGGGAAAAAGAAAGTGTACTGTTTTAAGGCCGTCTGTAAAGCGAAATGAACTCCTAGCATGCATGATTACGATCTGTTAAAGGACAGTGACTGGTTAAAACATTCAGTTGCAAGTTGTGCAGTCAGACACTCGCTGATGCGGATGTCTGGTTCATGCTACTGAAGCTTCAAATCAGGCAGAGGCGCGGAGCTCTCGTCCTCACACCTGCCGCATGATGCCAATGTGGCAGGACAGGGCTTTCATTCTCAGTTGCCGGGCCTGCATCCTCCCTCCTATGCATCTTGTCCTGGCAAGGCATAACAGCTTGTTTTCACCTTTTGTTCATTCTGCAATAAGATTCCCCATGTATCATGTATGTGCTGTGCGGAAGTGGAACAATGCAAGGACATGGATGAGCTGGTTACTGAGGAGCTTGCTCGAATTCAGGAAACATCGTCCATCATTGGTCATGGAACGCTTGCTGGTTGATCAAACGAACAAGAGTTTATATTATTCTGAACCAGGCCTCAAAAGAAAGATAAAAAACAGTTTATTTGTACCACTACCAGCAAGAAAAGTAAGTGCTACATTATTTCAGAAAAAAAAAGCAAGTGCTATACTAGCAGGACTCCATAGAACCCCTTACCCTTGGAAAAACAAGAAGGAAAAAAAAAGACAGAGGCCCTTAGTTTGACCAAGGACACCTGATGAACAGTCACACTTCCACAAACTCCATGAATGAACAAAGAAAGCATCAAAGCAACACTACCAGCAGCCGAGATACTACTGAGCATATAGTGGCACGCATAATCTATTGCAATAATAGTATATTCCACATCGTTCGTGGATCCTTCCATGGATCTCAACCCATGAAAATTTAACCGGATCGGTTTTGATGAGCAAATCAAGCAAAGCACTACCAGGCAAAGGCGCACTCAAGGAGGACGGACGGATCATCTCATCGGCGCGCGCATCTTTGATGTGGTGTCCAATCCCTCGGTCCAACCTGTTTCTATATGCACACTCATGCACCCCCACAAAAAGGGCGCCATCTTCAAGTGAGTGGAAGCTTCACTAAGTACACATAGGTATATATGTATGTATATAAAGATACATATATACGGAGTATATATATACATATATGTATGATATGGCTTGGTGTGCGCCTCTGTTGCTGTCGTCGCCCCCAGCTCGATCTATCCTCCATCCCCGTGTGTGCCCTCGCGGTGCAGGTACTCCATGGGATGACGGGGGTCCCCCTTCGGTCCCCTTGTTTGGGGCGCTGGGCTGCCGCTTTACCAGCAGCGCGAGCTAGCTCATCCCTGAACCTGACGCGCTCGCCCGGCCCGGCCCCCACGCCGCTCGAAAGCGGCGATCATTGTTCGCGGTGGCTCTCCAGTCTCCAGCAAAGCCCCGCGCAATCATGCCGTGCACCCAACCGGAACCGGCCGGCCGGGAGGGGAAAAAACTAAAAAAAAAAGTGGCGTGTGTGCCGACGGCGGCCTCCCGGCGCGCGCGCGGGCTCGAGGTGGGCGGCGCTGGCGCGAGGACCGCACGGCGAGTTCGGCGGTCGCCGTCCTTCACCGGCGCTGCGAATCAAGGACGGGACCATGAGGAGGGTTGCCCTGCACTGCACATTTAATTGTATCAAACGCCCAGCTGCACGCACCCAGGCACAGCGAGGAGACGACGACGCGATGTGCAGTGGGCAGTGGCCAGCAGCGACCGTAAGATGCGGCAGGTACAATGCAAGTGTGTACCTGAACCTGCTCAAGTCTCGAGCAGCTGCTGCAACGGTGTCGTGCTGGTACGAGTACTGAAGTGACTGCGTCCACTCGTGTAGTGGCGGTATGCTGCGGGTCAGGTGTAGTGTAAGGTCTGGCAGGGCCGGGTGACCTCCAAAGGCTGGGGCAGTGATGTTACGGCTTGCGACCCCTTTTGCACGGGCGTGTCCCGGGAGCGCTCGGCACGGTCACCAGGTCCGGCTGCCCGCTGCGTCGACACCGACGACACGGTGTGCGCCTGGAGGGAACACGGGGTAGGGGCCGTAGGCCATCACAGGTTACTCGTAGGAGGAGATGCAGCAGAGCTCAACATATTCCCGGATCGGATCAGCAGCGGGTGGGATGCCAGGGGCACAAGTGACAAACAGGCCCTACGCTTTCCATACTACGCTCTCTAGCAGAGATTCCGTAGCTAGCCTTGTAGGGCAATTTCGGTAGCCAGTAGTACTTGTAGTAGGAGCTGGCAGCAGTGGCAGAGACTGGTGTGTTGCGATTGCGATCCCACTGCGCAGTGCGTACCACTGTTGCTGCAAGCAATGCAAAGCCATCGCGCCCCTCGATCGTCTCTTTTGCTCTAGTCTAGAGTACGTGAATCTGCAGAAAAGAAGAGCCGTGCGCGCGCGTATCTCGACGAAGGCAAAGATTTTCTCGCTGCATCGAGCTTCGTTGCGAGACGCGAGCGAGGGGCATTTGGGCGATCCTAAAAGCGGCAAAGCGCGCAAAAGAGGATCTTTCGATTCTTTATTCCATCGGAAACTCGAGTAAAATATTCCTACGGAATAGTAGTGGTGAGGTATGTGACGGCGAAAAGCAACAAGTGGAAATGGCACGATGGTACTTGTGCGCCCATGCAATTCACTGCCTTTCATTCATTTGCCAAAAAAAAACATGTAGCTCCACTGGGTTTTTCTTCTTTTGGGTTAGGAAAAAACTAAAAAGGAGGCAAGGGACCCTACCAAGGACAAACGCATATAGTATTTTCTTTACATTATTCAAAGTCATGGACAATAAAAGACATACTACTACCACTACCAGTGTGGAAAGTACAGGGCTCCCTATAATTTAGAGAGAGTGCCGGAGAAAATAGGCCGAAAATAGACGGCGACACTAAAACGTATGCATCCATGTTTCCAGAATGCGTTGCTTGCTTTATGCGGACATGGATTCTTCTCCGTCGTCTCGCTTTCGTACCATAGTGCACGGATTTTGATGTTGCCAAACCACACAAGAGCCTGGTCATGCTGTTAGGCCGCCAATAATGTAGCTTAAGGAACTACTATATTTTAGAGGAATAATAAGCTTCTAATAATCCTGCCATTCGTACTTCGTCATTTCTTTTTTAGGTGAGGTTTGACGAACACGGTCTCCAACACTTCATTTTGAATTGATAATATCTTGTATAAAAATCCAATGATACCGATTTTGTGTCATATGACCTACTGATTCCTCGAAATAAATGCTGGAAAACAGTGATATTTTTCATGAAAACGAGCGCGCATATATAGATCATGAACGTGCTCTATGAATGGTGCGACACTATTGAAGCATAATTAAACAGCATTGATTGGACAGAAAACTGCATATCTCCGTTGTGGCATTTGGTAATCCACGTACTCGTGCGAATTTGATGGGGACATGAGGATTGTGAAGACATGCTGTCGATGTGTAGCACCAGACGGGATATGATGGGACTACACAGTGGCGTGAGGGGGTGGTCAGCACGGTGCCATTTGTATGTTTCGAAAAAGGCGTTTCATGGACCATCGAAGAAATTAAAGACTTCCTCCCAATAATTGCCATGACCGTACGTACTCCGTCAAGGAAAAAGATTTTATGTGACGGTGTGATGGGTTAGTTTCAAGCAAGGAAACCACTCGCGCCACTTACTTATCTTGTGATGAGGTAAAAACTTTCGCCACCGCCTTTTCACAGGGAAGAAAGATCTCGAGGATGTAGATCATCTCCTTGACTGGCTTGACTTGAGTAAGAAAGTTTTTAGCGCCTTGTGTTGCGTACAGGAGAAAATCAAAACTAATTTTATCATACTCATATCGGCCACAAATTGCCACTTTACAGAAGGTTCGGCCACACTTTTTTTTTCTTGAGAATTTGGCTATCCGTAAATTTCAAAATATCTTTGTTTTTTAAACATAAAATCCGTACATGCAGTACCGTCATGAATAATATACGAATTTATTGAACCTTATAAACACGTTAGGGCACATAAGTAGCGGACCGGTGGTCATTCCGTACACCGCGCGGAGCCGGTGTGATGTCCAATCCAAGTCATCAGGTGTCCCTTCTTTTTAACTGGAAGGAGCATATACTGCCTACTTAAACATAGGTTACCATGAGCAGTACTACATGAGAGGTTCCTGCGTCTCGTACAAGCGTAAGTATTCACTATTCAGGAGGATTCGCACCGCAAAGTGAGGGAGGAAACAAAGCTGAGGGTTTGTCTCGCAACGGTTCCCGGGATGTACAGATACGGACAGCGACAGTGGCATGGGTCACCCTCCCACTCGCCTGCCCTACAGACGAGACGACACACGCGCGCACACGTTGCGACACCAGTCCCAGATATCGCCTGCTTTCAGATGCGCTTTCTTGGTCCTTGCACGGCAGCGCCATCGCCGCCGGGCCACAGCGAGCAAGATCCTCCGCTCCGCTAGCCGCGACCGGGGGGAGGCGAGCAAGATCCTCCGCTCCGCTAACAGCGAGCAAGATCGCAGCACAGCACGGGAGGCGAAGTGGCGAACAGTGCGAGAGCCATCGGCCATGCAGGCTTGCCGTGGCCACTGGCTAGCTCTGGCGGCTGCCGGCGGCCAGCGCGGCGCTCTGCTCGCGACCAGAGGGCGTAGCCAGCGCGGCAGCGAAGCGATGACACGCGGGCGTATGCCGGGCCCGCGTGTCATGGGCAGGGCGCCACTGCCTCGTGGTTATGGGCGCCCCGCCGCTTGCGAGCTCTCCTGGAGGCCTGGAAGGTTTTTACGAGGCTCAGGTATCATGGTGTAGTGAGATGCCTCTGCTCTGATGGCCGATCAGCGTGTGCTTGTGTTTCGTTTATCAAGGCGAGGCCGGAAATTTCAGCGTGTCTTTGGACGGACCCGGGGGGATCATAGTACTGTAGTATTGGCAGCGGTGCTACAACGTACGTACTAGCATGACACGGTCGCAGTGAGTCAGGATTAAAAGAGCATTGGGAAATTCGTGTGTCGTGTCGTGTCGTATGATTTTAGTACAAAAGTGAAAATGACTGCAGATGCGATTACAAGTCCGTTCGCATACTACGTAGTTTGTGCTCTAGTAGGGCCTTCATAGCTCACAAAAAGCATCATCAAAAGCCAACTAGTTAACAATTTTTACAGAAAAACTTGGGCGAGTTTGGTTGGTTGGCTTCCATGCGTTACCATATTTTTATTGCCAAATAATGTTTCAAGGTGTGTGTACCAATTTACTCACCGCACCTAGCGCGCGGTTTGGCGAAATAATGTGTCTATGAATGTACTAGGAAGGCCAGCACGCTACCGCCGCGCCTGTTAGAATTACTTGTTATCGTCGTGGTTGGTTTTTTATTTCATCTATTTTTTAAATTTTCTAATCACTAAGAACACAAAATGCTTACATGGATGAAACAAAACACACACATATTGAATGAAGTAGACAATATGCATGGAATGTACGTACACAGTAGCAATCATGAACAGTGATGGTGTCATGCTGGCATGACTCCTCAACAAACTCGATGGCGGTAAGGCATATGTTATCGACCATAGAGAGCATGGTTGTCTTACATAGAGTGCGCAGTTAGGGGGGCCTTTTGCCATTACCGCGCTAGAGCTCGTAGGAACTGAGGACTGAAGCGGCGCGATGTGACGTTGTTGGCCTGTTGAGCGACGAATAAGAAAGAGAGGCGAGAGTACAACTTGAGGACATGAACTACGGTTCAGCGAACTCGTCTCACGAAAAACGGTGGTCGTGAGCTTCACATGTAAGGTCGATAAGCCCGTGGTGGACGGTGTCCCACCGAGACAGCTGCACCACCTCTGATCCAAACTGGGGCTCAAGTGCAGGGAAAAAGGCGGCGAGTTGACACGTGATGCGAGAGATTGTGCGAGCAGCCGAGGAGCGCAATATTTGTGTCACGTTCTAAACTTCGTGAGGAGGCAACGACAGCTCTAATGCATGAGGGCACCACAATTTCATTTGGAATCATGTGGCGAGGACGCACCGACTCTGGTTGGACGCATTTTTTTATCGGTATGGATGCATGTATTTCTTCTAGAGATAATACTGAGCTACCACCAGACGTGATACTCGTGTGAAAAAATAGACATACTGTAGCGAAAGAAATATGTTGTAAAAAAGTTTTAAAAGGCAAAAAAAATAGTGCACTGTAGCGCACTATAGCTGACTGCAGCGCTATAGTGCGCTATAGTGCCAGAGGCGCTGGGGAGGGCGCAAACCTCCCCGCGCTATAGAGATATACTTACTCTTTCGGCGACATGGATGTACCTATTTATTCTGAAGACAATACCAAGAAGCAACACGTAAAGCGCAACGTTGAATACATGTAAAGCGCAACGTTGAAAGTTTGAAACCACGTGGCAGGCAAGGATGTACCAACTATAGATTACGATGCTTTTTTGACATAGATGTACTTATTTTTGCTAGAGACAAAATTAAATGAGTACTCATATATGAAAAGGAAAAAATAAAAAACAAAAAATGGAAACAATAAAAGAAAAACAAAAAATAAAAAAATAAAAAATTTGCTACAGTGCCCCCGATCGCTGGGAGAGCGCCAAACCTCCCAGCGATATAGAGTAACTTATGTATATGGCAATGAAACAAACATTCGGGTTAAGAAACCATGAGCTAGCGTATAAAGTTTTGGCGTAGTGAAGTTTGGTGACCAACAGAACACTCCTATTTCAGAGTTATTTGGTGAATTTTGCGTTATAGTGCACCATATTCAATTCATCCTTCATTTTCTGTTTTTTTTAGTCGTGCCCACAACGAGGCTAACAAGTCACCAGTGGTCGGGTAGACACGGAGGGTCCAGTTCCGGTAGAAATTGACAGGTTATGAGCTCCAAATAGGACATATATGACACACAAGACAAAAGGAAATGCAATATTCGATTCTGATCGTATTCATAGTACCTCTAGAAGAAAGCGCAATGTAAGAACACTAAAAACGCACAATATTTGATTCTTTTTAGATGCTGCTGCCTTTTTTACTACGGTTATTAATGAACTAGCCGTACATGGAACCACAGTGCTACTCGTATTTTCTTGTACGTGACGTTTGATACTTTGTACCGATATTTTCCACGACTCGGTGAACAATCAAGCACAGCATTTTTATCCCCTTCCAAAAGCTCATTCGATGCTACAGTAGCTCAAGGAGTACCGAACAATGTTTTGTCAGAATCAACGGCCTCAAAATCTGGTGAACTTTGTACAACAATAAATTGGAGCAGCAACATGTAATTTACATGTCATGGTACTATGATAGCGCACACTTTTCTCTCAGAACGGGCTGTCACGTATAGGACTTTACATTCTGGCAATATTAATAAGAGGAAAATGATGCACGTACAGTATCCGTTATTAAAGGAAGAAAAAAAAATAACCTAGTTCCTCCCCTAATCCAAATTTAGCAACTCACCACTACGTGTAGTAGATTACGGTCAACAGTTTACCAAGAAAACCTCAGAAGAGTCCATGAATCCCCAGCCAAAACTCGCAGGTTTCGCCTTGGTTTCGGAGCTAAAGAGCAAAGGCTACGTAGGTAGAAGGGGAAAGAAAGGGACGGCGACACCAGGAGGCTGGAGGCCCCCAAAGCTTTCGCTTTATTCCCCCTCTCCCTTCATATTTCTCGGCTCCTTTGGCTCGCTCCTCCCCTTCACTGCCCACTCCTACTGCCGCTTCTGCTCTCCCACTCCCCCTACTACTCTGCTCTCTCCCCTCGCCTCCCCTGCACAGCCCGGCTCGTCTTCTCGAACAGCGCGAGCGCGCAGAGGCAGAGGAGGCAGAGCAGCGTGTCCCTCCGTCCTTGCACTGTCCCGCAGCCTCCCCTCTCCCTCCCAGGGCCTTCAAATCCGCGGCTGCGCCATTCCGCTGTGCCGCTGCCCCGGTCCTTGCATTGCTCGAGGCAGCGCAGCGCTGGTCGCCTCCGTGCCCTCCGCCGTGCTCCTGGGCGCCCATTTACTTCCGCTGCTGCCCTGCCTCCTGGGGGCGTTTCTTTATGGTTAGGAGCAGCGGTTAACTGCTCTCAAGCATTGATCTGCCGAGCTGAGTCGTGGGAGAGAGGATTCCGTTTGGACTCTCTGAAACCCCGCATTTGATCGAGGCCTTGCCCGTCTTTGCTCGGCTTCTTTCCTCCACCCGCTAGCGATTTCTTGTGCTGGGGGTGCTGGCAAGAGCTTTCTTGCATCTGTGCTCGTGGTTTTGTTCCTGAATCCTGCGGCTTCTGCTGCTTCCGCTTCTGTTCTCCATCTTCTCTTCCCCCCACAGCAATCTCTCGAAAAATTTCCCCAGCCCCCTTTGCTTCTTGCGTTGGATTCTTGTCTGAAACACTGCATTTTGGAGGCTTCCCAAATAGCTCTTGGGAATTCTCTGGTTCGTTAGCCGGCACATAGTTCAGAAAAGCAAGGGTCAGTTTGGTCTACTCCATTTCACAAAAAGGGGGGACAATTAGGTTGCAGAATCCGGTTCACCCCTGATTCTGTTCGGAGATACTGTTCGTGAGGAAGTAAAAGCGCCCAAGTTTGGAGGTTTCGAGGAGTGGGGGAGACTCATCCCTTGGAGCTAGCTGCATGAGGAAGCATTGAGACAATGAGAGATGACAATTCAAGCAAGAACAAGGTAAGTGTCTCCATATTTGCAGCTATACCCTGTTTATTGTTCATAGTGATGTTTCTGTGTTCGTCCCTGATCTTGCTTCGGTTGTGATTGTTGTGCAAAAAGCTGTCCTGGTCCAGGACCCTTGTTAGGAAGTGGTTCAACATCAAAACAAAGGCGAAGGACTTCCATTCGGATTATGCAGCCGAAGAAGGTACATTCATCTAGCAACACCCTAGCACCTTGTTGACTATCTGATCTAACGATAGAGTCTCTGCTCATTAGTTAGTGAGCTTGAGTTCACTGCATAATTTCAATGCTTTAAGTTTTAGTTTTACAGCAGTAGATTCCTGTTATTGTACTATAGGATAAAAATCTTCTTGTTTCCAGAAGCACGTTGGCCTCTTGTTTCCTGTTTTCTTCAGGGAATTTTCCCTCCTGTGGCTGCAGAAGCAACCAAAATATGCTTGTGACTCCAATAAACTAGAACTTTCTTTTACTGTTTCTATGCTAAATTTACTTCTGATAATTTCAGTTGGAGTGCAGTGGAGGTCCAGTTTCTCTGATAGAGATGTGTGCAAATCCAAGAAAAGCAGAACAGGTACATTTTGTTTGCCTCCTGACATTAACAATGGCACCTTAAGTACCCCCCCCCCCCCCCTCCCCCCTCCCACACACACACACCCCTTTGTTCTGTTTGGTGCAAAACTGCAAATGTCATGACTAAATTATCTTTATTGTTCGTGATGAGTGTGACTAAGTCAAGTTTATGTTTACATAGAGAGGTTGCCTAAGAGGAATGTGGATCGAGATGGTAGACTAGCTAATGGATTTGACGGTGGTTATATCACAAACACACAGGACTACAGGTAAATAGATTGCTTAAAGGAAATCCACTAATCATTGGTTAAAGGAAATTCCCATGACATGACAATACATACACTTGTGCACATAGGGTCTTCGTTTCTACATGGAATGTGGGCGGAAGGTCACCATCTAGTCATTTGAACCTGGAGGACTGGCTTCATACTTCTCCTGCTGCTGATATATATGTGATAGGGTATGTTTCTTGACTTGTGCATTTACTTAGTCTCTAAACCAAGAAGCACCCCTAAAAAATGAAGCTCAAAGTGGAAAAGAAACCTAACATAAGTTATCATGTCAGGTTGCAGGAAATTGTTCCCTTGAATGCTGGTAACGTTCTATTGACTGAAGACAATGGTCCAGCTAAGAAATGGGTTTCTCTTGTTAGAAGAACTCTAAATAATATTGATCAACAAGGCTCTGGTGTCTACAATTACCACACCCCCTCACCGGCACCAGATCCTATTGTGGAGCTCAATGTTGACTTCGAGCGATCATCAAGAAGACAAAGGAACTCGTCATTCTTCCATCGACGTTCATTCCAATCCTTCAATCGTAGTTCAAGGATTGACATGATGGATCCACACTCGTTAGTGGACCGTCGTTTCAGTGTTTGTGACCGGATTAGCTTTGGGAGTCGGCCAAGTGATGTTGACACTAGTATGAGATGTGGTGGGTCATCTGATGATGAGAATATTGACGAGGAATCCCCAAGTGGTATATTCTTCCCACCAATGCCATGTGGATATGGTGCTCCACTATGCACTGATTCTAGGTAATTTTCTCAACTCTTACCATAGTGTATATAAATGTTTCCTCAAAGTTAATTTGCTGTCATGAAACTAATTGTATGCGAGAAATTTGCTGTTACAGATTCCTTTGTTGCCTCTGAATCGAAATTAACATTTTCTATGAAAATCAGGTATTGCTTAGTTGCCAGCAAGCAAATGGTTGGAATTTTTCTCATGGTTTGGGTACGGAGTGATATAAGGGAGCATGTGAACAACTTGAAGGTTTCATGCGTTGGTAGAGGCCTAATGGGCTACCTTGGAAACAAGGTATCCTTTATTATCTTTTCATTTCATTTAGGGGTTTGATAGGCAATATTACACCAAACTATGCATGTACGTTGTAATGTGTTCAACTATTATTTAAGACCATAGCTTTTTGTGTATGCATCCATTTTATTGAACCTTCTGTTTGTGATCTCCATTCCTTATTTCTCACATTCTCTTTTTCTTAACTCAGGGATCAATATCAATCAGTATGTCTCTACATCAGACAAGCTTCTGCTTTGTGTGCACTCACTTAACATCAGGCCAAAAAGATGGTGATCAACTTAGAAGAAATGCGGATGTAGTGGAAATTTTGAGGAAGACCAGATTTCCACATGTTCATGGAGCAGGTGACAAGATGTCACCAGAGACAATTCTTGATCATGAGTGAGTAGTGCACTTGTGCTTCTGATTTTCTGTTTTTTTTACAGATGGGTTAAACACTCCATACTTAAAAATTCTGTGAAGAAGTTTGGAAGCATAAATCTTATTTTATTAATTTTATTTCTTTTCAGTCGTATTATTTGGCTTGGAGATCTGAATTACCGGATAGCTCTTTCCTACCGCTCAGTGAAGGCTTTAGTTGAGATGCACAATTGGAAACAGTTATTGGAAAAGGACCAGGTTAGCTATTATCATGCAAACCTGTAACATTATGCCTCTTGTTGTGGAGATGTCTTGGTTTGGTTGGCTCCTTACATTTGAAACTTCTGTTACAGCTTCGCATAGAGCAAAGATTCGGTCGGGTCTTTGCTGGCTGGAAAGAAGGGCGGATTTACTTTCCTCCCACATACAAATACTCGTACAACTCTGATAGATATGCAGGCGATGATATGCATCCAAATGAGAAGCGAAGAACTCCAGCATGGTAAAATTCACTAAACTGGACTTACTGACATAGTGTAAAGAACATGTTTACTGTCATAAAATCGTAGCTCCTATGCATGTATTATTCATTCCCTAATATATATGTAGTGTTCATAATATCATTTCATTCTTTTATGAAGGTGTGACCGGATTCTATGGTATGGCCGTGGTTTAAACCAACTATGTTATGTGCGCGGCGAGTCTCGGTTCTCGGATCACAGACCTGTGTACAGCATTTTCACAGCAGAGGTTCAGATTCCGAGCCAAACTCAGTTCAATGGCATTACTCGTTCTGCCTCTCTCCTGGGGGTAGACGAACTACCATACCCAACTTATCCACGCAGCTACATGGATATAAATTTTTACTGATTGTGCATCTCGATGGAGGCAGCCAAGGTTTGTATTCTATGGTCCTGGCAGCATCACATTGTTTAAAGCTTGTTGCTCTGACTGATGCTCTGAATTCCATGTGAAAGCATTCTTTCTACCTATCATAACCCCCATGTGGTGTTGGCTGCAGACGTTCCTCGTTACCTGAGTGGCAGAGCCCACCTTCTGCTGACTGACTGAAGTTCATTCCTTCCAAGATTCCATGGGTTGGAACTGGAATGTTTGTTTCTAACAGGTGACCCCTGAATATCCATTCTTTTTGTCTCGTGTTTCTGTGCCCATCGGTGTCTGGAGTCTGCTTCTGCATAAGCAGTAGATGTTTAAGTTTTCTCAAATAATGTTTGGAAAATTTGCCGGCATTGACTCCTACTGTTGTTATTTTGTTAACAAGCAGATACTCTAGGAGATGCTTTCCGATTGTAAGATTAGGTAAGATCTGCTAAACTATGTCAAGAAAATTCGTGTGAGATTTTATTTAAACAAGTTGCAGTGCTAATATGCTTTTATTGAACCATGAACAGGAACATTTGCACAGTTTTGAATCTAACCATCGAGTTCTGATTACAAAAGAAAAGGAGTGTTTTTGTGTCCAAGATAAGTTAAAGACTAACATTGTGAAGGTAATTTGCGTTAAGCTTTTGGATCACCCCCCCCTTCACGACACAATTCTTCCTTTTTCTCCCCTCCTGAGCCATTGAGCTTGGCAGGAGGTCCGGTTCCTCCTTTTTGTTTGGTTTTGCTTTTGGTCTCCTGATGTAACAAGAGGAGCCCCACTCCATCGGCTTTCTGAAATTATTTTTCTAATGGAAATGAAATGATGGCTTGTACAGCAAACTGCTCCAGTAACTTTCCACTCCCATCGTTAGAATATGCAACTTGTTCATGCTCGCAACCAAATGATCACCTGAACAGCGTGCATGCCATGCCATTCTGAACGCTTGTGCACAAAGCAACGCGCTGGAGGTGCAGAAGCTGGTGTGCTGCCTTCCTCATTGTGCTGGCCTGCTGGGTGTTGCAGGCTGCAATAGGCCTTGCTTTGTTAGTTTGCTGCATCTCTTTTCCCTCGCAAGAAATGAAATAAATATACTAGTCTTGGAAGGAAAAGCAGGGGGCAGTGTGGCCGTGTGGGCGGGGCAGGGGACACGAAAGCAGCGGGGCGCCAAAGGCCAAAAGGGGGCACGTCTCAGAGAGAGGAGTAGATGAGATGAGGCCTGAGGGTACTCATCAGGGCAGGGGTGCATGCCGAGCAGACATGCCTGTGCCCCTGTAGTACTACTGGTCTAGTACCTGTGGTAGCACCACCCTCAGGCCCCAGCCTTTGCTTTCTTCTCAAAAGGATAGAAGCAAAGAAGCGAGACGGTGGCCCGGTCCGAACTTCGAAGCGGCCCCAAAGTGAGCGAGCCCTGACTAGTGACTAGCATCTCAGTCTCAGTCTCAGCTGCAAGGGAGGAGAGGACCATCCTTGTGTTCCTTTGTTTCATTCACTTTTTCGATGGCGTACGAGCCCTAGGCTGATTTTACGCAGCAACTCTGAAAATTTTGGGTCAGCTAGTCGGCCACCTCCAACTCAGCAAGGCAAATGCTAGTACTAGGCACCAGGCCATGCCGTACAAATAAGTGCACAAGAATCACCCGAGTATAGCATTGTAACAAAAGACAAGAACTCAGAATTTGGTGTAACCTAATCTCCTGTTCCAAAATTGAATTCAGAGCATTTGTACAAGTGAGTGATCCAAACCCCAAGCAAATCTTCTTTCCCCGGCTGGGTTGGGTCACCGACTATCCAATTCCAATCTTTAGTACGTAACAATCTTGTCCTGAAAATGAGGCGCTGAATCCTCGTATCGGACGCACCTGCCAGCGGCCTGAAGAGCGCCACCGCACGCAGCAGGTGCGGGTCGTCTCGTCGCCTCGACGCCTCCTGCCGCTCCGCCGACACCGAGAAGAGGCGGCGGCGGCGGCCAAAAAATGGCAAGCATACGTGCGGCCGGGCCGCTTGAATCGCTCGGTTCCGGGTCAACACAGCCCGGCCCAACTCGGTGTCGCTTAATTACCCTCTCTGCAGGCCGAAATAAGTGGCGGCCCACATAACGTGCGCTACAGGCTTGTCTTCTTCGTTTCGCCCAAACCAACCCTTTCAACGAAGCCCAAACACTTTGCAACGTCAGGCTCGGACGATGAGGCGGAAGTGCAGCAGAGTAGCAGACAGAGCAACGATTTTGCGTTGCCAGCAAAGCCATCGCCCGGATCTCAGAAAAAAAAAAAACAAACCATCGCCCAAACCCAGAGCTTTCGGTTAGCTTCGCACGTACGCATCGTCGGTCGGTTGCTCCTGTTTTGCAGTAGAGAAGGAGGCATCCGGATACGGATACGGACATGGACAATGCGGCCACCGAGTCCGAATTCGTCCGCCTTCAGGCGTACAAACCGTCGTCGTCGGACTCGGACTCACCCTACGCGCTATAGCCACCGCGGCCGCCTCCGCATGGTCACCGTCTCATCCCTACCAAGTGGCCCGCGGATCATCGAATTCGCCTCTTCCTCCCGCAACGATGGCCGCGTGCGTAGAGACCGCCGCCATCCGCGACCCCGACGCAGCCGCGCGGCCGACCCGCAAGAGGGTGCGCGTCGCGATGGGCAACGCCGGCGACTACGAGGAGACGTGCCGCCTCGGCGAGGGCTCCTTCGGCGCCGTCGTCAAGGCGCGCCACCGCGGCACCGGCGAGCCCGTCGCCATCAAGCACCTCGGCGCGGCCCTCGGCGGCCACGGCGCGCTGCTGCGAGAGGCGCAGCTCCTCGAGGCGAGCGGCCGGGACAACCCCTTCGTCGCCGGGTTCCACGGCCTCGCCCGCGACCCGTCCACCATGGCGCTCAGCCTCGTCATGGAGTACGTCGGCCCCAGCCTCCGCGACCTCCACCTCCGCCGCCGCCGCAGCTGGACCCCGCTGGCGCTTCCCGAGGCCACCGTGCGCGCCGCCATGTGGCAGCTGCTCACGGGCGCGAGCAAGATGCACGAGCGCCGCGTCATCCACCGCGACATCAAGCCCTCCAACGTCCTCGTCGGCGAGGGCGCCAACAACCTTGGCGTCGTCAAGATCTGCGACTTCGGGCTCGCCATGTCCATGGACGAGCCGCCGCCTTACGACCCGGCGGGCACGCTGCGCTACATGGCGCCGGAGATGCTGCTGGAGAAGCCCGAGTACGACGAGCGCGTCGACGCCTGGTCGCTGGGATGCGTCATGGCGGAGCTCGTCAACGGGTGGAGCCCGTTCCAGGGCCTCAACGAGGAAGGCCAGCTCTGCGCCATCTTCGACGTGCTCGGGTTTCCAGACGGCGCGACGTGGCCGTGGTTCACGTCCACGGCGTTCGCCGCCGTGTTCATGGCGGAGCCGGGTATGCAGCGGCGCAACCTGCTGCGGGAGCACTTCCCCGAGAAGAAGCTGTCCAAGGATGGGTTCGAGGTGCTCAGCGGCCTCCTCACGTGCAACCCAGAGAAGCGGCTCACGGCAGCCGCCGCGCTCGAGCACCCATGGTTCGCTAAGGTCGATGCACTGGAGCTGCCAAAGAGAGAGGAGGTGGCATCGACGTTGCCCAAGAGACGGAGGGTGTTCTGTGTGTGTGATGACTTTTAGGTCGTCTTCCATCCTTGTATTGTATATGCATGAACAACTACTCTGTCCTTCAAAACAGAGCTTGTAATTGCAGCTGTAATGTTGTTGTGAATACGGTTATATAGATTGCATTGTTTTGAATCGAACTCTTTTCTTCTGTGCTTTCGAATGAATGTCGTTGGTCTTCACACAAGTGCCTGCCCCCGCTAAGCCCCAAAAGTTACCAAGATTTCTCTAAATTTTGTATGTCAAAAGATGGAATTGTAGATACATGCTTGGATCATCATATCCTTTTGTTCATCATGGCATTGTAATTGCGCCCATTGTTCGAGCCAATAAGCTTCCCTGAATAAGACTTGCATAAAAGTGCTCGATTGACTATTTATAAAAAAAACTTGTAACCCTTTTTTTCATTTTTTAATATATAATCAGTAGGGGCACCACCCCTCCTGTTTTCGTCAAAAAAATCCACATCATTTCACTTAAGCCCAAATATAATTCGATAAGGACAAATAATATTGTTCTGGTGTATGCTCGAGGCATGGTACTGCATTGGTGCACCCACCCTACCTGATTTTGTAATGGCATGAATCGTAGTGTGTAATACCATTTCGATCATATGGAAGTCTAGGGACTTTAAGGTGCCACAACTGGATATGCCGCGCCATGATCTGCTGGACTCTAACACAACTGGTGCAATAGATGTGTGATGAAGATGACGTGGCTCATGCTTCCCCAACGTGTATTCGTACCATCGCCACAGTAGACAATAGGACCCGCTGGTTTTGAACAGTGATTTACTGCACCTCAGACTAGGTAATCTCTTCCACATTGCAGTACCATTGTACCAATACTTAATTTGTGTGTGTTTTACCATTTTTTTTTGAATTTCAGTTTGCTTTGTCCCTGTTGTTTTTAAACCTCTTTCAGCAGTAACCATATACAGAGAAGCCATTGCAAGGAGTGAGAGCACGGAAATACATCAAACCAAAATCTCCATACCATATTTTATTCCACACTCCTCTGGACCACCAAGATACATTTTGTTAGCGTACACTGTTACTATGACTAGCAGAAGGGCACGTGCCTGTGGCGCGTGTTTTAAAAAATTATTAAATTAATGATGTAGTCAATTTGGACTCTTTAATATAATCTAGAGCGTTCGATCATCATCATAAAATACGACGGTGTTGGAGGGGTAAGAGTAACATGTAATATTTGGTACGAAAATTTCGTCGTTCTTTATAGTATAGATACAAGACAATACTAGACAATAGCGAAAATCGTGTAATCTGCAAAGGAATCCTCAAACGGCTTGGGTAATCACTCGTAATGGGAGAGCGTCTGGATCGCCAACACCGTTGCTTCCTCTAGAGACATGAAAGAAGTCGTGCAACGGTAGCACAATCCAGCTGGATGGATAGAGGTAGGAATTGGTCACAAAGGGGATCAGACTATACATGGGGGTGGTCAGAAGAGGAGGGACGGGGAGATAATATATATATCCAATTTCGAGGGAGGTCGAGGTTTGAAGGGGGGAGATGATGTTCGTCGGGAACAGAATTTGCGATCCAACTACAACAGAGGGCCGAATCAGGCAGGCAATTTCAGGAGTAGCAGGGATGAAGACCAGGAGTTCAAGAGGAGAGAGCTAGATCAAAGGGGAGCGGCCTTTGGTCCTTCACATCAAGAGCAATTTCGCAACAGGCAAGGCAATTCTAACATCTATGTTCATGACTGAATTGGTGGGGGTACTAGGGAGACTCATAACAGAGAGAGGGAGGAAGTGACCAAGCGCGTGGGACCTGAATTCAACAGAAATCCACCCAGACCAAGAGATAGTGGGATATGCTTCTGGTGTAGACACGATGGACACCGCCAAGCTGATTGCACAAATCCCCCTTTCTGCTTCATATGCAAAGAAACAGGCCACCTTGTTATTGGATGGCCCCACATCAAAGGGATGTTCAATGCACCTATATGGATGTGGCTTTCCTGGACAGGGATTTTATTGCTTGAAGATCCCGGGGCTGCAAAAAACAGCAAACTACAGAGCATGTCGGCTTACTCCAAGTTTTGAAAGGGGAGGCAAAAGTAGAGATAATAGAACAAGAGTTGATAAAATGGAGCCAGGTTAGCACTCCATAGCATTACAACCAAGGTATCAGTATCCCAACTCGACTCAACAACCTCTTTAGCATTACAAACTGGGTGGGTTCAAATCTTTGACATACCATCGGGGGCGATGAAAGTGAAAGCAGTAACCTTGACTGCTTAATTGGTCAGAGATGTGATAGCAGTGGAAGAAGTCTCATTGATTAACAAAGGCTCGATGATGGTGAAGCTAAGTTGTAGAGAAGTAAACAAACTCAGTGGTATAGTGGAGATTTTTGTGAACAACATTAGATATGACATCAAATTTATAGCAGAGGGCAACACAGGGGTAACACTGGTTCAAAGGGGCCACCTGCACCACAAACATCGGCTATGATAGGGATTTTTCATTATCATGTACAATTGCAGTGAAACGTAACGAGCGGGCCGAGGCGGCACGCAACAACAACAGCACGTGCAATCGCCATCGTCGTCGTACGTCCATTGTTGCGTGCATGCGGATGTCGGAGGTCAATCCACCATAAATGCAATCCAGGAGCAGCAGTCGATCATTGTCGCAACCCTGACCACCATCTTCCACGTGTCGTATCCGCGAGGAGTGCTGCGATCATGGCCCGAACCCGAAGGTCGCCACCGCCGACCCGCGTGCTTCAGATTGGATTCGACGACGGCGAGGAGGCGACTGCTGGTGGTGGGGGGATGGGATGTTGTTGTTGGCCGCCGCTCTCCTGTTGGCGATTCGACGACGATGAGCAGGCAGGATTCGCAGGGGCTGTTGTAGGCCACGACCCTCCTGCTGGGCATGGACTTCAGATTGGTCCGCCACCGTCCGGATCGCTCACGGGAAACCTTTATAAAAAAGAAGTCGTGCCAGGTTCTAGTGGGAGAGCGTCCGGATCGGGTTAAATAACTAAAAAAGTCATATATATCTCCTATTATCTAAAATGTCACTTTAGTCTCTTAGATATTATTTCAATTGTACACAAGAATAAAAAATCATCACATGCACCATGGTTTGCGGATCTTACTATATTTCTTTCTCTTTTATCTCGATTTTTATGGCTTTATTTGGTTGTCCAATGTATCTCTATTAAAAGCGTAATTTGCAATAATAACATATATGCAATGTGCACATGAATCCTCAAACTAAGTAATTTTATCTTTTACACAATTTATAATGGTATATAATTTTATCTTAGGTATAACTTGAATTGATTTTTTATATTTATGTTTTATAGAGTTTTATGGAATGAGATGGAGTTGTGTAACAACAGCAATTACCAGTGAGACTATAGATATGTGGTTGCATGTAATAAAGAAAGTGAATTGTTTTGTATTTTAGATCTCGAAGTAGAGAAGAAAGAGAATTCAAATATTTGCTTTCGGTATATAAGTCAAAACAGATGACATTGAAGTATCATGAGTATTGTTGCCATCCAAACTTGGAATTTTTATTTCATGTTACCTAGAATGATCAGTACTTGTGCCTAACAGAAGCAAAGTGATACAGCTTGTATTTGTCAAGAAAACTATTAGTGTTGGGTCGAGTATCCAGAATCATCATCACAGCAATCACAACAAAAAATATCAGCATATACATATCTAAACAGTGGATATTGCTTAACTAGTGCAAGTGGAGGTCCAATGCATAGAGACAAATCGCGACAGTGACGTACCTTTGCAGCTGGTGGAGCAGCATGGGTACAATCTTGATGCGGCTATTATAATTTGCATTACTAAAATTTATGCTTATTACTCAAGCTAGTATGACTATCAGTACTGTCACCCATCCCAGGAAGTGGATGCCACTACAGCTTACCATGTGAGCTCTGACGAATCACTCCCCATCTGTCCTTGAAAATGTAATAAATATTAAGTCAACTATCTAATATCTTAAATTTAAACTTAAACACATTTAAACATTTTCTAATGAAATTTGGAGTTTTGAAAGAAAATAGAAAGGTGATGAATGGGGTGCTCGCGTGGCGTCCTACTACTATGCGCACGCGATTACTATCACTGTTCTAAGAAAATAGTAATTTTTGTTCATGATCTCGAATATATAATACGGAGTCTGGTTCGAAAGGAAAAGGAATACATATGGAATATGAAGCCGGACGTCATGATCAACGCTGCTGCAAGGAATTTGTACTCGATAAGTTACATAACACTCGTTATTTATTTATGAACATTGCCTCATCAGTAGTAGCATCATACAGTACGGAGCCACACGCTTATTCTACTGCCTGCCGCATTTTACATAGTTACACGCAGATACATATATATACATATCGTGCACGTCCAACACGTCTCCACTCTGGCTCTGGCTCCCCTCGTACTGTGGGCACGTCGCTCGAGCGCGTCATCCTCGCTGCTTGCTCGATCGGTCGTCCGCCGGTCGCGATCGCCGCGGCGGCCCCTCACAGCCTGGCGGTCGCCATCCTCAGGAACGTCTCCGCCAGCTCCTCGCGGCGCCCACGTCCGCGGCGTCCCTCGCGTTCCTCCTCCCGCTCGCGCTCCTGCTCGCGGCCGCGGCGCCCCTCGCGTTCCTTCTTCTCCTCCTCCTCCCTCTCCTTGCGGCCGCGGCGCCCTTCGCGCTCCTCCTCCTCCTGCTCGCGCTCCTTGCGGCCGCGGCGCCCTTCGCGTTCCTCCTCTTCCTGCTCCTCGCGGCGGCCGGTCTCCTCCGGGCCGGCGACGAACCCCTGGTCGTGCTGGGCGTTGAGCACCTCGTCCACCTCCCTCGCCTTCGCCGCGAACGCCAGCTCCTTGGCCGGGCTGTCGAGCTTCTTGAGCACGTTGTTGGCGCCCGCCAGGAACACCCTCTCGTTCTTGTCGGCGCGGATCTCGAAGCACACGATCTGGAGGTTGCTGCCCGGGGACGCCACGTGCACGACCGGGTGGCCCACGGGCACCACGAACGCCGTGCCCCGCGACACCCGCGCACGGATGGTGCGGTACCCCTGCCCGGCTTGCTCTTCCTCGGACTCCGACTCCGACTCGGATTCGCCACGCCTGCCCCTGCCGCGCTCGCTCCGGCGGCGTCCCTGCTCTTCCTGCTGCGACAGGTGCGGGCACACGATCTCGACGTGGCCTTCCCCGTCCAGCACGTAGGCCACCTTGATCGAGCGGCTGTTGTAGTACGGCGCGCTCATGGACCCCTGTCAATTCATCACGTATATATACCAAATTGAAGTGGATCAGTAAAGTGAGAAATCGCCATTAATCCGTGCACACACGAGCTAGCGATCGAGCAAAGTTCTCGTCGATCAGGGGCTCTCGCACGCACCGCGGAGATGTTGGCGAGGGAGACGCGGATGTCGTGCTCGGCGAGGTCGCGGTAGCTGCGTGCGTCGGCCTCGTAGAGCTGGCCGTGGCGGTTGGCGATGCTGGGGCGCTGGTCCAGGAGGCTGAAGGGCCCGCGTGACTCGCCGAACGGCGGCAGCGGCCAGTGCGGGCCGTGGCCGCCCTCCGAGGCCTGGCGCCGCAGCTCGCGGACCTGCTCCTCCGACGCGCGCACGATCACGCCCTTGTCCTGCTTCCCGAACAGCCGCTCCAGACGCTCGCTCGAGGTCTGCGTGCAGCAGCAGCAGCAGCAGCAGCAGCAGCGCGATGTCATTAGCACAGATCGATCAGATGATGATTTCAGACCACGTGCATGCGCGCAACACATGTAGACAGTGGACATGCACTGCAGTTATGTGTACCTTGTAAGCAGCTTTCTGTACGCTCTTGCTGAAGCTGGACAGGATGGATTCCGGGTTCTTCCCGCCGGGGCCGAAGAAGAACTGCCAGTTAACAGTCATCGTGTGTTTGTCAGTCAGTTTGTTCGTGCTTGGTCCAGCCTACCACCGTAGCAGTGACGACCAAACTCGCGGAGAGGTTAATTGATTACCTCGAACTTGCCAGGCACGGCGGAGATGGTGTGCAGGATCTTGGCGATGACGAGCTTCCTCCGGCCGTCGGTGTTGGCCAGGTAGGTGACCGTCCCGGCCGGCGCCACGAAGACGTCGCCTTCCTTGACGGTGTACGACTGCCTCTCGCCGTTCTCGATCGTCGTCACCACTCCCTCGCCTGGGCCAATAAAATAAATTAAATCGTCCGTCAAGCACACATAGCAGATGCAGTGCGCGTCGGTGTATCGGTATGCGACCTTGTGCCACGTAGCAGATGCAGTGCGCGTCGGTGTGGCTGGGCACGATGAAGGAGCGAGGGCTGGCCTCGAGGACGGCGACGCGGTAGTCGCGGATGCCGCGGAGGAGCTTGGACGCCTCGTCGAACGGGCGGAGCGCCCACACCGACCCCTGCTCGCTCTTCACCACGCGCCGGAAGCTCCGCCGCCCGAACACGTACGGCCGCTGGCTCTGCTCCTGCTCATGCTCCTCGCTGCGCTCGTCGCCGGAGCCCTTGCCGTGGCGGCCGACGAGCTCGTCGTCGTGCCTCTCCCGCTCGTCCTCCTCCCTGCGGCGGCACTCCTGCACGCACCGGGCGCGCTCGTGCCGGGGCCGCTCCTCGCACCGCCGCACGCACCGCCACGGCTCGCGCTCGCGCTCGCGGTCCTCGTCCCACGACGACGCGGCGGCGGCGGCGGCGGCGAAGAGGAGGGTGCCGAGGAGGAGGAGGAGGAGCGGTGTCGACGCTCTGGCTCGGGCGGTCGCCATTGCTGCGCAGTGTATGGCAGTGGTGGCGTCCTCGATCTCTGTGTCGTGTGCTTCTCCGATGCCTTGGCGTTGCAACGGAGTTGGTGCTTATTTATACCAGCTGGGGCCCGTGGTACGTGGCGAGGGGGCGCGGGCACGTGGAAGGGAGGCAGCGTGGGCAGGGGGCACCCGGGTCGCCACGTCTCGCCGCCGCCTGCGCGTGCTTATCCGGGCTTCCCGGCTCGGTGCACGCCAGGGTGTGTGCGTGTGGCCGCCGCTGCGCAGAGCTTTGTCGTGTTTCCCGGCGGTGTCGCGTTGCTGGGACTCCGGGTGGGCGAGGGCGGAAGCATGCATGCATGTCCTGACTCCTGAGTCCTGACCCGTACGTACGTCATACCACCACCTCTAGCTTCAAGGTACGTTGAATCTAGACGCTGGACCGCGGGCAATTTCTATTTTTTTTTAATTTTTCTCTATCAGAAAGGTTACCCCTTTATAAGTGTTTTAGCGAGATTCCCGTTTACGAATAGAGAGTAGCAGGGAAACCTCACGGATGCTCCCGATGCAAACTCCATACAAGCTAATCCTAGTGCAAAGTCGTCTTATTGTGCAATTACCAAGAGTGACACTCCCTCCGTTTCTAAATATAAGTCATTTCAGCCTTTTTGGAGAGTCAAATTTTCTCGACTTTGACCAAATTTATATAATAAAATACTAACAGTTATTATATCAAATAAGTACAATTAAATTCTTCATTAGATATATTTTCATAGTATAGCTTTTCGGTATCATAAATCTTTAAAGTCATCTCTATAATTTTGGTCAAAGATAAAATGGTTTGACTCTTCAAGAAAGTTGGAATGACTTATATTTTAGAACGGAGGGAGTACATCATTAAATGGTTTTTGAAACTTCGAATGAAGCAAAGTCTCCTAATTTATAGTTTCATTTCACAATTTTATAGACGGGCTTTTGCATTTAATTACAATGAACACAATCGGTTGAAATGAGATTAAATGAAACTCTCTAGCCTCCAATGCTAGTTTCAACAAGTTTCATAATCTTAAAAACAGTGCATCCCAGTTTCATTTTCATTTATTCTCTTTCTTTATAAATTTCTTACCATGTCACCTTGTATGCTGATGTGGTGTCATCCTAATTAATGTGTACAAAACAACTATAAAATCTCCATTGGGACTGGCCTTAAACTAAGCTATGATGAATGAGACTACTACTTTCGTTCCAAATTGTACACGCATACATTTGGGTTCACTCTCAGGTGGGCCAAATTCACTTAGGCTAAGCTGGACGCTAAAGTAGGTAGAAAAATTAAAGAAACATAAAAAAATGAAAAATCAAGTTGATATATAACTGGACCTTATCTTGATTGTTAAATGGGCCGTGGGCTACTATTATACAAATGAAAAAAGAGGAATACTGGGCGGATGGATCATCCTAGCATTCATTTGCAGATCAAGAAGAGTGAGGTGCGAGGAGCTTCCTTATCCCCCCCCCCCCCCCCCCCCCCCCCCCCCCCCCCCCCCCCCAAAAAAAAGGTGAGGAGCCAAAAGCAGCATTGGGGCGGGAGGAGAAGAAAGAAGTGAAAGTAGCCATGTGGGCTTCCGGTTGCACACTGCAAACCCGACTCCTACAGAGCACAAAGATTCAGACTCCAACGAGAAGCGCATAGAAGCCCATATGCGCGCATTTGATTCTCCGGAAGCAACACAACGGCAGGCCCCTTTGTGTGTTCATTATACCTAACCTAACCTGCATTTGCAAAGCATTTTATTCCTCTCCTTTCCCACTTGAGCAGAGCAAGGATAAAAGCCCGAGAGGGAGCAGACTTGCAGTCGCAGAGGAGGCATTCAGTGCATCTCTCAACCAAAACTCTTAACGATGGCTTCGAAAATTCAGCGTGTTGGCGTTGCATTTCTGCTGCTCACACTGTCGTCTTCCGCCGAGGCACGGTACGTATTCTCCTCCCCTCCAGGATAATGGCCGTGGCCGGGGAGCACATTGCCGGCCTGGCTCTCACCGTCGCCGGTCTTGTTGGCGCCTGGCCGCCTGCTGCTTTAGGGTGGTTCAGCGGCGAGGTCGTAGGGGGTCACGCGGACATGCCGCCCGATGGCGCATAGAGGATCCGTTTGTGATGATTGTGTTGTGTCTAGTTAATTATAAGCAGGAAGATTTTGTTCAAAAATGTAGACATGAACAGGTTTGCCAATGGGTTTAGGATTTACTGCTTGTTCGTGTGTGGCTTTCTTCTTGGTTCGTTTTGGTTTAGGGGTTGGTACGTAGTGTGCTTTGTTGTGTACCTCTGTTGAGAATCCCCGGCCAACACAGTCTCTGTCATGGGGGTGCCCGCCGTGTTCCACCGGCAACGCCTTCTTTGCAAGCAGGGATGACTACTCATCATCCCTGCAGGCTCCTCTAGGCAAATTGGTGAACAGCTCCGGCCAGTTCCAGGTCCGGGAGCACCCGGTCCTCTACGTTGAGCAGCTGCAGTCCAGGCCACCCTCATGGCTGTTCCAAACCATCGCCGGCTGGCACCTTAACATCACGAATCTGGCAATTCGATCCGACAACCTGAACCTCGCCGGCTTCGTCACATCGGGAAATGGCATGAAGAGCCTCCCCAGCTGGTACAGCTTCGAAGGTCAGCAGCATCTCGTCCCCTTCTCGACCTCTCTGGGGTTCGACAGCAGCTACACGAGCCTCCTAGGCGAGGGAGGATGGCGGAACCTGCAGGGCCTGCCCATCGGCATGGCGCCGCTGGCGGAGGCGATCACGACGCTGTCGAGCTACGACCCGGCCACCACCTCCTTGCAGGAGATCAAGCTCGCGCTGGCCACGGTGCATCTCATGGTCATCGAGGCCGCGCGGTTCCCCCATGTCCGTGACGCTGTGGCTCGGGCGTGGGAGCACGGCGGCACGCTCGATCGCCGGAGCGCGATGCTGGTGGGCAACTGGCACAGGGGCTCGTGCGCCGTGCTCATCTGGAACGCCGGCGGCGGCCGGCGGTGGGACAGCGTCGAGGCTGTCGAGCTGGCGGATCGCCTTGGGATCGGCAGCGCGGAGGAGGCTCTGAAGAACGTTGGCCCGCTGCTTCAGCCTCAGGACTGCTCCGTGCAATACTGAAGGTGTCAGCAGTGAGTCAACTCGGCGGTTTGGTTCGTTTCGTCCTTGCAGAAGTGTCAGTGATGTTTACCTTTTGAACAGCATTCAGTTTAGCGGCTGTTCCGTGTAGTAGTAGTGTAGTACTGAGTGAAGGTACCACCGAATCATTTCGGTTTGGTTCATTTCGTCCTTGGAATAAAACACGCTATGCGTGTGTTTCCTTACATCTGAACAATTGTCAGAGTGCCTTTTGAACTGCATTCAGTTTGAAACTTGAGATATGGGCAAGATGTCCAGTTGAATATGTGCTGGTGGATCCATGTTACAATAATGTACCCCCTTTTCCCGAGTGTTACTGTTACATGGTGAAATATGCAGCAAACTCATTCACCCCATCAACAGTTCTAAGAGTCGCTCTTAATTGCTGTAAACTCGTTTTAGGACTATTTTGATTTTTCTCTGACCTGAGGATGCATGTCACTTCTATGAACCCAAATCAAGGGCTTGCCATCACTATGCAAGAAATAGTGCATATCGGCACGCCGACTCAAATAGTGCATATCGTTACTCCTGGTGATCATGATCAATTTGGTCAACTCTTCAAACCAATGGCACTCTTTAATTTTTGGACGGTTAGCTTCGATTAAAGATGTGTTAGCCACCTAGCGGCTTATCTACTTGAATTGAGGCAGTAGTTTAACCGATCGATCGAACATGACATACAAAGGGGTGTGATTTTTTTGGTTCCTGCCCAAGTGCTTTGCTTGGTCTCTTCAGTGGTGAGGAGGCAAACGCGATCGGGATCGGTGCCACGCCGCAGGCGCAACTGCTCTTGGATGCAATGCCTTTAGCAAGTCTTATAGGGAACCACATGCATGCAGCACAATGCACCTCAACTCTGCCCGGACGATGCACGCCGCGGTGAGAAAGACGAGGCGTGAGAAGAGGACGAGGTGGTGGAGGAATCACTCCATGGATCCATCCAGGTCTCACGCTACATTTGTGTTTTGTCTTTCTCCAATCACTCACCAAAGTTCGAGTGGCATCCTTAAACAAAAGATGCGAGCCGGCGCTTGCGTGAACAACGTAATCTGCCTTTCATCTAGGCACTTCTTTGATTCTAACGATGGAGTACACAACAAAGAGACGGGCAGGAATATATAGGGGCGTCAATCGTGCATCGTGTGAAAATAAGCGAGACAGTCATAATCATACATTTCCTGTCTGTGTGGAACTTCCTGTTGCATGTAGAACCAGCTCCAAATGCATGACAGCTTCTTGGTGATGTTTTCCCTTTTGAACTGCATTCAGTTTGCAACTTGAGATATGGGCAAGATGTCCAGTTGAATACGTGCTGGTGGCTCCATGTTAAAATAATGCACCTTTTTTTTAGTGTTACATGGTGAAATATGCAGGTGTTCATGTAGAATTAATCAGCAGTTCTAGAGTTGCTCTTAGTTTCTGTAAACTCCTTTCAGGATTATTCTGAATTTTCTCTGACCTGTGGATACATGCCACTTCAGCTATGAACCCAGATCAATTGCTTGCTATCATCAGGCAATACATCAGCACCTGCCATAATTTCTCAAAAAAAGGATACATGTCACTAATCAATATAAATTCAGAATAATCAGCAAATTTTCAAGGAGATTGCCTCATTAAGCTCGTGTCTTTCAGTTCATCAATTACAATTTGTGATGAAAGATCTACCCAAGAGGTGAAATTTTGAAGTAAACTGAACAATTTTCTGTAGCAATGTGACAAATTATGCATATAGGATTAAATTGAAAATGTTGTAAATGCAGCGTCAACGACAAACAGCCTCGCGTGAAGGCTCAGCAGCTGGGATGTTTGTGCTGAGAATAATTAAGACGGGAGGAACCGGTGGTTCCTTTCAAGCACCGTAACAAACCTCTATCTATATACTGGTCAATATAAATTGTTCATGATGAATGCAGAGATTCATTGGCCATCTTCTTTACGTTTGTTTTGTTCGCAATAAACCCTCATGCTTTGGCTTGTCCTGGAATTATGGCATTCTCTGTTCCTGACATGATAGTGCAGCAGCGGCTACATGCGACACAAGATTCAGGGTACACCACGCTGCTTCAGCCTCAGGAAGTCAGGATGCTCCATGCAGTACTGAATATACCACAGAATCATTTCCCTTTGGTTAGTGTGGCCCTTGCTGGATGAGGCTGCATTGAACCGGTTCAGTGTGCCACGTAAGAAGATGAGGAGGCGCTGGAGGAAGCACCCCATGTGTACGCCGGAGTCTCGCGCTATACTTGTGGTTTGTCTTTCTCCAATCTCTCACAAAAGTTGGAGTGGCATTTTTAAGCAAAAGATGCTAGCTGCTTCCGTGGATAACATGATCTGCCTTTCATCTGGCAACTTCTTTGATTTTAGCAATGGAGAAAAACAGAAAGAGATGTGGGCAGGAATATATAGAGGCGTCATAAGCGTAGTCCATCATATCAGATCAGTGAGGCAGTCATAAGCATTTCGCCTTTCTGTGAATCTTTCTGTTGCATGCAGAACCAGCTCCAAATGCATGATGCTTCCTTTGTGTGAAGCTTTCTGTTGTTACGACAGCTACATGCAACGCAAAATTCAGGGTACAACACAACACGCTGCTTCAGCAGTTTAGCCTCAGGATGCTCCATGTAGTACTGAAGGACCGAATCGTTTCGCTTTGGTTCGTGTGGTCGTTGCAGGGGCTGCTGATGAGGAATAAAACACACTGAAAATGCTGCAAACCTGATTCCTACGGAGCACAAAATTCAGGGGTCCAACAAGCTATAGATATGTGCACATGATTCTCCTGAAGCAACCGATGAACCTGCATTTGTAAAGCGTAGTTTGTTTCCATTTGTTTGGTCCACAATACTGTGCGAATATCCTTTTCGCGTTAAAAATTAATCTACTAGCTAGTACTATTCAATCTCATTTCGGTAATGAACAGCAGCTGTTAGGCCCTATTCAGATGTTTCGCGAAATTTTTTTCGAGCATGTTCCCTCATATGCATGGCATATTAAATGTAGTCGAAAAAAATAACCATTATATGGATGGAGTGTACTTCCCGAGACGAATCTAATGAGCCTAGCTAGGTCGTGATTAGACAATAAATTGCTACAGTAAACATGTGCTAATGACGGATTAATTAGACTCGTTAGGTTCGTCTTGCGATTTACTGACAGAATCTGTAATTAGTTTTGTAATTAGTCTATATTTAATACTTTAAACGTGTGCCCGACATACTCGAAAAAAATTTCGCGTTTCATCTGAAAAGGGCCTTAATTGTGCATTTCTGCACTGCATCTCTCCCACACAGAGAACACAGCACGCGAGTACATGACGACGAGCAGTGGCACAGAACATGAGAAGCCATGCTACACTACAGCCACTGGTACAACGCTAACAAACAAGCAAATATTATAAAAGAAAAAAAAACTGAAAGAAGGACAACCTGATAGATAGTTGCAAGAGACATCATCAGAGGAGCCTCCTAGAGTAGAGACACCCTCCAAGTCCATCGTCAGAGACAGACTCGGTCAGACCCGGCCTTGGCAGGCCTCGGCGGTGCCGGGTCCAACGGGAAGGACACCGTCACAGGTGGGGTACATCCTCAGGATGCTCTGGATGTCCAGTCCCATGACGCCGAGGTAGGGCTCCTTGGCGACGCGGCAGAGGCAGGGGACCTCCACCGTGTCGCCGAGCCTGATGCCGACGGCGGCCACCACCCCCTCGCAGCACATCTCGCTGGGGTGATCCAGGTCCCCTGCGCAGGTGCCGATAAGCAAGGCAAGAACCTGCGAGTCGCAGGGATCCGGCGCCTTGCACCCCGGGCTCTGTGCCTCTGCCCCCGCGAGGACCAGGACGAGGAGGAAGGTGGTGAGGAGGCGGTGGTGCTGGCCGAGGGAACGCTCCATGGGTGGCCGGGCGAGGGCGAGGTCTCACGGCTCGCGCTCTCGGAGTCTCGGTGTCAATGGATGTGTCTGGCTCTGCTGCTTGCTTCAGCTCTGCTATGGCGATTTGGAGGAGTGCAAGCTTTAATAGGGCCGTCAGTTCTTGCGACTTGCGGTGCGCCGGTGCCTGCATGCAGCCTTACACTTCACAACTCAAATGTGAAGGGGAGTGGTGATCATCAGATCATGCCAAGTCGGCACACCTTCCCTGCTTATATCCATGGATCAAGCGTGCATATCAGATAATCCTATCATGCATGTTGCCATGTTCGACTTCTTCAGGCGCCGTACATGGATAGCTACCGATCACATAAGTATACATGTTCATTACATCCAGATTCCAGAGTGGACAGATTACGAATAAAATACAATGTCAAGATCAATGTTTCACAAAGAATAAGAGAAAAGGTTGACATGTTCATGGCAAAGAGGAGGACATGAAACCATTGTTGTGTCTCCGGGGTCGCCATGCCTATGCTACGACCTCAAATATGTTTACTTCAATCAATTCAATAAAGTGAAGTACAGGAACAATAAAAAGAAGCTTCTACTTGCAAAAAAAAAAGTAAACAGAAGCTTCTAGAAGGCTGCAAGGAAGGTTGGCCCGCTACCATGCATGGAAGAAAGAAATTAAAACCAGCAAGAATGATATCGTAAATAGGTTCAGTAATAAAGAATATAGAAGGCAGGTATATACTTATATATATTTTTCTCGTTTCAAAAATACTTATATTTTTTCAGAGGAGGTTTATATACTTTATAGTAGAACGCAACTTGTGAGTGGGCGTAGATCATTTTTCCAAACGCGGTTATATATATATACTAGGTGATTCCCCGCGCGTTGATGCGGGATTTGAAAGAGGTTTCGACTATGAATCATTGTGGTTGTTTAGTTGCTTGTAAAAATAGTGCACTTGTAAAGATTACCCTGAGAGCCATATGAGCTATATCTTCATGAAAATCGTAAACTTTTATAGTACTTTTGAATGGATAAGAAAAAAATCAATAAGACATACATCTGATGAGTAGAAAATGTGTACCAAGTTGGTCGGACAGTTATAATAATTCAGAATTCAAGATGATGTGCACCACATAAGAGAGAAATATCAATTAATGCATCTTAGTTGGGTGTTAATGCATCTTAGTGGGAGGTGATGATGTGGCTTCATGAGAGTTGAGAGAAATCCTTAGTGGGGACCAATGGTAGTCCGTAGCACAAGTTTGCTGTCTGAATATTACATACGTGTGTTCTTCTCAAATTGACAAATGGTACCTAATAGAAAAGAAACAGATAGCTAGAAATTAAAAAAAACTGACGTATGTATGTATGGACGTATGTTCACCGCTAAAAAAACGTTTATGGAGGCCGGGTTTTTTTAGGCGCGGACGAAAGGCTCAGCCGTTGCAACAAACATCGGTCGACATTGTAGCAACCGGCCCGTGCCTCGAAGACTATATTTAGCCGCGGACCAGGGGAGCACCGTTTTTGCAAATGGGTTCTACTTCCAGCAGCAGATGGGTCGGTCGACCATTGCTGCAAATGGGCATTTTCAAGCGCTGGTCATGCTGCGGACCGCGCCTGTGAATGGTCCCATTTTTAAGCTCGGCCAGAAACACAAGCCACCCCTGCAAAATCATTTTCTAGGAACTGATCACCCCTTCACTGCACGTGTAAAATCTGCGCGGCTGAAAAATTCAAAACACACACTTAGTGAGCAATTGCGGCTTCACAACTCCAAACACACACTGAGTGAGCAATTGGGGCTTCACGGGCCCAGCACCATGCCTATCTTATCCCATCCTTATCTCCTCTGCCATCCTTATCCTTTCGTTTCTTCTCCTCTCTGCAGCCAAGTCCCTCTCTATCTCCACAACACAAACAGGGCAGACGCGGACGGTGGCCAGGCTAGTGGCTATAGGCGAACGGGCGGAGCGGCCATCCTAATGGGGGCGCGAGCGGCGGCGATGACTCCAGCGCCCCCGCCGACGCAGGGCGGGAGGGCGGTGATGGCGAGGCGGGCGACCTGCGTTGGCGGCGTTGGGCGAGTCCCGCGGCATGGGGCCGGCGGCCGGTGGTGGCTGGGCGCACGGCTCGCTGCAGCACGGCCGGCGGCGCGGTGCGGATAGATGCGGGGCGGGCGGCTTGCGGCTGCGGCCGCACAGCTCGGCGCGGGAAGCTAGCGCGAGGCGGGCGGCGGCGCGTATACCTGATCATGGGCCACCCGACCCGATAAACCCGACCCGACCCGCCTGAAAAAAACCCGACCCGAGCACGTGACGGGTCAGGTGTGGGCTAATTTTTTAACCTGAAACACCAAAAAAACCCGACACAACCCGACGTGACCCGAAAAATTACACGTGAAACCCGACCCGAACCCGACCCGACCCGACCATACCACGGGTCGGGCGCGGGTCAACAATTTTGACCCGCCAACCTGACATGACCCGACCCGAACCTGACACGACCCGACCCATGATCAGGTATAGCGGCGCGGTGCGGCCTGGAGCGGGGAAGACGGCCTGCGACGGCGGGGCGCATGGTGTGGGCGAGGCACGTGAAGCCAGCGCGGGGCGGGCGGCCGGGTGTGAGGTGTGGCTCGGCGCGGGTCAGGCGGCCTGGACATGGCGGGCGGACGGCGCGAGGTGGCGACGGCGGCGTCGGCGCAACCCCGGCTAGCGAGGGTGGCAGTGACATCAGCCCGCCTCCGAGGCCTTTTTTCTTTTTTGTTTTTGTTTTCTTTTTCTTTAGTTTTTTAATCTATTTTCAGGAACGGGTCGTAACTTCGTCCGACTCTGTAAATCGTTTTTCAGAAATGGACGCTTGGTCCGATCCTAGAAAGTCATCTGGAGCACTAGGCTGGCATTAATGCTCTATTTCTAGCGGGAAAAAGCAGCAACGGACGGACGGCCCGGTCCTGCAAATGCTCTTACGCCCGCGTTTTAGAAAGTGTTTCTGGCGTAGTGGTTCTTTCCAAGAAAAAATATTTTAGCATTATAAACAATAATAAAATGAACTTGGCCGTAGATAGACGCTCATCGCATTTGAAACATGGTCTGAGTGGTTGGAGCCTTTCATGTGTTGAGTTCAAGCTAAAAAAAGAGCAGTAGACGCCTAGCGAGCCAAGCCTTGTCGCATATCCCTGCTTCCAAAAGAGGGGAGGTTCTCATGATGCGTTGATTCGGTGTGACTGAAGAGCAGCCCCAGTCGTCACCCGTGTCGCCAAGACGGCTTACGATGAACTATACAAGGCGAAGCTGCCACCCGAGAGGAGTTCGCGGCTGTTAGCAAGTTGTTCCCTTCCGCAAGGTCGGCCTCGGCGCCACTCGGGCGTAGGAGGGCCACGGTGGCGGCCTGATTAGGGATCATGACGGGTTGTTTAGTCAGAAAGTAATCACTCCTAAGCTGCCTCCGGCCATTTTTCGTCCCGGTTGTTCGACAAATGTAATGGAGCAATTGAGGGTTATGGTTTGTGTTGGCACATCTCCTTTATTGCATCGTTGTATCTACAATTGCTTTCTACCTTAATACAAAGATGCACAATTCTCTTTCGATATAAAATGTCAATGCATGAGATTACTTTAAGACAGCACCAATGTGCTACTCTAGCATGTACTTCTGGTGGTGTTCTAGACTTCTAGCTATCTTGCAGCCCAAGCCCTGGACGCTAGATTTGGCAGCGCTTGCATCGATCGCCTTTTATAGGCGTATAGCTGTGATGTGTGTTTGGATCAATCATCCAAATTTGTCCGAATGTGCACTTAGCTAAGTCCATGCATGCACCTTGTATTAACTTAAAGTGGATGATTTCTGCAATCAACAAATGACATGCAGGTGGCTAACAACATACTCTTTTATCTGAAGACCTCATAGGTGATGCCACTGAAACAGTGAAACCTCAACTGATTCGTCGGAGAACATGACAAGTCATGCCGAAGCGGCTGTTACAACTCTAACAACAAGCAAATATGAAAAAATAAACTGAAACAAAGCTCCACTGATTCAACAGAGAACATGAGAAATCTTGCTAAAGCGGCCGGTAGAACACTAGCTAACAATCAAGGCTTGCAAGAGACATCAGAGGAGCCAGCAGCCTAGAGAGACTCGTCCTCAGCTCAGACCCGGCCTTGGCAGGCCTTGGCGGTGCCGGGTCCAATCGGAAGGACACCGTCACAGGTGGGGTAAACTCGCAGGATGTCATGTACGTCGATTCCGACGACGCCGAGGTAGCGCTCCTTGGCGACACGGCAGAGGCAAGGGACCTCCACCGTGTCGCCGAACCTGATCCCGACGGCGGCCACCACCCCCTGACAGCACGTCTCGCTGGGGTGGTCCAGGTCTCCGGGGCAGGAGCTGCCGATGACCGAGGCAAGGAACTGGGAGTCGCAGGGATCTGGCGCCATTGCGCCGGCGCTCTGCGCCTGTGCACCCGTGAGGCACGCGCCGGAGACGACAAGGACGAGGAGGAACATGGCGAGGAGGTGGTGCTGGTGGCCGTGGGCGCGCTCCATGGTGGTGGGCTGTTTTGGGCAATGGCTGTGTCTTGTTTTTCAGCTAATTTTGCCTCTGCTCTGGCCAGGAGGAAGCTTCAAGGCGGCTGTTCTTAATTATAGGGTGCCTGCCTGCATGCAGAACTCACCACCAACCTTACTCTAACTGCATGTCCAACTAATGCATGACTCATATGCAATCTGTTACTCTGTTACACCTCACAACTCCGCATGTTAATAGGAGTGCTTGTCATGACAAGTCGGCACCTTGCCTGCTTCACCCATGGATCAAGCATTCGTTGTCTCATGCTCTAACGGGCAAGTATAGCATGCTAATCTGTTTCAAATTTGTGTGTGTCAATGCATGATATTACTTTCAGACGACACCAATGTTCTGCTCTAGCATCAAGCATGTGCTTCTGGTGGTGTTCTAGCTATCTTGCTTGCAGCCCAAGCCCTGGACGCTGGATAATTGACAGCGCTTGCATCGATCGCATTTTATAGGCGTATATAACTGTGGTGTGTGTTTGGATCGGTCGTCAGAATTTATCCGTACGCGCGCTCAGCTAAGTCCAAGCATTTTTTGAACGAACGGCATACGACGTGTGCGTTTCATTGATATAGCAGAAAATACGAAATTATGTCCCTAGAAGGCCATAATCAGACAAAACAAAAAAACTAAAAAAACAACTATCAATCGCCGGGTCAGATTGGGACATCGACATCAACTATCAATCGGCTAAGTCCAAGCATGCATGTTGTATAAAAGTGGATGATCTCTGCAATCAAAGAACGGCATGCAGGTGGCTAACAAAAATAACTACCATTTGCAATCCATGACAGTATTCGTCTGTGTGTTTCCTCTTATCCTGTCCTTCCTTTTCTAATTGCCAAATGGATGTTTTCTAAATGACATGATTTTGCTTTGTTCTGATTATTGATGAAAAACAATTAGTCGTGAGTGTCAATGATTTAGGGCAAAAATAAATCGATCAAAATATTACCTGGTCTCGTACTTGGTTGCTCTCTATTGGCTGATGCACAAGAGATTAGATATTTGGGAGTCTCCTGGCCGATCCTATTTTTTCTACTCTGCGCGGTGTGCTAAGAATTAAAGAAAAACATGGCATTTCAAAGATCGATCAGTGGCGCAACAAATCATACATATATGATATCATAGGACTATGACATACGGTGATAGAATTTGAGACTAACATGAACAGCTTCCGGCTTCTGGCTACTGCAGTACTGCCGTGACTGTTGCGGCGTCGCAAGATGCCCAGTCGCCGGCCCTCTCCCATTGGAAGTCCACGCCCTGTGAACTGCGCGGCCGAGCGTGCGGCCGCCGGCCAGACGGCGTGCCCTGTGCTAGAGACCGACATCGTAGGTTTTTATCGCCGCGTGCGAGCGGGGAAACAGAACAGAAGATATATAGATCGGAATTTGGAAGGGGAAAGGAATTCGTGTGTGCTCGTGGCTGACATTTTGTAGCCTAACTGACCTCGGTAGTGCATAACGTATTAACGTGTAGCACCATACGTCATAGACTCGTATACGTACAAATATACTGCTGTGTTACATACATGGGGTGGGCGCCCCCCCCCCCCCCCCCGGGGCCGGCTCTGGCTGTGAACGTAGCTTGGTCCGGCTCGGTAGATTTTTTAGTAAGTCGAGCTGCAGCTTTTGCTCATTTCATTAATGAGCTAGCTCGCGAGCGGCTCACAAGCCAAAAAACTAAATGTCCAAGCTGTCAAAAATAAAGAGCTAAGCTAAACCGAGCAGCCTACAGGGCTCAACTACTCATTAATTAGTTGTGGTTTGTGTTGTACATGTTTCAAAGATAGTGAATTATAGGTTTAGAACTTTATAATTGCTACATTTCATTTTATTTATATATATTAATGTGGCAATCTTAAATTTGCATTTCGCGAGCCTAACGAGTTGGCTCAAGTCGTTAATGAGCTGAGCCGAGCCAAACTTTTTTTTTACTCGTTTTGTAGCATACAAGCAACATACAATTTTAAAAGAAATATGGAAGGCATCTGGCTATCCAGCTACTCCCTCCATCCCTAATTAAACGTCGTTGAAGCTACCGTATCATTATACCCAAATAATTGTCATCCCCTGCTCTTGCCTGCAGTCTGTACCTGTAGGTACCATGCACCGGCCTTGTCCATCCCCTCCACCCCCCCCCCCCCCCCCCCGCGCGCGCGCTGTCTCACGTAACCACACGCACTACTTTATAGGGGTACTAGGGTCTTTTTGTCAACTGCGTTGGTTTTTGCTTCAGCTCCTCCAGCGACATTTAACTGGGGACGGAGGGAGTATGTTCATACCTGGAAAGTCGTGAAAGGAAAAAAATCACACTAAACCACCATAGCATTGTTTCAGCTAGCTTTTTAGGGTGAGAATGGCTAGGGTCATACAGTTTTTTTTAGCAAGTAGGGCCAACATGGATTGGACTCGTGATGCGTTTAATTTGGGATATTTATTGAATCTTAAAAATGCAGTTAAATTGGAACGGAGTAAATAGTCGTGAAGACATACCATTGCTTCAGCATATGGATAGCATGTTAAAGCCTGAACTTTTTGTGTGTTTCTATGGGAGTTAGGCTGGCGAAGCATACGTATCTCATGTAGTAGCCGCCGTAGCAGCAATAGAAAGTTCCACACAAAGGCTATGTGGCATCATGCATTTCGAAATTGAAGATGCTTATACATGCAACAAAGACGATAGTTTCACACAAAAGGTAAATTGTGTGTAGCATGCTTATGACTGTCATTGATCTGATGCACACTCCTATATACTCCTCCCTCTGTCTGCTTACGACGACTGTGAAATGGATAGCCTGATATGGAAGCTAATAAACTAGCTAGCTTGCCAGCAAACACTTGTATCTTTTTTCTTAAAAACGCCACTCGAACTTGGTGAGAGATTGGAGAAAGACAAACGACGACGACAAAACAAGCTCATTTATTAACCAAGTGTGTGCAAGTGCATTTTTCCCCATCCAGTATGAATACAAGCATATTTTGCCCCTATAATTTAAACCCCAAACGGCTTTAAAATAACAGCTATAATACGATGATTAGCATCAACTCCATATAAAGTCATGAACTCTTCCCAAGGTTCAACTTTTCGCCACCTCCAAATCCCAATCATCAGTGAAGCATGAGGCAACACATATTGCTCTGGGCAGATAGAAGTTAGCATCTAAAACTATCTTTGAAAGGTAAAGTTGTTGTAGTAGTATAACTAACTGTCAACCAATATGAATATGAATCAAACATCTAGGCAAGAACTGATTGCTATAGAAAGTAAATAGACAGACAAGTTGCTGCGCCATTGATAAACTGATAACAAAGCCAAGCTGCTGAGATCAAGCTACCATGCATGCTTAGTTGCTTACTGTGCAGCTGACCAGCTCAAGTACAAGAGCTGCATGAGGGATTAACATGCAAGAAATAATAATGTAAATTAGTTAAACCAGACATTCACCAAACTTGATTAAACAATCATCCATCAAAAGATCAATCACGGAATTACATAGAGAAAATAACAAGCAAACAAAGACTACCATGTACACTGCTCCAGGAAAATGACATACTTGAGACTCGAAACCTCTTTATTCCTGCCCCTGCACAAGCTGATAGCTAAACGTGCCTACTGTGGTTGACGAGAAGATGTTGGACTTCTGGTACCGCTGCAGATCACTTAATCAAGGAACTTAGGCTGCAACTGCTACTGACAGAAAACAGAATCAAATCAAGCAGAGCTGCAGTACGTAACCCAAAGAAAGCTACAGCTACCCGAGCTACACCAGCAGAATATAGTGACAAACAACTGGTTGAATCGAATCAAGCAGAGCCACAACAGACTGAATAGAGCACAGGGCTCCTCCTAGAAATATTGCACAGAATGATACATCATCACATCCTTAGTTTGCTTAAGATCCAGAGAGAGGACAAATAAGTTTCTTCATGCTTGGCTGGAAATTAGGTGATCAAATTTGTATTAACCTTTATGCTACACATTTGCTGGCATTATAAGCCATCAATTTTGTATAGTCCATCTGCAGAGTTAACCAAATTAGAATTCATTTGATATGTTTGGTTAAACTGTTCGACTGACACATGCTAATTTCTCAATCGGGCACTTAAAATCACAAACTATAAGTATTTTAACTGTTATGGCTTCTACGATAATTGAATTTTGCAGCTTCCATTTACCACAAACACTTTAATTCTTTGGTCACCTAATAAGCGAAATTGCTCACTACTTGGACAATTAAGATAATGATTTAGCCTATTTAGAAATTGCATAAATGGAAACCTACAAAATCTGTCAGATTGAATGTTGCTAAAATGAAACTTCTACATCTTATACTACAGCCTTGTAAAGTTTGGAAAAATTTAGACGTCATTTACCAATTTATTCAAAACGAAAAATGGGGTAGCGATGAATTTTACCAACAGTAAACTGGAAGCAGACGTGAGTAAAAGAACTGCATTTAGCTATGGACTATGCTGATAAGAACCTCGACAAAGGCAGACCATTCCCCTTGTCCACTGCATCTCCCGCGGCCAGGACCTCAGGCGATGGTGACCTGTATGGACTTGGTCTTCTTTTTTGGCAGCAGCAGCTCCATGACGACGGTAAATCCGTTGATATGGGAGGGTGAGCCACTACGAAAAACAAATAAGTGTTTTATTCAAAAAAAAGTGCGGAGGGAGGAAGGAGAGGCCCCCACCTGTCGGCGCGGGGTGGAGGTGGAAGTGGAAGGCGAGGGCACGGGAGGCAGGGGCACAGGAGGTGGCGACGATGACACTGTAAACTTAGAGGCCGTTTGGCACGGCTCGCACCGGCTTCAACTGCAGCGATAAGCCGCTACAGTAGCCGGTACTGTTTCCCGCTGTTTGGGACTGTAGAGAGAAGCCGGGACACAAATCAAGAAAGAAAATGAACTAGCAAATGGCTCCTCTGGTGAAGCCACGAAAACTAGCTTACCCCAGCTTCAAGCTACAATATGCAACAGTGTGCTACTGTAGAGAAGCCAAAGGCGGCACAAGCCGTGCCAAAGAGGGCCTTAACAGTGGTAGAGACTCAGGAACCCCTTTATGTTCCCTGCCAGTGTTTCTGTTGCGTCTCTTGTTATTACTGTGGCTTTAATTATTGTTGCGAGTCCGAGGAGATTAATAGATGCAGCCGAATATAGCCCGTGTTTAGTTCTCATCCAAAATTTTTTCACCCATCACATCAAAGGAGAATCTTAGATGCATGAAGTATTAAATATAGACGAAAAAAGTGAAAAGTTATATGAATAGGCTGTAAATCACGAGACGAATCTAATGAGCCTACTTAATCCAGGATTTGTAACAGTAATGCTACAGTAATCATCCGCTAATTATGGATTAATTATCCTCTAATTATCATCGTTAGATTCGTCTCGAGATTTCCACCCTGTCCATATAACTTTTCACCTTTTTTGTTTACATTTACTACTTCTAAATCGGTAAAATCAAAACCCGAAATCTTTTTACGAAATCTTTTCGTGAAATAGTATCTGGTTTGACCACAATCGCGGTCGTTGTCCTTGCCGCCGGGCCTGAAACCCTACCCTACCCCACAAGTCCTCCGAGATTCGCGTCACCTCTCGACACGGCCAACAGTACCGGCCGATAGAGCCCACTAGCGCACAGACAATCTCTCGTCTGCAGCCGATTCGAGGATTATTCCGGTTGCCGCAATCGCAACCAAGATTAATTTCCGTCTCGTGTGGTTTCTTGGCGGCTCAAATCAAGCCGGCGATTCAAGATGGCCGCACCTTTGCCGTCGTCACCAACACCAACTGTCACCTCTGAGGTGTCAGCGTCCCACTGGGCGTCGTCTCTGCCAGACGATTTGGTTCGCCTGGTAGCGTCGCGCTTGTTGGTCGGCGATCTGCTGGATTACATCCGCTTCCGCGCCGTTTGCCATCTATGGCGATCCGGCAAGGCCTCCCCTCGCGGCCGCGGTGTCATCGACCCAAGCTTCCACCCGCGCCGCTGGATGATGTTCCCCGAGGGCAACGGAATCTACCTCGGCCACCCTAATCTGCACGGCTACGTCCGCTTCTTCAACCTCGACACGGGAGCCTTCGTCCGCGCCCACATCCCGCTGTTCGACGACCACTGCGTTCTCGATTCCTACGAAGGCCTCCTCGTCCTGCAGCGGGACCACGACACCGCCATCCGCCTGCTCAACCCTCTCGCCGGCGACATTCTTGACCTGCCGCCACTCTCGACTCTCCTCCCGCAGATGCGCCAACAATTCACGAAAGGATTCCGTGCACAAAAGAGACTGTCACTTCTTAGATGCCTCTCTACTGCTGCTACCTTTACTGATGGCGTTGTCACCGTCATGCTTGCGATCGAGAGGTTCTTTTGTGTAGCAGTTGCTACTTCACAGGACCAGCAATGGACTGTTTCAACGTGGTACTATGCAATTGGTCGACCATTATTGTCAGCTCAAGGCAAGACCTATGTGGTGTATGAGACGTCGGTTGAAAAAACGTTGGAGATTTTTCAGATCGACACGCCCCTACCGAATGAGGGGCTTCAAGAACCAAAGCTGATTGCCACATGTACTAGAGATAAGCTCCGTAGACCTCTCAGTTTTGTGGAGTGCGACTCCGAGATCCTGGTGATAGGCCGCAATAATGATATTCCTATTCCCAGCATCCTAGTTTACAAGCTTGCAGATCTTGTTATGGAAACGTATATCCCGATGACGAGCATAGGAGACAAGGCCATTTTCATTCAAGAGAGAGCTCTTGTTGCCTCCACCAATGCAAGGCAGTGCCGGCCTACCGTTATGGGTGACACCATCGCATGCACCCGCTCCATGAAACTTGTGCAATACCACCTTAGCAGCGGCACCTGGTTGCAAACCATGGATCAATGCAGCCTTCTTGGCATCGAACTAGGTCCATGCAGCCTCATTCAACACATAATTACATGTTGCAGTCGTGCACATTGGTGAGTATGGACTATCGATCTTTGTCTTGAAATAATTAATATATGGTATTCTTAGCTAAACATAGTCAGATAGTGGATACTTTTGTTTTCGTTACACTGTTTCCATTCTTTGATACAATTGTTTCTCCTTCATGTTACCGTGGGCTAGCTGATTCATTTTTTTTCTTATGTGTGCTTCCAGAACAAAGGGCTACTAATTAGTCGGAAAAAATACAATGCAGGGTGGCCCCGGCGGATACCGCTTCGATGGCCAATAGCAGGGTTTGTTCGTCATGGGGTTAGTCTCTTATATCCATTGTTTATGCTAACACGTGTGCTTTTTAACTAGTAATAGTTGAACATTACTTATAATACATGTAGTGCATGCGACTCTATTTTTATCTTAACAAAGAATTGTTTCACTCAAGAAAAACATAGAACAAAGTTGTTAAATTTTGATCTTGGGAGTTGTCAAGGTCATAAGTATTATTGGCACCCATGTTGCTCAGAGATTGCTCACTTCACTTTCTGGAAGAATTTATAATTTTTTCCTTAAAAAACACTCAATCTTATAATTCTTTGTTCAAGCAAGATACAATATCATCCTAGAAGAAACAAGCGGACTACATTTGGAATCAAAATATTGAAGATTAAATAAACAAAATCAGGCTGATGAGTCTTGTGCTTCTTCTTTTTTCTTTATTTTTATTTTTATTGTACTGTTGCTTTACTTTTTTCAATAAGAAGGTATTTAAACTATTGTATATGTATTGATCAGTTCACACTTAATTTTTTTTAACTCTGTTCTTCTGCTAGGCATGAATAACTATTGTACCAAAAGAGATGAAAATTGGTGGGCCGGATGGTGGTTAATGCTGAGAAGAAGTCAGTTTATACCGTGTGTTTGATAGGATGAATGAAATTAATGTTAGGAGAAAGGACATTAGGAGTGATCATCACATGTTTAAAGGCAAGATCCAGATAACTCTATACTGGAGAACCATTGATGGTATCGATGGCGAGGTTAACAGAACATAGGAGTGTATATGTCTGTTCTGTCGACATGCAGCTACATGACTCGATGCTTGCCAGATAATTTACATTTTCTTGTTACAAATGTCACCAGAGTTTGATTTCCATGATTCATTTGCATTTATGAATAATGCTATACAATGGAAGCTCCGTCAAGGGGGTCAGTCTCCATTGTTTATTACTATGTTAATACCAACGCTTTTCACAAATTAATGTTAACTCTATTTTTCTGTTGTATTGTTTTAACGAAGAAAAAATATACAATAATTAAAGCCGTAGAGGTGATGCATTGATCTTGGGACGTTGTAATGGCCGTATCATATTGTTTGCACATACTCACTCTAACATGGTTTACCTCACTTTACAGAAATTATAAGTTTTTTCTTATATTACAAATTAAACTACTCAATCTAGGGTTAATGAGTTTCATTCAAGCAAGATATAATATATATGCTACAGCATGTTGATCGGAATGTATTAGTGTTGCAGGTTGATCCGAGTTCTTATGTTTTTTTTTTCTTACTTTCAAGTTCTGTCATGTTATTGTTTTATTCATTTTTTAATAACTGAAATTGTATGTAGTTGTGGATCCATTTGACATCATTTCTATGTAACTATGTTCTTTTACTAGGCGTGAAGAAACTTGGACCGGACGTACCGAGAATAAAGAGTTCGCTTCCAAGAATATTTTTAGCAAGATAAATGAAAACTATGTTTGGACTTGGGAGCTAGAACGCATTTTCAGGTAAGAAGAATAAGCGTGTGCCTGTTCTGCCTATGTGTAGTTACAAAGATTGATGGTTGGCGGATGATTTTACATTGTGTTTGGTACTCTTGCAAAATGTTGCCCGGTTTTTATTTCCCTAAGCCAATTGTGTATTATGAATATCATGTACATATGTATATTCTAGCATATAATGATCATCAACGTTTACACATTACTTGGAGTTGATGGACTACATATGCCGCTACAGCTTGGCTGTGGTTGGGGCATGGACATTTTTTTTTTGATAATGGAAAAAATATTCCGGCTTCAACCACCTCAAAAGGGGAGGAATCAGTCCAAACTTGTTACAAGTAGTAGCATATCGCTACACCCACACAACTAAAAGTTGAAAACATATAGCAAACATCTCAAAAATGAATCCGTAAATTGTAGGACCATCCATGTGAAGTGAAGAAACGTAGAGCCGCCATCTCCAATGTACGACATGCCATGGTCAACAACTCCTTGTCTTCATCATTTTGCTGCAGCTTTGCCCAATATCGAAGCCAATATGTTCCTCTGAATAGCACCTGCAAAAATGTCTTTGGTTGGCATTTTTCAAATACTACATCATTCCTACTAATCCATATTGCCCAACAAAGTGCTGCAGCTCCCGTCAACAAGTAAAGATTTGGTTTCTGACCACCGTGTTTGACCCAGTGGTTGAATAAATCATTTAAATTTAAAGGTGGATCAATACCAAATACCATATGTAGAGCACGCCATAAAAACTTGGCATAGTGACACTTGAAGAAAAGATGGTTAATGGTTTCAAAAGAACTACAAAAGCTGCAATATTTGTTACCATTCCAATTTCTCCTAGCAAGGTTATCCTTAGTTAAGATGACACCTTTCTTTAAATACCACATGAAGATTTTGATCTTAAGTGGTAATTTTGTCTGCCAAATTTCCTGTGTAACTCTAATTCCACTATTGACGAGGTGCTTATACATTGAATGGACTGTGAAAGAATTTCTCCTAGCAAGGTTATCCTTAGTTAAAATGACACCTTTCTTTAAATACCACATGAAGATTTTGATCTTAAGTGGTAATTTTGTCTGCCAAATTTCCTGTGTAACTCTAATTCCACTATTGACGAGGTGCTTATACATTGAATGGACTGTGAAAGAACCATTTTTATGTAAAGACCAGCAAAAAATATCTCTTCCATCCTGCAAGTGAATGTTTGCTACCTTTGCCACTAGGTTGTACCATTCTGTCAACTTGTTCCCCACTAAGGACCTCCTAAAGGAAATATTAAGTGGTGTTGTACTAAGGGTATCTGCAACAGTGGCGTGTTTTTTTCGAACAATAATATTATACAAGTTAGGATACTGGGATCTCAACGCCTGGTTACCCAGCCATATGGCTTCCCAAAATCTGGTTTGGGATCCTGAGTTCAACTTGAAATGACCCAAGTTAAGAAACTCCTCTTTCACTCCCATTAAGCCCATCCAAAACTGTGAATCACTTGGCTTCTTGTACACTTGGCCTAACGATTTGTTCTTAAGATATTTGTTCCGTAGCAGTTCCTGCCAAATTCCATCCTCATTACACAGCTTAAAAAGCCATTTACTTAATAGGCATTTGTTTTGTATATCTAAATTCATAATACCTAAACCTCCCTGATCCTTTGGTTGGCATAATAAATCCCACTTAGCTAGTCTATACTTTTTCTTGTGTTGATCATATTGCCAAAAAAATCTGGATCTGTAATACTCTATTTTTTTTAGGACTCCCCTCGGGACCTCAAAAAAGAGGGCATAAACATCGGCAAGCTAGACAACACCGAGTTTATCAATACCAACCTTCACCCAACTGAGAGCAATTTACCTTTCCAATTGCTTAATTTTTTCTCAAATCTCTCCTCAATCATTCTCCAATCCTTATTATATAGTTTTCTAAAGTGCATTGGAATACCAAGGTATCGAAACGGGTATGTGTCTAGTTTACAACCAAAAAGACTCGAGTATGTAGACTCATGCTCTTTTGCTTGCCCGAAGCAGAAGATTTCACTCTTGTGAAAATTTATTTTAAGACCAGATAATTGCTCAAACATGCATAGCAACAATTTCATATTCTTTGCCTGTTCGATATCATGGTCCAAAAAACCACTGTGTCATCTGCATATTGCAAGATAGATAAACCATCTTCTACTAAATGAGGCACCACCCCTTTCACTTGTCCTTCAGATTTAGCCCTAGCAATAATGATAGCCAACATGTCTGCAACAATATTAAAAAGTATGGGAGACAGTGGATCACCTTGCCTAAGGCCCTTCCTTGTCTGAAAATAAGAACCCATTTGATCATTTACTTTGATTCCAACATTACCTCCTTTAGTGAAAGCTTCTATCCATTTACACCAGGTTGGTGAGAACCCTTTCATTCGCAAAGTATGTTGTAAAAAGTCCCATTTCACCTTATCATATGCCTTCTCAAAATCAATTTTAAAGACTATTCCACTTTGCTTTTTCGTATGTAACTCATGCAAAGTTTCATGTAGAATTACAGCCCCCTCCATAATATTTCTACCGGGTAGGAAGGCTGTTTGTGATGGATGTATGATCTTGTGGGCTACTTTAACAATTCTATTAGTGGCTACTTTCGTAAAAATTTTGAAACTAACATTCAAAAGACAGATTGGCCTATACTGTTGAATTTGCTTTGCTTCACTACCCTTTGGTAGTAGAATTATTGTTCCAAAATTCAGGCTATGTAAAGGTAAAGATCCTTTATGAAATTCCTCAAACAGAGCCATCAAGTCTTCCTTTATAATACCCCAAAAGACTTGGTAAAACTCTGGAGGGAATCCATTAGGTCCTGGGGCTTTATTATTTTCCATTTGGAAAATTGCCTCTCTTACTTCAGCCTCTGAGAATCTTTCGGTTAGTAATGCATTTTCCTCATCCGAAACCTGGGGTATATCATCACATTGTGACTCGTTCATGGACATGTAGTTAGTTTCTGGTGGACCAAAAAGATTTTTATAATATTTAGTAATGTACTTTTTGAGTTGTTCATCACCATATATGGTCCCTTCCTCCTGTTCGAGTTGGAAAATATGCATTTTCCTATGTTTTTCATTAGCCACTAATTGAAAGTACTTTGTATTTGCATCACCTTCTAATAAATCCTTAACCTTAGCCCGTTGGTACCACTTTAACTCCTCTTCACTCAGGAGCTGAGCTAATCTCTCATTTAGGACATGTTTTAGATTAACCTCATTCTGGTCTAACCGAATATTTTCTGCCTTTTTATCCAGCTCATCCAACTTATTCAAAAGTTTTTTCTTTTCTTTTCTGTAAGCACCACTTGTATTTTTAGCCCATCCCCTTAGATATTGTCTTAACCGTCTAATCTTTGCTTGCCACTTTTCTAGAGGGCTATGGCCTTCGTTTACACTTTGCCAAACATCACGAACCAAATCAAAGAACCCATCACGTAGCAACCAGCCTATTTCAAATTTGAACATAGGTGGATTATTGTACATAGATGCATCACCTGAGTTAATAAACAAAGGTGTGTGGTCCGATATCTCGCGTGTTAAGGCTTGAACAGTGGTATGCGGAAATTTGGACTCCCAATCAGTACATACGAGAATCCTATCCAATTTCTCATATGTCGGATTCTGAAGGTTATTGGCTCAAGTGTATTGCCTACCTGACATATCACGCTGAGACCCAACAAGTGGCAACACACAATGCCCCTGGCTTCTGCCAATTAATCCTCCAATCGAGAGCACCATACATTCCGGACTCAAGGTACATGGTCCGTTGAAATAATAGTGTCACTGTCTTTTCAAGTGCTTGGTAGAAGACCCATCCTATCTCAAGATATTTTTCTCACCAAAATCGCTGGAGAAAGCAACGTTTATGTTTGTCCTGCAAAAAGTGCAAGGGTAAATTCCCTCAGTGCCATAGAATTTTAGACCATTTTCTTCAGTGCCACAAAAGTTTCAAAGTTTCTCTCAGTGCCATAGAGTTTCTGATGTCCTCAATGTCATTCCGTCTCATTTTCCATTCATGTGCTGTTAAGTGTTAAGTGTTGTAGGAAAAGACAATTTTGCCCCTCGGGTCCACCTGTCAGTTCCCTTCTCTTCTCTGCCTCCCTCATCTCCCATCGACGGCCTCTGCTCAACTGCTCCCCATCCACAGCTCGCACCTCGGCCCGACGCCCGGCAGGGGAGCTGGAGCTCGTCCCGGCCCTACGCCACACCCGCCGGCATGGGAGCTCGCCAAGGCCCTTGCGCCGCCGCCGGCAGGTCGCCCCGGCCCCGGCGGCCAATCTACACTTTTCTTTTGTTTCTCTCTCTACTTCCACTCCTGCTCACCATCAGCCGCTAGCGCCCGGCCCGCCATCCGCCGCTACCCGCTTGCACTGGCCTGGCATCAAGCTCCTAACAATCATTCAGGGAGAAGGCGATATGGAGCCCAGACGGGATTAACGAACGGGAGACGCTAATTTGCGGCCGCGCGCAGGGGGGCGCCGTACGCTCGCGCTACAGGACAAAAGCCGGCGCCCCCACCCCGCACGACTCCTGCGCTGCACACCTCATGCACGGCTCCTGCGCACTGCTCCGCTCACGGCTGGCTCTGTACACTCGGTGGCCCTCGTAGCGTGACTCCCGCAAGCATGCACGTGCATGCACATGTTCTCCTATAAAAAAAAGTTGTACAGTAGAAAAAAAAGTCTGACAAAAAGAAAATTTTGCAAAGAAATATTTTTGCAACAAAAATCTTGAGCAACAAACTTTTTCTTGCTTGTTTGCGACAAATTTTTTTGAGAAATTTTTTTGGCAAACTTTTGCTTGCTGGTTTACGACAAATTTTTTTTGAGAATTTTTTTTGGCAAACTTTTGCTTGCTTGTTTTTTTCAGCCTCAAAATTTTTGCAACAAACTTTTGCTTGCGATAAAAATTCTCCAGTGTCAAATTTTTTTTTGAAAAAATTTTGTCAACAAAGTATGCTTGCCTGCTTGCGACAATTTTTACAACAGAAATTTTACAGCAACAAACTTTTGTTAACAAACTTTTGAGCAGAGTATAAAGGGCGCTGGAGCGCACACACGGCGACTCGGGTGAGCCCCGTCCGTGTGGGTCCACCCACGTGGGGTCTACCATGTGCGGGGGATGGGAGAGCGTAAGCTTCCAACCACGCAGCGGCAGCTGCTGACCGAGCGCAAGCTTCCAAGCGTACGGTCGGACGCAACATGGAGATCGCGTTAACGAACCAAGAAGGAAGAGAAAAAAGAAGCAAGGAGAAGAACCAATCAATCTCGTGTTCTGCATTCTTGCCGGCAATCAATCTATACATATGATTACTTTTGGAAATCGAACCAATTTGATGGGATTTGAGTAATTTGATCCAAACTGCCGCTGCCTCCAATGGTTGATTCTTTGGTCCTCAGCAGCTTGTCAGCGGTCTCGGCAGGCAGGAACCTGGTGGCCTATTCCAAGCCCCTTGAAGAATGTCGTAGTCCTTGTCGTGGCCGTCGGAAAAGACGGGGCCTTGGTTCGGCGAGGAGAGAGCGCCACCTTATCTTCACGCGGGGCTTGCACGACCCACACAGCTGCTCGAGCTCCCCTGTAGGCAGTCGAGCGCTGGCGCACCACCTCGCCCCGGAAGACGGTCCTCGCGGGCAGGGCCGCGCCGCTGCGACGTGCAGGAGCGGCCGGCGGAGCAAGAGGAGGCCGCGGCGTGGAGGTGAGATTGGAGCGCCGGGGCGTCGGACTTTGACTGGTGGCGGCTAGCTGTTCCGGTGGAGGAGAAAGAAGAAGAAAGAGGAAGAGAAAGGCTCTAACGGGTAGGACCAGGGGCAAATCTGTATTTTTACATCTCAGTTAACTGTACATGGATGGAAAAATGGACGGAATGGCACCGAAGACATAAGTTAGAAATTCTATGGCACTGAGAGAAGTTTCGAAAATTTTATGACATTGAAGGAAGTGGTCTAAAATTGTATGGCATTGAGGGAATTTACCCAAAGTGCAGCCCTCCATTGGTGGCAACGCAAAAGTTTTCTGAACGAAAAGTGTGTCAGTCTCAAACCCATCATCAGATGCATCACAAGGTAGATAGGGCAGTGCATCTACCCGACCACAAAGCTTGCCTTCCACTCTCACAAGTCGCGGTCTCACCAATTTCTCCTCGACCAGCTCATGTCACATACTGACCGCGTATATAAACCACGACGGACGCATGCCTCGCAGCTTCACAACTCCCCCACCTCATCCTGCTGAACGACACGGCCGGTACGCGTCGACGTCGCGCGCTACCTCCGACGACGATGGCTCTGGCTCAGCACCGGCGGCGCGGCTTCCCGTCGATCAGCATGCCGTGGCTGGCCGAGCTCGCCGTGACGATGTCCCTGACGATGCTGTACGCCGCGTCCACCGCCACGGCGCAGCCGCAGACACTGCCACAGCCACAGCCAGTGCCAGTGCCGCAGCCGACGACGACGGCGTCAGCACCGGCGGCGCCCGCGGTGCCGAGCCAGCTGCCGGCGCCGTGCCCGCCGGCGCAGGCAACCCTGGCGCCGTGCCTGCGCTTCTTCACCGGCAACTCCTCCTCGTGGTCGCCGCCCGCGGAGTGCTGCGCCCAGATACGGGCCATGTTCCAGTCGCAGGCGCCGTGCCTGTGCGCCGCCATGGCGTCGGGGCCCGCGGCCCAGCTCGGCGGGCTCGGCTCCGCGCTCGGGCAGCTGCTGCCCAGCTCGTGCGACCTGCCGGCCGACGCCTGCTCGTCGGGGACGACGGCCACGAGCGGTGGTGCTCCGGCTGGTCCGACGACGACGACGCCGGCGGCGCCGGAGACGGGGCCGACCGGTGCGGACACGACGACGGTGCCAGGCACTGGTGGTGCTGGAGTGAAGTCGGTTCCGGGGTTGCTTGACACGGGAGCTGCTGCGGCGCCAGGCAGACCCGGTGTCTCTGCTGCTGCCGCTGTCTTCATGTCGCTGTTGGGCGTTTACCTTCTCGCAACTCTCGATCGGATTATGCACTGCTAGGATGTGTCATGTGTGGGATTCAGATGTGTGGTATGTGGTGCGTGCGTTCAGATGTGTGGGATATTATGGCATGCCCTTCTCGTGTTCTATGACGGGGAATGTTCTGTTCTGTCCTTGCTAGTTGCTACGTATGCGTGCTGTACATCATACAGATTTTTCATTGAGTTCCAATGTATGTCGATTGCTGCAGTTCACAGAACAAACACATATTGCTCCTGCAAATTAAACGCCAATGAAACGGATTTGACTACAGGATTACACTCTAGGTTGCATTGCTTTCAACTGCTGCAGCCTGGCCTGCAGAAGATGGTATGACTGTGTGACAGTATCAGTATGCTGCATGGAAGTCGCTGGTCCATAAACTCAGCTCCATTGTTTCATTTTTCCTGTAATTTTTTATTTGTACTCAAGAATCGCCCATGCTACACCGGACCGGACCGGCTGCCTGTCAGCATCTTCTCTAGAGCCACAAACTGTAAAGCCGTAAAGGTACGGCAGGCAACACAGAAACAACGAAAAGAGTACACGCGCGAAATTCAGGAAGAGGCAACAATGAGCTTCTGAACGCATTGCAGAGCGCAAAAGGGGCCATCGGTGGCAATTGCTTCAGGCCCGTTGGCGCTTGTGATCGCCGATTGCTTTTGCCATGTGAAATAGACTTAACTGTAATGCAGCTATTTGGGCATCATTTCGTTTGCAGGCTTGCAGCGGCATGCATGCGTGTCGCGTTTTGTGTCTCGCAAGAATTGCCTGGTACGTACAATGCTCCTACCTACGCGCGCGACTCACACCAGTGACACCACCAACCTACTCTGGAATCGTTTCAGACTCTCAGTTTCCAGACGGAGCTTGGCAGCTGCTGCAGAAACTTAGCTCACGGTGACAGTGACTTGCCTCTAGTAGCCGAAGCATGTGTGCGTACGATGCACCGTCACGTCCAGCTCCGAGGAACTGTAGCCCATCGCCATCTTGACTCCAGCAGCAACAGTAGAGCCGGTTAGAGTGGAAATTAAAATCATTGGGAGCGAACTAGCATGCACACAAAAAGGAACCGAGAGCTGCTCACCAACCTGAGCGTGCGCAGTGCAATGGGGTCAACAGAAACACAACCAGACTCTGGGATGCAACATAAGAGAGGTCCCACTCTTCTCATGGAGTCCATGGAGGCAGACGGAGACATATATTCCCCGGTCTGCTCAACGATAACCCTCGAGAAGAACCCACAGCTCGCTTTCGCAACGTGTAAAACCAATCCAAACTCACACAACAAAGCAAGTTAGATAGACCGGCCCATCCAACCTGCTGAGGCACACAAGGCTAGCTTTAATTTCCCCCCCAATTTTTCACAACCGTCCACAGTATAAACCACCGTCTCCTCTTGATCTTCTCCTCCTCCTCTCGTACAAGTACAACACAACCGCGCCTCGTCATCCCGTGCGATATCGTCGACGTCGACCTTGCCGAAGACAACTCCGCCGTCGTCGATCATGGCGTGCCGGCGGCTCCAGCTGGTGACTGTCGCCGTCGTCATGGTCGCGGCGACGGCGACGACGCTGGCCTCGGCGCAGCAGCAGGTGCAGCCGGCGACGGCGGCGGCGTTCTTCCCTCCGGCACTGCCCAGCTGCCCGCCGGCGCCGCTGAGCCTGTCGCCGTGCCTCGGCTACGTGTTCGGCGTCGGCTCGGCGACGCTCACCGCCTGCTGCTCCCAGCTCCGGAGCTTCCTCCGGGCGCAGGCGCCCTGCCTCTGCGCCGCGTCCAAGCTCCCGCCCAACCCCGTCGGCCTGCTCCTCGGCCAGGCGCAGACCATCATCCCCAACGTCTGCGACCTGCCCAACCCATGCGACGGTACATACGTGTCCACCTTGTTGGCACGCATCGCGCCAGCAAGCGCTCCTGCAGGTACTGTACATTCCGGTGTTGACATGTTGCCATTGCTTGTGACGATGCAGACGCCGCAGCCGCCGGCGACGGCGAGGGCTCTGCGCCGGCGGTGGAAGGCGCTGCGCCTCCGTCCGAGACGGCGACGGTGACTCCGGCAGCCACCACCACGCCTGCGACTGAAGAACCGACGTCGAGCGCGCCGGCGGGAGCCGATTCGGGAGCACCAGCGGAACCTGCCGAGGATGATTCTCCAGCCGGGCCCGGGTCGAAGCTCCCGCAGCTGCTGCACGCGGCAGGCGCCACGAGCTCCAGGGGCATGGCTGCTGGCACTGCGTTCGCCACCGTGTTCCTCGCTTCAGTTGCAGCCATGATGTATGTGTAGCTGTAGCCTGCTAAGATAGTGCAACGGCAAATGTACTGGTGTAACATGTGACCTGTGATACAGTATAAGTTGAAACTGCACCCTGTTTTTCTGCAGTTGCAATAAAAAACGTGTATTCTACAGGATCAACAGTGCAGCAAAGCTGCCCCGGAGATCAAATCTCACGCATCAGGCCATTGCTTATACTTTACAAAGAGCATATGAACTTGGTAATTCTTTGAAAGAGTTAAAGATCCAATGCAAATGTTTCTCGTACACTTCTCAGAAAATGACACAAGCATGAACACATTCTCTTCAGCTACTCCGCAAGATAGAGAAGCGGCAAGACTTGTTTCAAGAAATACATGCTCAACTTGCAAGCAAGGCTCATATTCACGTATACTTGCCAAGAAAATCAAAGTTAGCAGCTACAGTACAACGTCAGAAATAAACAGACCACATGGTAGCCTAATCTAGTTTACAAAAGTAGTAATCTTGGTGGGACCAGCTTCCAGACACTAAGGCTGTCTTTTTTGAAAAATCATGAGGCTGAGTCTGGACAATGGTTTGCTTTCATCCTTAGTGTTCAGCAAGTATAAAGCCTCCAGCTCAAGACAACACTTGGGTCTGTAACAGTCCACTGAAAACTGACAGTGAGAATCAAAGTCACTGAGAAGTATGATACCACAGAATATAGTTCAATAAATTTATTAAGAAAATACAATGAGATATAGACAACTGCCCAGAGGGCAGAGGCCCAGACAATAAACAGGCTAGTAAATATCCTTGGCAAAATGCACAGCCGAAGCATATCAATAAGAAAATATATAAATAAGAAGATGTGCTTGTACAAATCCTAGCCAAGCTACTGCCATCAGCTAGTACCATGTTGCATAACTATAGTGAGGATATTTACTAGCTAAATTTCAGCAAATGGCTCCATGACTGAATGGCAGTTACATAACTTCAGAATAATAGGAACAAAAGCTAACATAACTTCAAGAACAGTTTAATTAAATTTAAAAAGGTAACATTGCACAGTTAATAGATCACCATGCATTGTAGTACAACAGTATTGTCACAAATAACCATGCATTGTAACTAAAATAGTATACATTGACACCTACGGACCACACAAGCCAAACAATGCCAAAAATCAATTAAATTAACTTTATCACATTTAACAAGCCCTGTTTTACTGATCCAAGCCCTTCACCAACACTATTCTAACATTTTGCAGATGGAACAGGATCTCTAAAGACCCTCAGAAAGTTATTCAGTTCAGAAGATCACTAGCTACAGCAAAGTGCACACAACAAAATGTGTACAGTTGATCATGTAACCAAAAGTTTATTATTTCATAAGAGTAAACTACTGCCCTGAAATAAAATATCAGTGAATACACATGTATCTCATAGTCACTGAGCAGAAAATTTTAGTCACACGCAGAACAACATATCTAATCCTACTCAGCTGTGAAATTCAACAAGCACTCAGGATCTTCATTGCAGTAAAAGTGAAATCAGAAAGCATACATGATCACACTTATGGTACACATGTTACTTCAATTACGTGCGCCCCCGCATAAATTCCTCCAAGCGCTCCCAGACCTCAAGAGCAGCTGTCCTGTCTTGATGCCTTTTATTTTTGCTTATCTGCACCATAACACAACCATGTTGATGTAAGTATTTGCAGCACTGTATTTGATTGAAACCAAGAAAAATTTCAACTTATATTCCATACTCACAGATATGATTTTCACATTCCACTGTTTGACCACCTTGGCTGCCTCCACGCTATCATCTTCGAAGCGCACATAGAAACCAATAACTGAGGAAAGTTCCAAGATGTTAGATCACATGAATAAACAGTATGGCATATCAAATGCAGCATTTTATTACCAAGTTAATCATATCCTGAAATGGAGCGATACAATATCATGAAAATTATGGTATACCGTATACGTCCAGCACAATTATAATATTAAGCATATAGAGTAACCGAAACTTGAAAGTATATGAGAATATGGTGATCTGAACTTAAAGTTGCTGGAGTGTTTCTCCAGTATTAAGAAAAAAAATCCTTATTTTCCATTGAATAAAGATGTGCTTTTCCTATTTGCTGCTGAAAAGTTAAAACGTCCTTATCTGCCATCAAATATAACTTTCAACACTTTTGTGCCACTACCGTCAGTTTCATTAGCCATCAACCATCGTCGTTACATTTCCATTTGCACATGAACTTTTCTGGGTTAATGACCACACTACCCGCAAACACCTGGCCAGACCTCTGTAGTCTGCACATAAACCTGGCCACCCCTCTCCCTTGTCCCGTTCGCATCAGGCATATCCCCACCTCTCCCCATTTGCTCCTCCTCAAAACCCTAGATCCAGGATTGCGTCTCAGACAGATGGGGATCTGCACACGGATGAGTGCTTCACGACTAAGGATTGGCCATGGGCGCATGGCATGCCAGTGGAGGCGTGACCCGATGCGGGCAGAGAGCTGGGACAAGGAGCAGCGCGGGCAGGGAGGGGACGGCACAGTGTTGGCATGGGCGAGCGGATGGTATGTGGGGCAGATGCCGTGACTCTGCGCGGCCTGGGTGGAGGTGTGGCTGCCGGGGAATGGCAAATCCAGTGGCAAGCCCTTGCCGCACATGGCTCCAACAAGGGTACGAACCCTAACCTCCATGTGTTTCTTTTGTAGAACAGTGCCATTCATGCAGTAGTATGTTGATTCACTAGATTCTGATACAAATCTAGGTAACCCCCAAAAGAACTAGGAAGGATTGCAGTGGTTTTATTGTTGAGAAGTTTTTAGATTCTGACACAGCAATTGACTGGATGGTAGAAAAGTACCCACCAGGTTATAAGGAAATTGTTCATGTTCGTTACTATATGATGATGATGATTTGAAATTTTTTACACGAGCACAATTGATCAAGAACTTCAGTTAATGTTTGACAGACATAGTGAGAGTAAGGTTGTGCACGTGTCTATTGCATACTGCGATCCTTGTGAACCATATCAACCATTAAGCCAGCAACACACAAGGAAGAAAGGAAAGCACAAATGCCCTATCTATAAGGACTATGGCATCACTGGCTCAAACGCAAGAAAGGTGACCCAGGCGGCATGCACTGAAAGTTAAATTCGATGGTAGATAAGGAAATTTAAATTTTCGGTTGCAAATAGAGAAGCACATCATTTTTTTATGGCAAATAGGGAATTCTCTCCTAAGAGATAGACCCCTTTAGGGGTAGCCCATATAGTAGCGTTCAGTAGTTGTGACCAAAACAGAAGGGAAAAAATCAACTAGTACATGCTACTGTTCCTGAAGCAGAAACAAACACAGGCAGAAAACTAATTTCTTGCTCGAAGCCAATGGCAAAGCAAGTGTTATTAAATCAATTGTGATACACTCAAATGAAGTTCCTCACAAAATGACATCAACGCAATCGTGTCCTGTAATACACTCAACCGAAGCTACATACATAAATTTCAAACACAATATTGCAACAGAGAGGACCATGTCAAACAGATTGCAAATGCATGAACAATACCATGTAAGTGAAAGTAAAGGGGCAAGAGCCACACCTCTGTTGAAGATCTCCACATGGTCCTTGAAGGGCCAATCCTTGAACTGCCACTCCTTGCCGAGCACAAACACGGCCACCACACGGCCCCAATCGTCCGCCTTGAGCGAAGCTGGCTTGTCCCTTACCTCGAAGGAGACGGCACCCCCAGCCACGCCGGCCCTCTCCGCGCGAATCAGCTTCTTCTGCACGGTGACACTCTCCGGCTTCCCTCCCTTGGTCGCCCGCATCCTCTCGTCGCTGGGCACGAACACCCCGTCCTCGAGGAACTCCTTGACGTTGTAGATCGTAATCAGCGTCTGCGAGGCGCTGGGCACGAGGATGATTGGCACGACGCCGTCGCCGAGGGCCCTGTCGACAACCTTGGGCTTGGCCAGGGCGGCCGAGCCGGCGCCAGAGTCGTTGCGGGAGGAGGGCGCCGCGTCCTTGCCGCCGCCCTTGCGCTGCTCGTCCTGGCGGCGCAGTGCGGCCTGGAAGGCGGCGAGGAAGTCGCGGCCGCGGGCGTCGAGGAGCCCATTGCGGTCCTTGAAGGGCCGCTCGAGCGCGCGGATTTGCTTGCCCGTGGTGGGCTCGGCGGAGGCGGCGGGGTCCTCGGGCGGTGGGGAGGGCGGGTGGAGGAGGTGGGGCTCCTGCGGCGGGAAGGCGGAGGGGAGGAGAGGGTCGGCGGTGGGGAGCGAGTTGTGGCCGAAGCGGAGGAAGTCGAGGAAGGTCTTGCGGTCGGGGAGGGAGACGGGCGGGATGCGGCGGAGGCGCGCGGCCTGGATGAAGTCGGTGTGCTTGAGGTCGTGGTGCTGCGCGAGGAAGACGGCGGCGGAGAGCGGGTAGGGGCGGCCCGACTGCTTGGAGGAGAAGGCGGTGGGGGTGTTGGCCGGGAAGGTGTAGTCGGAGCCGAAGAGGATGTCGTCGCCGGAGAAGATGATCTTGTCCAGCTCGTTGCGGGCGGCGTAGTCGCGGAGCACGGAGAGGGGATCCATCGCCGCCGCAGCCGCCGGCGACGCTCCGCTGCCTCTGGGTTTGGGTTTTGCTGCTAGATGGATGGATCTGGCTCGCGTCGGCGGGTCGGGATCGGAGGAACAACACCTCGCGGGTCTAAACTATTCAGCCCACCAGCTTGGTTGGGCTGGGCCCGATGTTAGATAGACGCGTTTATAATCACTAGTTAGAAAGGGAAATCCTCTCCAAAAAAAAAAAAAAGTTAGAAAGGGATAGAAAAAATTCCCGCCTAATCAAACTTTGTACCTCTTTTCCTTGCCATGAAGATTAGCATTTAGCAATTCAATAATTCAGTATTTCATTGCTAATTTCATGACTGATTTTTCTTTTTTTTCCCTCATTGCACAAGTTTTGTTTAAGCTCCAAATTTAGATGCACATTGATAATTTCATGCGTTATCTCTATCGATCCATATTTTTTTAGCGTTTGCGCTCGTCCGCCGGGAGCGTCGTGCGCTCACGCAAGGCGACAAAACTGGCGGGCCCCTGCACGGCTGAGCTGCCGCACTAGGCAACAGGCGGCGGGCCCTCATTATGTAGAAAAAAAGTTGTACAACAGAAAAAATATCTGTCAAAAGAGGAAATTTTACGAAGAAATATTTTTACATCAAAAAATTTTGTTTGCGACAAAATTTTTCAGCGCCAATATTTTATGAGAAATTTTGTTAAATTTTTTTTGACAAACTTTTGATTGCTTGTTTGCGACAAAATTTTTCGGCGTCAATTTTTTTCAATAAACTTTTGCTTGCGATAAAATTCTTGAGCGCCAAAATTTTTGCAACAAATTTTTCAGCGTCAAAAGTTTTGTAACAGAAATTTTGTAGCAAAATTTTGTCAACAAACTTTCTGAGAAAAGGATGAGGGCAACGCTGGATCCCACTCACAGGGGAGCGATCGCACGGCAGTGCTGAACCCTTGTCTGTGTGGCTCTCCATGTGGGGTCCCCCATGTGCGGTCGGGGGGACGCGTTGTGCGCGTTGGCCCTTGGCCGAGCGTGGCCAGTAGGGGGACGCGCGGCAAAGCGTGACTTTGCGTCCACGCGCGCGGACGCAAAGTTGGGATCGGGGTTTGTAACATGGTAGCAATGTAAATGGCGATAGCACACCCGATCTATTCCCGAGAGAATCACAAGATGGGTGTGATTGTTTGCACGATCGTCATGAAGTAGGGACAACTCAATGGTTCAGATCAATCGAGGGGCAACAGTACAATGTGATTGCGATTTATTTTTAGAGGGAAAACATACCATTATTAGAAAATAGGAAAAAGTCTATTTTTTACCATTGAACTATCGTCTCGGTTTGGCTTTGACCATCCAACTCAAAAACCAGGAATCTTTGGCCATCAAACTCTCAAAACCGTTCAGACTTGACCATCAGGCGGTTTTGCAGGGCGGTTTTGCTTACGTGGACGCCACGTGGTAGTGGGGCCCACCTGTCAGGCCTCCTCCTCCTCTCTCTCCTCTTTTCCCTATCCTCTCTCTTTCTTCTCTCTCCTCCATCGGGTACCTGCGCCTCCCCTCGGCGCGGTGGCACGCCTCTCGCCGGAGTCCATGCGGTCAACGAGCTCGCCACTCTCCAACTCCCCGGGCCGCCATCCTCTGCACCGAGGCCAAGGAAGGTTGAGCTCGGCGGACGCGGGTGTTGCTCCGTCTAAGGCAGCCAGCGCGCTTGTGCTCATTCGAGCAGGGGGCGGTGGCGGCTTCCCAGCGACGGCCGACCGGACTCCCTCAGGCGTGTCCTTGCCTTCCTCGGCCTTGATTTGGTGCGGCGGCGCGCGATTCGGGACAAATTGCGACGAAATCAGACACGCGTGCGCAGGGATCAACGTGCGACGACTCGATTCGGTCGATTTCTTGCAGCGGCGATCTGCGCAGACTCCAGCGGTTCCTTCCTCCCACGCGTCAGCGCGCATCCCTTCCTTCCCCCGTCCAGCGCCGGAGGCGCAAGGCATGGCCGCGGCGCCCCGTCCTCCCCTGCAGGGTCGTCGTCGCCGCCGCCGCTTAGCACGAAGGGGAAGAGCCGAAGAGCCTGACCTGACATGTGGGCCCCATCTTACTCAGCATGGTGACATGGCATCCTAATCCAACGTGGCAGTCAAAACCACCTCAATCCAGTCAAAATCGGGCTCGATGGCCATTTGTGCACGGTTTAGAGAGTTGAGTGGTCAATAATTCGGTGGTTTTAAAATTGGATGGCCGAAACCAAACTCAAGCGATAGTTCAATGGTCAAAAGTGGACTTCTTTCTAGAAAATAAAGCAGGGGGCAATCACGCATTTGACTCACTTGGAAACAGCCTATTACAAAATGGTGGTCAAAGTAGCACCTCCAAAACTTGAAAAAGCCAACATCGTCAAGAATCTTTTATAAAATAAAAAATTGAATTGGGGATGTCGACCAAAGCTATTTGGCAATGGAAAAAAACCCTTTATGTGTAAATTAAACAAAGGGAAAAGGTGTTCAGAACAGAAGTATGTTTGCCTCCTAAATCCTGAATCACCAAAACCCCTAAGCAGTAATAAAATGCCAAACCCTATGCTAATGCTGCTTGCTAGTAGTTAACAAGTTTCTAGGCTATAGCTACTGCCCGGAAGCTCTTCCAACCAGCAAGGAGTGAAACAAAGGGCAGTGCCAATGCAGTAACACGTAACATTGCGGGATTTTGGGCATAGGTTGCCCAAGTTTTGAACCTTTGAGCTACTCAAATGGTAGGCAAGCCCCTTGCATTCCATGGAGCGGCTGAAGAAGACAACCTCTTTGTAGGGATGGAATCCAATGTAGCATATGTCGTCGTCACTACCATCAGAGTCTGTTTCGGTTCCCTCTTCAAGGAAGTCGTCATTGTCAGAGTCCCACTCGAGCTTAAGATCCACCGCTTCTTCCATGTCCTCTTCTTTGCGTTCCGTGCTTTTCATAATAGCAGTAGTTAATGTCTTGCAAGACCCAGGGCCCATCCAACTTGTCGTTGCGATTCCAGAGTTCCAGCACGGGGCTCAGGTCATGGTCGTACTTTAACACCCACTCCATCTGGCCACAAGACTCATCCAAGATCCAAACTCGAAGTCGGCGAGGATCGGTAGCATCGTGTAACACATAGTAGACGCCCTTCTCCGATCCTGCCAAACGAAGCCTGGGGTTTGTGCAGCCAGTGACCAAAGGAGGCTTTATCATTTGGTATTTATCACTCGCCAATGTTATTCTGAAAAGAAATAAGAAAGAAAGATTAAACCATTATCTCAAAATAAACAGTTTTTACAAGCAAACAAAAAAAAAGACAGCGACGCGCAACGATAAGAGCATTACCTCATGACAAAGTTAGTTTGGTCTTGCACATAGAGTTCTCTTCTCCAATACACAGCGGGGAGATCCCTTGCTAAGATCCGAATCGACGGCAGCATGTCAGCTACAGAGCCCAGAGCAGGCCCCTCCCGAACGAAAGACCTCCTCTCCCACTGCCCTGTCCTTGACGAGAAGACAGAGATGTTGAACGGCGACGGCGGCCATGCGATGTTCTCGATTCTCGCGTCGCATCCAGGAAGAAAGCCACGGTCGCCATCGTCAGCAGGGCGATGGCAGAGAGACATGGGCGCGTGGGCGCTGCTCCAGGAGATGCGAGGGATCACGAAGACCTCGTAGTGCAGGGACACGGCCGGGTCGTAGACGAGGTACTCGTGGAAGAGGCAGCGCGATCTCCGCCGAGCGTCGTCGTCGTCCAGCGGCGGCGGCGCGGGCAGGGGCGCACACCTCCGGGTGGCCGGGTTCACCACCACGCTGCCCGTCCAGCAGGAGCAGCCCGTTGCAGTGGTCCCTGACCGTGTAGGAGTCCCGGTACTCGCCGCCGGGGGCGGGCAGGTAGGTGGAGAGCTCGCCGGAGATGTGCGGGCGCCCGGGCGGAGCGGCCGGGCGGGAGAAGAACTCGGTGTGGAGGAAGCCGGGGTAGTTCACGAGGAGCGCGTCGAGGGAGCGCGGGAGGAGCGCGTCGACGGCGGCGCGAAGCAGGCCGCGGTCGTCGACGGCGGCGCGCCAGTCCGTGCAGACGCAGCGGGAGGCCGCGAGGCCGCGGGGCGGGAGGTGGCGCAGGACGTCCGCGAGCACGTCGCTCGGCAGCCGCCGCGCCGACGCCGGCGACGGCGACGGCTCCGCCTCATGCTGCTCCATGCCGCTCTCCCTCCTCTCGCCGTCGTCGCAGGCGATCGATCAACGTCGACTCGGTGCAATGCAACCGTTGCAAACGCGTCTTGAATACGAATCCGGCGGGATCCAATCGGAACTAGGTGCTCTCGTTCTGGCCACGACCGCGCGTGCTCTCAGGCTTCGTTGTATGTGCAGGGGGTGGCGGGCGTTTCGGTCCGGTTCGGCCACGCCGAATCTACTAGTAGTTCGAGATGATCTCGTATACGTAGAGAACAACAACGAGAAGGGAAACGGAATCTTGCAACCCCGGCCTTGCTGACGTGTACGGTGTACCGCAGGCACACAATACTCGTATGGTCTCTGAACGCTCTCGAGTCAACACCATGTCACCATGGGCTGCCGCTCTCACCTTCTCCGGTGACTGACTGGTCAAGCCCGCCGGCTCGTCCAAGCCTGCCTGGCTACAAATACCTCCCGGTAACGCGACGGCGGCCTACTCGAGCTCGAGGTGTCGATTGCGTCGACGCAGACGACGGCATGGAGCTCCAGCAGGTAGGATCCGTCCGGCCGGCGGCGGGGCCCGAGCCCGACGAGGATGTCATCACCCTCCGCGAGTTCACGCCGTCGGACGCGGACGCCGAGGCGTTCATGTCGTGGGCGTCGGACCCGCTCGTGGCCCGCTTCCAGCGCCGCGACGCCTACGAGCACGCCGACCAGGCCCGCCGCTACATCGCCGACCACGTCCTGCCCCACCCCTGGTACCGCGCCATCTGCCTCGGCCCCCATGGCGACGCCGCCGTGGTGGGGTCCATCTCCGTGAAGCCGGCGGCCGCCGAGGACGGGCGGCTGCCGTTCAGGGCGTCGGTGGGGTACCGCGTGGCGCGCGCGCACTGGGGCCGCGGCGTGGCGACGCGGGCCGTGCGCTTGGCGGCGGAGCACGTGTTCGCGGCGTGGCCGTGGCTGCTGCGGCTGGAGGCGGTGGCCGACGTGGAGAACCCGGCGTCGCAGCGCGTGCTGGAGAAGGCCGGGTTCGTCAGGGAGGGCGTCCTGAGGAAGTACATCGTGCTCAAGGGCCGGACCAGGGACATGGTCATGTTCAGCCTCGTCGACACGGACCGTCGTGACCAGAATAAGAAGCCCGTGCACGCTGATGGGCATGGGCCGTCCTAGATGTGCTTCGATGCTCTGCTCTCCATGTGTTGCTTCTGATTTTGTACCGTTCTATGTCATGTGTCGTGTGGTGATGTGAGTGCCCTTATAAAAATGAAGAAGCCTACGAATTATGAAAAGGATTATGGAGACAAGATAGGATCGATCGCAATGCGTGCAACATTGTTAATTAGCCGTAGCATCATGTTCCTATCCATACGACCGATTGACCGTGACATGCTTTTGATGGCTTGATACTAAACCGCGACACGGCTCCAAGGCAAAGGTAGCTCGTCATCAACCAAACGATGGAACCGCCGGCAGCCACCGACGGCGACGTGCAGGCCCAGCGGAAGCGACGGGAGGGAGGAGAACCAGACCCCACGGCGGTGTCGCTGCGGCCGCTGGGCCTGGAGGACGCGGACGCGTTCATGCCTTCATGGCGTGGGCGTCGGACGAGCGGGTGATGCGGTTCCTGAAGCGGCCGCTCTGCGCGACACGGGAGCAGGCCGTGGCGCAGATCCGGGACACCGTGCTGGGCCACCCCTGGTTCCGCGCCATCTGCGTCGGCGCCGGCGGCCGCCCCGTGGGGCAGGTCTCCGTGTGGCCGTACGCCGACGAGGGCGGCCGCCGGGCCAACCTCGGCTACGCCCTCGCCAGGGACCACTGGGGCCGAGGCATCGCCGCCGTCGCCATCAGTATGGTAAATAAAGCTCTCTGATTGCTGATCGGCCGATCAGGTTCGCCGCTCTGACTGGTTCGCGTTCGCAGGTGGTGGGGAGGGTGTTCGACGACATGCCGGCGCTGGAGCGGCTGGAGGCGGTGACGGGCGTGGACAACGTGCGGTCGCAGCGGGTGCTGGAGAAGGCCGGGTTCCAGAGGGAGGGGCTGCTGCGCCGCTACATCGCCGGGCGCGGCGGCGGACGGGCCAAGGACGCCGTGATCTACAGCTTCCTCTCGTCCGACCGCAACGGTCCCAGTGGCTCGTGACTGAATGGAGTAGGGCTTCATCTTGCAGATGGGCAGATGGAAGCCTGAAACAGAGATGGCTGGTTTCGATCGATCATGCTTCTTGAACTTGAAGTGAATCGTCGTAGCCTACTAGCCTGACAGGGTTGTAATGGAAGAACGAATGTAAACCTCCTCCTGCATGATGTTGTGGAACTGGAAACAGCCTAAAGTGCATAGATTTGATGGCAAATAGATTTATTTCGCCAAAACCAAGAACAAAAAAAAAAAAACCGCTGGGGTTGTGAATAGTTATGGTTTTGGCTGATCAATCAAGGCCCTTTTTAAATGCTGAAATTCCACGGGAATTGGTTTTATTTCTGTATATGATTTCAGGACAAATCACCATTTCCATGTTACAAGATGTTAGTGTTCTGCTGTGGGGATAAAGGAGGGAAGAGCGCATTTTTTTTTATTTTTTTAGACCAAGAGCACAGACATCTTGATCTTGAATGATCCAACGCCTACATAAATGTCTGTTTTTTTTAATAAACTACTAGAATTTGTATTCGAAATAGAAAAAAGCGCAGTAATGCCACATGGAGTCTCGACATAAAAAGGGGAAAATTTAAGTCAAGTGGCTCTAGTGAATGATAGGGTACTTGACTTGATGACCTTGTCAACATTTCTTTCTTTCAAATAAAAAAAGGAAATAAATTTATTAAGCAATGTTGGACATCATCAAGTATGAATAGCATGACCTCTGAGTACCCCATAATAAAACGCCCAAGGTCATCAGGAATTATTTGATCCGTTAAAATAAAATTTCAGGAGTTTGATGGCATTGGACAATACCCAAACCTTCTCCCATTCATTGGTTCGTACCGCGAATCTTATTTATCGGAGTTCATTATCTGCCTGAATAAACTGCACTACGTGGATGCTGATTGGATATTGGACTAGATGACCTTGTCAGAATCTCTTAAATAATGTTCGAAGTAATCAAGCACGAATATTCTGACTTCTGAGTAGTGCACTTCATACTAAATGACCTAAGATAATGCAGAATTGGATCCATTAGAATACCCTTTCTATCGGGGCAGAAACTGATGGTACAAAACAATCCCCAAAAATTGTTTCGTTCATTCGAGGAATCCTATCTTAAGTGCAGCACATTTTAGCTGTCCAGAGTTGATAATTTGGTTTCAATAAATTGACTGAAATACATTAAACAGAACAATATCTACATGATTTTTTTTTTCAGGAAAGAAGAAGACACACTCTGGGAAGCACAATCAGATGATGTCAAAACTGCATCTTTTCACTAAATCGGCCGGCCAAACTGAGCACAACGAATAACCTATCACTCTATCAGTCAGCCAAAAGACGGCCACAAATCTCCAAGAACAGTTCCAGGGTCAAAAGCTGCAGGGTCCTCTGCCATGATTAGCAACTGCTAAAGCACGAGCGCTTGATTCACAATAATTTCATACGCTGTGCCAACGCAATGATGCAGAAGAGTAGCAGCGACCAAAAGCAGGGGAGAGGGGAGAAGAATCAAACCGTCCACAGAGCAAAGCATTGCAGCAGATTAATGAACTCATAAACAATGCCAGGACAAATCGCAATCAGCGTCGGTCCAGCACACTCCCAGGGCTGCAATTACAGGAAACACTATGATGATTAGGGGTTGTTGAGCTGTTAGTATACTTGTGGGGGCGCTGCAGTTTTATTACAGGTGATTGGGCAGGGTTTCTGGCTGCCTGGCCCCCATGAGCTAGCCCAGCTGCTACACCAAGCTCCACCCAACCTGTGAGTGAAACTTTTCTCAAGATGCCTAGCTCTTCTTTTGTCCCCTGAGAGTCACTGAAAAAGTTGTGTGTTTTTCCATCTACTTCTTCCTTTTACAAAATTGATAGATTGTACAAATCTGATTCTGATGGATGATCATGCACATAATATGATGATTGACACAATAGAAACAGAGCAAAGGGGCTAACTTTTCTTCAATTTACTTTGGGATCCACTCTGGGAGTCACATGAACAAACACAGAAGTAGAACAGCTAACTGGGAAAGTCACATGAAAAAGAAGTCCAGATCATCAATCTGCAACCTCTTACAAAAGTGGGCGCCAAAGGCCTTTAATCCGCGAAAGACTAAATCATTCCCTCCTCCATGACCAAAAACAGCATGCAATCTCGCAAACGTGACACAACAAAAGGAAGAAAAAAAAATCTTGTCTCAGTTATTCAGGATCATCATGCCTTCTCCTCCACTAACATCCTCTTTTCGTTCATCGTCTAGCGCAAATTGTCCACTGCTTCGTCGAAAAGCATCTCCTGGTACCGGCACTCACTGCTGCAGAATGCTTTGTCACCTCTGGAGAAAAGGGAGAAAAAAGGGCCAATTATATCATAACAGAACAGCGATGACCTAACTGCTGGATTATAAAATGCGTACAGTTTTTCGAGGCTGTTGTTCATGCTATCCCTTTGTGAACAGCACAGGCACAAATAAAACTACTATGCTCGAGGAATTATAGCATCAGAGGATGTGAAGCAAAAATGTTTTGGGAGCACATCTCAAGGGTTAGTGTTTAGCACTCAAATGGATCATATGCAGCAGGCAAGAAGAAAAATGGGAACAGGACATAGCGCAAATCCCTTTCGTTGTCTTATCCAAGCAAACCCAGTATATGTTTTGGTAACAAGAGGCTGTCAAACTCGCAACTACGATGTAGAAACTTTTGTTTTTGGTGATGATAACTGGTCCTGCTCATGGTTAGGAGTTAGGGGTAGGAGCACCAAGACCAGCACGGCTTGGGACGTGGACCTCATTTAGCAGCATCAATGGGCGCCAAATAATTTAGTCCCTTGGAATTTGTTAGCATAAACCCCCTGCACTAGGATAATGAACTAATTTGCATAGTTTTCTATGTGAAAGCGAAACATAACAGCTGAGAATTAGAAATGTTAAGCAGCTACTCCAAGTAAACACAGGGAGCCATTGATGCACAGTAGCACTGTCTTCTAAATATGTGGCTTAAACAAGGAGCAAGTCTCCCTTCGAAAGCAACAGGGAATCAATACATCACAACATGAAATGGACAAGCAACTTGTTTCCGGTGAACAGGGCCTAGTATTAGATTAGAAGGGTATCAAACTATCATTGAAGATTGGTCCAGTAAAAGCAGATATAATCTTAATAAGATCCACTGAAGATGTACTCCTATTGTATAACCCACACTCCAATCAGCAAGTCATAAACGACTCTAACATTAGAACTACTCATCAAGGTCACCAGGCAATGATGGAAGCCATCTCCATGTCAAATAATAGTACATAAGAATGCAATACTTTGCCTTATATAATTCTGACATGTAGGAGTATTAATTATATTTATCATCTAAGCAGCAGTTACGAAATGGGAAAAATAGACACTATGAGAGCATCAGGCATTTTCAATTTTAGTTTCGAGTACTAAGTTCATTTAAGCCTTAAACTGGTAACTCAAGAACTGCGTGGAGGTGTCTCTGAATGTGCTGTTTTGTTTTTGTTACTGTGTGGTTCAGAACTTCAAATCATTTAAGCGTGTAACACTGTGAGCAAGGAGCAGAGGAACCCAGCTGAGTAACTGAAATACCGAGATCAGTTCTTCTAGTGTCAGTAGCTGAAGAATGGCAGTTACGTTCTGAACTGACGACGGCGACAAGAACGCAAACGTATTTTCATTCAGAAATCGTGACTGCAGAAACAGAAGTAAGGAAAGCAGGAGATCATTCTCACCGATAGATGAAGATGTCATTGCCATTCCCAAGTTGCTTGCTGCACGCATGGCAAGAGCTCAAGAAGCCACTGGCCACAGCCGCGCGGCCGGCATCTTTGTCCATCTTCTCGACGAGCACATCGTCGCCGCAGCTCTCGACTATGCAGTCGTCGAAGATGTGCCTAGTCCTCGGGTTGGGCCCCCGGGAGATGACGCAGGTGTAGTCCTCCGACAAGGCCACCTCCCCGGGCGCCACGGCGGCGGCGCCGGCGGCGAACACCCTGGCGGACGGCGAGCTCACGACCTCCGGCAGGAACCTCCTGGCGGGAGAGAGCACGGCGAGCTGCGCGTCCCGGTTCTTGGCGCCGAACTCGATCGGGGAGGAGACCAGCTCGACGGCCCTGCCGCCGGAGGAGGGGACCTGGATCCTGAGCTGGGACCCGAACACCACCTTGCCGCCGCCGGGCTTGGCGTAGCCCCCGTCGTCACGGAGCACGTCGGCGAGCCCGACGCCGGCCGGCTCCGGCGCGTCCGCGTGGTGGGCCCGCCTGAGGCTCCGCTCCGACAGGAACGGCGGCAGCGCGGAGCAGCAGAACTGCTTGGTCTCGAGGATGGAGGTGGGGCTCATCGCCGACGAGGGCCCCTCGGAGGAGCCGTCCCCGAGCCCCGCCGCCTGCGGCAGCGCCATCGCCATGAACGGCCTCGGCGACGGGAACACTGGTGCGGCAGTGGCCGTGGCCGCGGGGAGCTCAGCCATGAGCCCGCCTGTGCCTGTTCCTTCTTCTCCTTGCTTGGCACCGCCACCACCAACCGCTCTCCTCGATCTGGTGCGCAGCATCGCGTCGCTGGCTCGCTGCGGGAGTGTGGGCAGGCAGGCAGGCGGTGTGCCATCAGCGACGATGAAAGGAGAAAAGATGGCAACTTCTGCGGGCGCTTTTGTTGCGTAGTCGCTTTAAAGAATGAACAGAGACGGCGCAGAGGACGAGAAGAAAAAGCTCACCAGAAAGCGGCCCTCCTCCTTGGATGGATCAAAACTCCGGCGGGGATGGCTGGCCGCTGCTACCACAACCGCATTGCCATGCCCCCGGCCTCGGATTCGACCGGTTCCTCTCACCGATTCTCCCAGCAACGCAGGGGAACGCGAACGAACAGAGGCACGCCGGCGACAGGCTCCGATCGGCGAATGGGAGGGAGAAGGAGGAAGGAAAAACACACGGGTATGAACGAGACCACCTGAGAGACAAGACCGGAAGAGCTCTCGCCGGAAACCGCCGCCCGGATCGGAAAACCCCAAGCCGGGACCGGGAGGGAAAACCCCGGAAAGGCGTCTGCTCGATTCTGCGATTCTTGGGTGGTGTGGGGTTTGCGTATTTATACAAGTTGGGAGCCTGGATTTTGTTTTCTAGGCTAATCTTTTCTTTTCCCCGGGGGGAATGGGAAGAAAAATGTTCTCGGCCTTTCTTCTTCCTCCTTCCGCGGCTCTGACTCCCTGGGGGAGTGGGGGAAGGGGAGAATGGCACGAGGGGTCGTATTTAAAACCTGCACGCGCGCATCAGTCAGTGCATCACCAATCAGAGACTGGAAGCAACATATCGTCAGGATTTTATTTTCCGCTTAATTTTTCCGGTTGAAATTCGTTGTGTTTAAGTAATATTCGTTCCGATGTGATGTGTTTGGTGATGACGCAAGTGCAATGGCTTAACTACCGCTGGTTAATTGCGGTCGTACTTGCGATGATGATTGCGCTACTGTACATCTTTTGCGCGATAAGCAAGGCGCAAATGCAAGTTGTGGGGAAAGCGGTGACGCGAAAAGAGGGGGTTTATTCTCGCTTGAGGCGGACGTGAGGCTTAATCCCCTCCAACCTTTACGTATTATAACTTCATTTTTTTAAAAAAAAGAAATATATTTTAGTTTTATCTTAGGCTGGCTACTTTAGTTTTGACCGATTTTGTAGAAACATGTATTAAAATCTATAATGTCAAAATAATGATTAAGACATACGGAGTACTATTTATATAGTGAATTTAATTATTGGTGTCGGTGTATTGTTTTCTACTGATTAGAGAAATTTGATTTATGATAAAACTATAACATTTTTCCAAATGGAGAGAATAGTCTTTCGAAAAAAATGGAGAGAATATCAAGGTTTGGCTGAGAAATAACACTAGAATATTTTCCCCTCGACCCATGTGTAGTAGCCCTGTAGGAGGGAATATATTTTATCATCAAACAAAAGCCTAAAAAAATATAGGTATCGATTGAAAAAATAAATAGACTCGCGGTAAGAGAAAACAAAGGGCACCGGAAAACAGAGAGTCAGAAACGAATTTATGTGCACTGAATTTCCACTGGATTCCTGTTTATTATAGTCTTCCCTTTGGGCCTACACATGTTTTTCTAAAATTTACAGAAATCCAGTAGGGACCTCCATGCCCTGTACTACTACCTAAAACAATAAAAGGTAAACGAATTATGTGCAGGTGTCACTTGTTTTACGTATATGGGTGGAGTGGACAGGACTGTGGATTCGATTTCGATGACAATTAACAAAGCAGGAGGGCGTGTTGGCTGCTGTTAGCATGGCGCAAATGTTCTGACATGAAATAGTGTCGCGTAGCTCCTTGTAGCGCGCGTTTATTCTTCAGGATTCTCTTGCAACCAAACAGTAGTAGTGTAGTGGAGGGTCAGGTCAGGTCAGGTGCGCGTGGCCCTGTTTAGATGTTTCGCGAAATTTTTTTCGAGTATCCACCTTTTTACATGCATGGTAGTGCGTAGTTTCTCTGTGGTACTATGCTGCTGCTCCATGGGATCATACCAGCGCACGTCCACTGAAAAAAATTTTAGGTTTCGAAATCCGTGTCTAGGGGAGGAAATTACAAATTTGAAGATTTCCTTTTTCTAACCTCAGTTCAGATTCCCCCACTTTCATTCAGGATATTCAAGTTGAAAAAGTAAACGATTTTGCTTTTACCCGATAAAATGGATCGTTAAGAATCGATGGTATCATCCTTCGTCATGCATTGCGACGGAAGCATTGTAGCCTGTGGGGTAAATTAATAAATCCGGAGATGTGCGGAATTCTAAAGAATTAGCCCGTGACAGATTTATATTTGTGTCTGTTTCCTTTTAACGTAAGCTGTGGAATAATCATGCGCCTCTGCCACAAATAAATGGCAGCACAGTGAATTCGTACGCAGGCTCATCGACTGGCGATATAGTACTTACAGGCGGGCACGTACAATGCATCGCATGCATTTACTACCACTTGATAAGAAAAGAGGTGAGCTCAGCATACAGCCGTGCAGTGCAGGTACGGCCTACTCCGTACGCACTTCTGTGTTGGTTCCGGCCCAGCACAGGGTGTGCATCGATTTCGTCACGGATTGGGCAAGTTTGAAGTTTCAACGCAAGGCCGGTTTAAATTCTTAAACTTTCCATAAAGTTTTTGTAAAATTGGCCCAATAAAAATTTTCTACATCTTTTTCTCAATTTAAACAGGTCCAAAGGCCGGCGGCTACTTCGCGTCCGGCGGCTCGGCCCTCTCCGTTTGTTCATGACCACAAGTGTCATATGGTCTCATGGAGTTTTTGATTTGTTACGAGCATTACCCTTATCCTGTAGAGTTTGACCTTTCTACGATGAAGGCGACGTAACTTCACCACACGTAATGGGAGAAAGGACATGCAGTGCTTTGTGTGCCCTTGGTTGCTATTGCTACGCACACGCAAGGGTAATTGTCTATCCTGTACAGAATTTCTTTTTGAAGAAAAAAAGCATCAGTGATAATCTGCTGTAGTACGAGATTTCGAGTGGCAAGTGCGCACGTAGAAATACTGAGATCTGAAATCGTACAACCGTCGTTCGTTCGTGCTCAGAATGCAATAGTAGCACGAGCACAAACGGGGCCGCACGTACTGTGGCAGTGGTAGCTAGCTGCCTGCAGTAAAAGGCATTGCGGTGAGAGAAGAGAACCCGTTTCCGTGTCGGGTGGAAACGGACAGCCGCGCACCCCGTCCAAGATGAGGGCCCCACTCCCCCTCCCGTGCGCTGCTCGCACCATGCGCGCGGCGCGCCACGTCCGTGCGGTCCCCGGCCGGCGTCTCACGGTCACGCAGGAACTGACGCCGCGGGCCCAGCACGACGCACCGTGGCCCCCACTCCCGCGACGAGCTGGATTCGCTCGTGCAGGCGCGGCCAGCCGGCCTGGCCACCACCCACCAGAGTGAGTGAGTCAGTGACCAGACCGCCAGGCACCAGCGGCGCCGCCGCTCGGGGCTCCCGTCCGGTAGGGAAGCCGGCGAGGTCGCACGTGTGCGGTGATGGGTGGCGGCGCTGCGAGTTTGGTGTTTCGGCGATTGCAGGGAGTGGGCAGCAGGACGGCGAGGGTTCCGAGGCGTGGCAGGGCGGATAATTATGGCGTGTCCTGGCGAGGTGAAATGCGGGCTCGCTGTCCCCGGGACCGGGACACGGCCATCCCCTCTTGGCCTCTTGGCTCCTTGGGTGCCTTTGCCCTGCCGTCCTCGGCTGACGGATCCGAGTTTGCGCGCTTCGCCGCGGCCCCCGTACGTCGCGAAAGATTTTTTCTTCTCTTTTAGTGTATTCTTTTGAATTTAGACTATGCTATCGTGATGTTCTTTGTGTTTAAAAGCGGCCCGACAATTTTTATGATGGTGACTTTACAACCATGCCATCGTCGCTATGCTACATCATCCAGTAGGAGACGCCGTTCGATGCATCCGCGCGGACTTGCGCGCTGCGGTGCCGGGCCAGGATACCAGAAGAGGGAGGAGAAACTGCTACGATCCTTTTTTGACCAAGGCAAGTTGGTCCGATGCAACTAATGCGTCATAAGTAATGGTGCAGATTTTTCTCGATGTTACTTATTTTCTCTCGGTGCAAATTTCTTTCTAAAAATTAGGATGTGGCTGCGTCCAAGGGCGTGTTTGGACCCACATCAGATGTGTAGATACTAATTAGGTCAGTCTCAGTAGGGAGTGTCATAGGAGTGTTATGAACATCAAATATCATGTCACGTCAACAAATTTGCCGAAAATTGATTATGAGGAGAGAAGAAATGAGTGTCATGGGATAAAAGAGGATGTCATGATGATGACGCTCCTCCAGCACAATCATCAGGTGTGCTATGGTACATATTCCTCCTCATGGTCCCTGGCCATTTCTCGCCGGAGTGCATTGCAGCAGCTGAATAAAAGATCATGGCCCGCACCCCGTGTGCTATGGTAAACCGTTACTAATATTAGTAATTAGGCTTTGTATACGTTTTCATAAAAACAGTATTTTCATTCTTTTTTCTCGATCTAAACACGGCTTTAGTTTGATTCTGACATGTAGAGCATGTGTTTTCTTTCTAACCAGACGTGCAGTGTGTACGGAGTACGAAATAATTTTTACACATCAGAAACATATGCATCATATCCAGTCCTTCATAGTACTCACGCGACTTTTCTTCGGCCAGGAAAGGCTAGCCGCATCCATGCGTCCTGCACATGAATACTCCCTCCGTCTCAAAATAAGTGGACATTTCGTTTCTCGAGGAGTCAAACTTTTTAAATTTGACTAAATTTTATACAAAAATCTACTACTATTTATGATGTTTAATAAGTATCATTAGATAGAGCATTGAGTATACTTTTCTAATAAACTTATTTGGAGATATAAATGTTGATACTATTTTCTATATTCTTAGTCAAAATTAAAAACGTTTGACTCCTCGAGAAGTGAGATGACCACTTATTTTGGGACGGAGGGAGTAGGGTCTCAGATTGTAGAGATGTATTTCGGCCATCAACCACCAACCAAGCAGCACAGTGTGCTATCAACAAGAGTCGGAGGTAGCAGCACTGGCATTTCATTTCGATGCCTACTCGTAGACAGTAGGCACTAATGCCCCCGTGAAAGGATTGATTAGGCACCAATAATTTTTATTCCTGCTCCTTCCTTAGCACTGAGCCGGGCTATTAATCTAGAGACTGACCGCATAAAATATATGGAACAGAAAAGTATTTCTGTTGGTGTCCAGTATTTTAACAACTTCTATGCAGCAATTATTGCCTCGCAGAGAATGACACAGACAAGCCAGTAGTGAACCAAACCATTATGGAATATCCACCATAGATACTACAAAAACTTATTAATTCTCCAATATATACTACTATCACTACAGGAAACCGCTTGTTCGCCGTGTGCCAACGGCTTCGCCGTGTGCCTCTTCGCGGGCACACGGCGAAGCCGTGGCACACGGTGGACCCAGGCAGGCACACGGCAAACAGGCCTGCTTGCCGTGTGCCTGCCACGTGGCACACGACATACATGTAGCACACGGCAAGCAGGCCTGTTTGCCGTGTGCCTAACGACCAGCACACGGCAAACAGGTCGCCCCAAACGGCAGTTGGTTTGCCCGTCATCTTTGCCGTGTGCCCTTGCCACGTGGCACACGGCAAACATCCAGCACACGGCAAACAGGCCTGTTTGCCGTGTGCTGGGGCCACGTGGCACACGGCAAAAAGGAACGCACACGGCAAAGTGGCATGTTTGCCGTGTGCCACACGTAGGCACACGGCAAACAGGCAGCAAAAATTTTGAATTTTGCCTCCAAAATTTTGTTACTAACTTTTTTGTCCTTGTATTATTCCATGTTAGTTTTGTGCATGTTTTTCGGTCTGTTTGCTATATTTAATCATTTTATATCATTATTTTTAATTTTGTCGATACGGCAAACTTGAACTGTAAGTGTTTCGAATAATGTAATGTAATGTTCGGAAAAATGTTATTCGGATTCTTAAGACTAATATGATGCCATGTCCATTAGATGGAATCAAATTTTGAATATATTGCTCGCTTACCGTGTGCCCGCATTTGGGCTCGGTTCGTTTAAAATTTTTATAAAATACAACAAAGGCCAAAACATTATAAATTTTGGCGTGATGTCATGTTTTCATACGTAGAGGCTATGGTAAAAAATGTAGAAGGTTTCGAGCAAGTTGACACATTGCCTCTTTACAAACCGGAGCTTCTCGGGAGAAGATCCTAAGAGTTTTGAATGAGACGTTGTGATTTGAAGCAACGTCACAATTCAAAATTTTTTTACCACAAAAGTCATTTTTTATAGTCTTCATACACCTTAGACAGGTCCATGCCCAAATTTGGTTATTTTTTGAATCCGTTTGATATTTTTTAATTTTTTTCTGTTTAGGCAGAAAATGTTTGCCGTGTGCTTCCCCTAGAGGCACACGACATAGATTGGTTGCCGTGTGCCTCACGGTGGGCACACGGCGAACATTTTTGAAATTCCAAAAAATAAAAAAAAATGTTCGCCGTGTGCCCTGGATCTGGGCACACGGCAAAGCCACACGGCGAAGCCCACGGCACTTAGCCGTTTTGGGCCGCCTCTCCCACACACACAGCGCGCGCGCACACTCACACACGCACGCAGCGCCACCGTCGCCGTCGTCGTCGCCGCCGCCGTCGTCGTCGTCGCCGCCGCGCCGCCGCCGCGCCTCCCCCACCCCCGGCCGCCGCGCCGTGCCGCCACGCCGCCGCGCCGCCGGGCCGCCGTGCCGCCGGGCCGCCGCGCCGCCACGCCGCCGCGCCACCGGGCCGCCGCGCCGCCTCTCCGGCCCCCGCTCCGCCGCTCATCGGCCTCCCCGGCCGCTCCTCGCCCTCCTCGGCCGCTCCACGACCTCACCGGCCAGCCAGTGAGTTTTTTTATTTAGTTGCTTAGTTTTAATTAGTTGTTTGATTTAATTTAATTTAGTTATAATTAGTTGTTAATTTAGTTAGAAAAACTTAGATAGCATATACTTAGTTATAATTAGTTACTATTTTAGTTAGAAAAACTTAGTTAGCATATACTTAGTGATAATTTGGTGCTGCCGAAATATTTACATTGACATTTCTTTGGTTTTTGATGTGCAGAAGCCACCGTCCACGGGAGCCCATCTCTGCCTCGCCGCCGTTGAGCCTTTAGGTGATCCTTGTGGTTTTGGAGGTCAAAGCATTGTGTCCGGCCATCGAGCCGTGTGCTTAAACATCTGTGTGGCCCGACCTTTGTGTCGTGGTTTTTGTTGCAGGTTTGGAAACCCTCACCGTATAGGGGAGGTGCTGGCGAAATTTTGGATTTCATATAATCATTTATTGAATATTGCAGGAATCCGCTTCCACTTATTCGACGGAGAGTCGGAGCTGTAGCGGGAGTCGGAGCCGGAGCGGTACCAAGAGCGGGAGCCGAAGCGGGAGCCGGAGCGGTATCAGGAGCGGGAGCCGGAGCGGGAGCGGGACCGCGAGTCTACACCACGCCGGCCACGCCTACACCGCCGACCCACCGTAAGCACCGCCATCACGCTCGCATTACATGCATGTTCGTAGATCACATAACCCAGTTAGGTGTCTCCCGTTCGAAAGAGATACGGTTGTAAATATGCAGAACTTTGCATATCTACGACCGTATCTGTTTCGAATTGTCCACGTTATTCGGACAGCCCGAGGATGCGTAGCTAGAGTAGGTTTACATAGTCTACTCCGATCTGGTACAGGATTTCGGCAGCATCTCTCCGGTGTTCTCCGGATACACAATCTCCCTCTGTGACGTGTATTTGGAGAACAGCGGGGAGGTGCTGCCGAAATTCTGTCCCAGATCGGAGTAGATTATGTAAACCTACCCTAGCTACGCATCCTAGGGTGGGATTAGGACCTATCTTCACCTAGTAGAGAGTATAGACATCGTGTAGGACCTACACTATGTACATGTAAAAGAATTCCATTTTCATTTGCCGGTGCCATAGATGATGAATGATCGTAGCTGGATGCACACGGGTTGGAACCCTGGGGTGATGTGAGTGTGGAATGGGTTCGGAGGACCGAGGCTTTTATAGATGAAGCATTTGCAAAGGTTAAAAGAAGCAACAAGACCACTTGGTGTCCTTGTGATAAATGTGGGAACACGCGTCGAAGAACAAAGAAAGAAATGACAAGTCATCTTTTCAAACACGGATTTACGATAGACGAGGCCGTGAGACAACGCATTGAGGAACTTGATTCAGATGCTGGGGTGGCGGACATGTTAGATGACTTTGAGGAAGCTCAGTTTGATGAAGGAGGAAGGGAAGATGAGCCAGAGCTAAGCGCGAAGGCGTACTACGACATGTTAGCTACAGCTGGTCAACCCCTTCACGAGCATACAAAGATTTCCCAATTGGATGCTATTGGGCGCCTAATGGCCGTGAAGTCCCAGTTTGCACTGAGTCCGGTGATGATTCGAGGCTACGTTCCTGATCATGTCTGGCAAGTGCTTGCAGAGTTGAGTTTTTTCTTCCGCACGCTTTGTGCTAAGGAATTATCTGTGACAGTGATCAAGGAAATGGAAAAAATGGCGCCCGTGTTGCTATGTAAGTTGGAGAAGATCTTTCCACCCGGCTTTTTCAATCCGATGGAGCATATGATTTTGCACCTCCCGTACGAAGCACGAATGGGGGGGCCTGTGCAAGCATGTTGGTGCTATTCTATTGAGAGATGCCAAAAAGTGCTTCGAACTAAATGTAAAAACAAATGCAAAATTGAAGCTTCTATTGCCGAGGCATACATTCTGGAGGAGGTCTCAAACTTCACATCGAAATACTATGCTGACAACCTTCCTTGCGTGCATAATCCACCCTCTCGTCACAATGTTGGCGAGCATGAATCGAATCTCAGTCTTTTCCGAGGGCAACTCGGAAGTGCAAGTAGTTCGGCCATCAAGACCTTGAACCATGAAGAGTGGAGCAAAATCATGCTATATGTGTTGACCAACCTTGAAGAAGTCGTGCCGTACATAGAGTAAGTTTTCAACAATCGTTTAGTATTTCAATACTTTGTATTCTGCATCCAACCCCATTGTTCCTCTTTGGTATACAGGGAATTTCGTGCGGAATTCTGGCACGGTCCTAGGGCCCCTACCCTACAGGAAATGGATACCCTTCTTAGGCAGGGTGCGAGAAATGGGGGACCTAATTTCATTTCTTGGTTCTCACAAAAGGTAATGAACAATTTAGCTCGTTCGTAGTTCGTAGTATGACATTACAAGTTGCTCCCCTATAATATGACGAAATTGTTTCCTGTTTTGAACTTGTAGGCTCTAAAAGATATTTCTATGAGTGTTGAGTTGCAACAGGTTTCCAAAGGCTTTGCCTATAGGGTCAAGTCATTTGGCGCTTATGATGTGAATGGGTATCGTTTTCACACAACAAGCCACGAGCAGAGTCGTCCCAATCGAAGAACCACAAATACTGGAATTTTTATTCCAGGAGACGATGAACTCGAGTACTATGGAATAGTCGTTTGGGGGACATTTAAAAGCAAAAACAGTAAAAATTTGGGCGGGGAAGGTAGTTTGCCGTGTGCAAAGGTCAAGGCACACGGCAAACACAGGTTGTTTGCCGTGCGCAAAGGTCAAGGCACACGGCAAACAACCTGTGTTTGCCGTGTGCAAAGGTCAAGGCACACGGCAAACACAGGTTGTTTGCCGTGTGCCATACACGTGGCACACGGCAAACAGCCTGGTGTTTGCCGTGTGCCGGCCATGTGGCACACGGCAAACCACCGTTTTCCAGGTGTCCACCGTCAGTTACTTTATTTTGCCGTGTGCCCCATATGGCGCACGGCAAAAACACTTGGCATACGGCAAACAGGTTTGCCGTGTGCCCGTGTTCTGGCACACGGCAAACAGCTGTTTGCTGTCGTACGGTTTGTCGTGTGCCATTTTGCACACGGCAAAGCCTTTTGCACACGGCAAACAACTTTGCCGTGTGCCTTTCAGGCTTCGCCGTGTGCCCTTGGCACACGGCAAACCGTGCGTTTCCCGTAGTGTATCCTTCATTCTTAACAAAAAAAAAGAACATAATATACTTGGTTTTTAATATGGTCAGATTCAGATACGCTGTCATGCAGTGTCTCTTTACTGTGCATTTTCTGAATTTGATATAATTAAGCCAAGGTATCAACAAAACATTGAAAACCACTTTGTCGGCAGGGCTTTTCATAATTGCACGATTGGTGTTGCCTAGAGTATAGCGTTGTTACTATAATATCCAGTAATGTATTCAGTAAAGGAGCATGCATGAAAGGAGCATACACACTGTACACTTGCCAGTTGGAAAAGTTCACATGCTTTGTATTGCGGGAAAAAAGATGCCAATTCATGAACCTGAATTCGGGAGTGCATAGTTGTCTGCTCTGGTCCTTTTAGCTAGTGCCGTTGGTTTGTTGTCATATTGGCACTTTCTCCCCACAACCTGTTGCATGCATGTTACTAATAATTAAGGACATAACCAGCTGCAAGAGAATACATGCTTCCAAATGATCATATTCGGCATGAATAATCTGTGCCTTCGGTTGATTGAACATGTAATGACACAGCTAGAGAGCTAGAATAATTTTGGTATAAACTTTTAAGTTGTGTTTATCCAAAGTCTTGAGTTTTGGAAGAGGTAGGACTGACAGTTGCAGCTGTGAGGACCTTGTGTAATATTCTCCACACCACATCATTTCCAGCCCAAGGGTGCAAGAAACTTCAGCAGGTCAAGAGATTGGGACCCAACTAAACACTTTTGCAGGAAATGAAAAGATCATGAGACACTGCTTGCTGCTGCGGGGTGATTTGGCCGTAACCCGAAGAAAATGTTTTCTCTAGTGGAAGGAAAAGGGATTGGGCACCATACAGTGACTACCACCAAGTGGTGTCTTATCTAGTGTGTGTTTGCTTGGTGCTTTAGTGTAGGCCCAGGCCCAAGGACAAAAGCTAGGGTCAAGTGGATTAGAATCAACGGCTACTGATGATGCCTAATGCTAACAAAAAGCCTTGAACCAGAAAGGAGGAAATAAGAGGATCTAGATTCTAGAAGTAGGGGCAACATAGCTCTTAGTACTACTGCCTTGAGCCTACTCCATGTCTCGTGCCATGATTTTTGGTAATTTTGACTGGAAAGTGATATTTGCACACACTGCGGTGAAAAAAGTTTCTCCAACAAGGCAGGCATGCCAAATTTTTGAATTATACTTGGAGCAATCATGCAGATCCAGGCATGCATAATGCACACAAATGATTATGACCTGCCTGTGGTAAATATGACTGCATATATGCATCATGCATACCATGTGGTTCATGACAATAATTGTTGACAGAATGCAGCCCTCTCTTTTTTCTCCCCCTATCTTCAGGTCATTTATCAGGGGAGTCAAAGGTGGATGGGGACATAGTAGTGTCACCACCATGACCCATGCACAGACCATCTGAAAACGTAGTGAAGTGAAGCACTCTTATTTGCTAAGCTGTCCTCCTCAGTTCCCTAGTGGTAAATTGGTCTCATGACGTTGGCTGAGCAGAGTAATTATTTCTGAGGTTGTGGTTGCCAATGCATGGAGCATCCTAATCGCTGAACAGAGCTTTTTTTTTTTTTTTTTGGTCCGAAAGAAAGCTGAACAAAGTTTTGTTGACACAAATTGTCCGAGACAATTAATCCAGCGGATGATATGGCAGACAGGATTATTTTCAAAAAAAAGATGGCAGACAGGCTAGGCCATATATAGCTGATGTATATCTTAGAACTGATCACGTTACTCCTCAAATGGTACAACACTGCTGTTTTCTCAAATGACACATATGCTGACATTGTCCGAGTACATGCGATTGAGTTGATAGGCATAGGCTGACATTGATGCAGAAAAATCAGGCCGGTCTGTCTTCAAATAATAGAGCTCCTTTCATTTAGGAGTAGTACGAGTATACGGAGTACACCATAATTATCTCTTCAGTGAATTCAATGTAACATTAGATAGGAAACTCAGAGCATCACTGATTCATGAATAATTGCCTGAACCGGCCAGAAACATGTTTTCTGAACTACTAGGACGACCATCACACATACGGAGTACTATAATTCTAGTACTACCCAATACTCCGTACTCGACCAGTTGAGATGTTGGGGGAAAAAATCATAGATATACTCATAGTCATTCAATTTTAAGTTGTTGGTCAGTGGACCAGTCACACTGTTTTAGATCAGATTCTTCAGAACATTTTGGGGTAAAAAAGCAAACACATCACATCCAGTGCACACGTTTTCTTTCCATCTTCCAGTTTCATCCGTCTCTGTAGCCTGCCTTGCCTGAAGGAAAAGCTCACCACTGCTCGGCCGCAAGCCTGCAGCCAGAGCCATGCATGTCAGCTGCTAGCGTCTGTGTGTCCGTACAAGTAGGCAGTGCCTCCGCGTATGCACATCCGTACCATGCGTGCATGCATGCGATGCATGCCAGCGCAGTGCTAGCACTAGATAGAGCCTACGAGACGTACTCGTACGTCTTAGACATGGGCCAGCCACAGAAAACAAAAGGATAAAAGAAAAAAAAAACCGCCTCTTTTTGGTGATCGATGTTGTGCCGTGCCCCAACCGAGCGTAATGGGCGCAGGCAGCTTTCGCTGGTCACCTCAGGAGGGACTGAGGGGAGCGGCTATGAGCAACTCGTGGACACCATGCATGCCGATTGCCGATGCAGGAGAGGATCGATCGACATTGATGTACAGGTACATGGACCATGGTGGATGAGAGCAGACGGGAGAGGGGCCAACGATTGCACTGGCAAAGATGTGGCCATCATGTTTCGTGGAAGCTAATTATGGCATCGTCCCTGTTTTAGAGGGTGTTTAGTTCCTCGTCAAATTTTGGCCATCATGTTTCGTGGAAGCTAATTATGGCATCGTCCCTGTGTTTAGAGGGTGTTTAGTTACTCGTCAATTTTTTACACATCAATGTTTGTACACATGCATAACATAGTAAATGAAGTCGAAAAGATCGCATTTCACATATCACGTGTAAATCACGAGACAAATCTAATGAGCCTAATTAGACCATGATTAGACAATAAATTGCTACAGTTAATGCTACAGTATACATATGCTAATGACAGATTAATTAGTCTTAATAGATTCGTCTCGCGATTTACGGACGGAATATGTAATTAGTTTTGTGATTAGTCTATGTTTAATTCTTCAAATGTGAAAGATTTCATTTTAAAAACTTTACCCAAATGAACTAAACACCCCCTTAGTAGCAAGTTTTCACATGTTTCTGGCGAGGGTTCAAAGACACTACAGTTTCATACAACTCCGAAGCTGAAGTTTCAAGAACGAGCTCAAAGCTTGAAAACTAAAATTTCACCTCTCAAGACTCGTGAACAAAGATTAAGTGAAAAAGTGTAGAGGGTCCACGAAAGTTTAGAAACACAGTTGAATACTATCGCCGTACGTCTCGCCCCGAAGGCCGTGGTGGAGAAACCCGTTGTCAAGTAGCTGCTGCTGATGAACACGCAGAAATGACATTGACATCCAATACAAGGCCTGCTTGCCTTGGATCATGGTCATATTCATATTGCCTTGCACATGTCGTGAACAACGGCTGCACTGAAACAAAGCGAACAAATGCAGCCGCGTTTTGCATGTTGGAAATATTCTGTGATCTCAGATTAACAACTGAGAGAACAAAATTATCACGTATGGACTTCCACCTAAACGTACGTGATTAGAACTCAAGTTGTCATGATCGGTAGCAACCCTTACGTGTCCTACAGGGACTCGGCCCCGAACCCACAGCGTGTACCTATATAATGAGAGGTCCTGACCTCACGGTGGGTCAATCTATTGAAAACCAAAACCACCAACCGATCGATTAGACGCTGAAGGGTTTCGGAAGCTCGAGTTCCCGTCGTGTCTACTCGTGGGCGAAATCCAGAGGTGCTGTACGTGACCAGCCTCAAGAGCTTCATCAAGCAGAGAGCCCTAAAGCTTTCACGTTGGTGAAGAACAAGGCTTCTACATCTACAGAGGCATCCCATGACGATTACAAGTTCTGGTCAGTTTAATCTAAATATTCCGCATTAAGTTTAATTAGTGATCATGATTAGACTAAGTTTAAGATACTGGTTAAGCTAATGTCTGTTTAATTAAAACTAACATCGTAAAGTCTTGGCCACCCGGAGGAGCCGTGCGCCGGATGCAACGCAACCAGCATCGTGGTCGAGCCGTCGACACCTCACACCTGATGGGCAATTGCATCAGGGCATTGGAGCTGAACTGAATGGCTGATGTGAGAGAGCTTTGGATAGGGTATCACATCAGTACATCACCAGCCCGATTAGAATGCCATCGTTCAGCCCAGCACTGATGCTCTTTGAGGAACGGGGAAGAAAGATTCCCTTCGCCAGGGCTGTCCTGGGTGTCCTGTCGTTTTGGTACCAAAAAAAAAAAAGAAAAAAAGAAAAAAAGAGAGGAAGATTGGGCAACACACGGCCTGACCAAAAGTTTTGCATTACCTGAATCCGGTCCAAACATACCCAAAACCACTAGAGGAGGGAATCATCACAAACAGTAGGCCCTAAACTTGTACCGAAATGCTGTGGGCGCAAGTTGCCAGTGTCACTGCTCATTATTCATTTGCCTGCAATCTTTTAAATGGACTGAACTGTCATGCGCTTTTTTACCACTGTAAACAAACAGATGAATGGCATCATTGAGGTCGACAGGCGCTCTTGATCGAAGAGGACAAGGATTGGTCACTTTTGCATGACCTCACTCACTCCAACTGCTACGCTTTTATTGGGATTTGTGGATCACGCCCGCCTCCTTTTGGCTCCCTTTCCAGGATCCACAGCACTCGCATGCGTGTCTCTTTCTCCATCGCCTCTGCCAACATGTCTGCTGTACTACCCCATCCATGGACTGAGCTCAGCCTATCATGGACTCTTCAGCAGTACAGGTTCTGAAACTTTTTTGTGATTTTTGTTACGCTTGGAAGGGCATGCCAGCCCTTTTCTTTGTGGAATCGCTGGTGGAAAAGGTTCTGAACTTTAGTTTACCTGCAGAGCTCGTGACCATTCCCCCCCCCCCCCCCCCCCCCCCCCCCCCCCCCCCTGTGTCTGCATTTGCGCTTCAGTAAAAGAAAATACTGGGAAATGGATGTGGAAGTGTACCAATTATGCTGCATATGGTATTTTTCTCTCTCGACCACAATGGAAGGTTCTGAACCAACAGCTTGAAGAAGTGAACGCTACTTCATTTTTATACGAAGCAGAGCACATCTCTCAGCAGCAGCAGGTGACCATCTGCTGCCTTGCTGGGCTTCGATTTGCTCTTCAGATAATGTTCAGGCCCAGCCAAATTCCTTTCTGGAGTCTATTCACCACAGCCCGAGCAATCTAGCATGACTTGGGCTCATATGTATGGGCCATCATCATCGATTAGAGATGTTTCAGTAGTCATCAGGTCTCGTTCTCCCGCCATCTTAGATAATTTAGCCTGAAAAATATGTAGATACAACTGATAAGAACGCAACTTGCGAAAACAGAACAGCTGCTACCATGAACAAATGACTGAAACCTGAACTAAGAATGTACTTAGTGGCATTATCTTCTTTTCCATTTATTTTGAAGAGGAACTTTTAGCCACATAGCAGGGACAGGTACGAGGTACCACAATATTTCTTGACAGAAAATGAAGTTGTACATATATCTATCTTGCACACTTACGGTTAATCGCTGAGCTCATGCATTCTCCACCTGTGTGCCTAAGTTCACCTCTTCTAAAGGCCTGGCATTTTTTTATCTACAGCTATGTTCTATATCCCGGTGACTCATCAGCCAGGCAACCAAAAATGTTTTGTTAGAGTTAGGCAAGAGTAAGGGCTGTATTCTTTTTTTTTCATTATAAAAAATGGCATGTGGGTCTTGGGAATGCATGTGGCTGGAACATTAGAAAAACATGGTCGACACAGTACCGAACCGATGAGGCGATGATACCCAGTATCAGGCGAGATAGCAGCATGATCATCTGTTAGGTAAGATGTTCAGGGCCTTACCTGACCCTACCCATAGCTAGCAACTCCCATGTGCGCACTCATTGGCCTGTGTGCATGGTAGCACAAATACTGTCAAGCCGCATCAACTTAAAGAAATGGACCCCTCTTTTCCAAAAAAAAAGAAAGAAATGGACCCCTGATGACAAAGCAACTAAATAAATTCAGACTTGATAGGAAACTTATCTCCGATCAGATGAATGATTTGCAGGTTGTCAAGAAGAGGGTGTGTGCAAATCTAATTCTATCTATCTAGAACCATACTTACTAGTTTCTATAGATTCATAAACTTAAGTCAGATTAATCGTGGGGGCAGAACAAATTCAGTATCTTTGACATGGATGATCATGTAAATGCAGTGTATACTAATTGCTATTTTGTTTACCTGGCATATGTAGTGGACGGGAGGAAATACCATGATTTTCATTTGTTTTCCTTTTTTCCAACGGAACTGCAGTTGCCAGCTTGTTCAGCAAGTGACAAAGCCTAATAAATTCCCAGCACCAGATAACGATGACAATGCAGCAGCCTCTCATGCGGCTGTGGGAGGACAAGGACAAGGATCACCGCTATCATGTGAGCCTTGGCCACGACATTCATTATCTCATATCCTTTCCTCCAGCACTGAAAATCCTGTGACCTGCACGCAGTCGCCACAGTAACATGAGCCCTCACCAACAAACGAACGAGGGCATGCATAAAGATCAAGAAACACTGTCCATGACGACGGGAAAGTATCAGCAGTTCATGCACCTTTTGTGCATAGCATCAGCAGTTCTGTATGCATGCATGTGTACCGGCCCACAGTTCACCGGAAAACCGCCGTCGTCCTGCAGCCGTCTTCTCCTTGCCCGACAACAGTTAGCTCACATGGCCAACGGACCTGCGCCATTTGCCGGCCTGTTCCTTTAGACGGCTCACATACAAACACTGAACCCCACCATGCGTTGGTATAGCGCAACTTGCCGCGTCTGCACACATCACATGTCCTCGATCACTCACGCAGCCAATCTCTGTGCCAGCAATGGTGGCCCGCGCCATTCATGCATGGTTCGGCTCGGAGTGCAGAGAACGGCAGCATGCCATGGGCGCGTGTCCGATCTTGTCTGTGAAGCTGGTTCAACGGGGTCCCTAACGGTGCCACTGCCACAAGGCATTGCTCATCTTTTTCTGTGTCCAGAGATGAAAAGCAATGAATGGCCATGGGAATCGGATAATACGTGTAGAGGTGCTGCGGTCAAGGCTCAAGCCCATGTGGAGGGGATGACGGTGAAATGCAGCCACCAGTATATACCCATGATCTGTCTCACTGTCATTGCGTCTCTGTCAATTTGTCATCCAATTCCCTGGAGAACAGAAATGAACGGATAAGGACATTTGAAGTGGCAAGATTGATTGGCATGGTGTAGGTTTATTGTACATAAGTATATAACATTATGACGGGAAAAATTATATTCTATAAGAGGCTATTTTCCTTTTCGTTTTCTGGAATTAATAATTGGAAGGCTGTCTATTCACAGTAACCTTACTTGATACATGGCTGGTAAGAATGCTTTCACAAGTAAAATATCCAGCAACATTTTTAATGGGTATAAGATATGAATTGACGATCCTTAGTGTAGTAAAATAAATACGTACAAATATATTGTCAACTTGCTCTTTATTAATTGGGAAAAGGATGTATAATTGCGACCTCCACTAGATCAGTGATGTTTTAGATGTTCAAACATAGCTTCAAACCATTGGGGTTCAGTGATGATTGCAGTCAGACTTAGCCACCTAACATAGGCTTTTTGACCTTGTTGTCCCAGGCCCGCCAATGGCAAATAGACTGCAATTAGCCTAGCTAATTAGCTTTAGTTGTACTGTTCCTATTCTTTACTTTATGCAATTGGAACTTAAAAGAGGAAGCAAGATTATGAGAGAAACATAACAACTGAGTTCATGCACCAAAACAACACCGAAGATATCAAAGAGCGGTTGCATATGTTACTGACAGGTGAAACTTACTGTAGATTTAAGCTTCAGCATGGTCAGTTGGCCACTGCTCACTACCACCACATGTCCACATGTTTCATAAACTACATATGTTTAAGTGGATACCGAACGTTTCGCTTTGTACCAAATCGAGGTTTATGCATTATTCACTAGAAACAACTCATAGCACCTACAATTGATAACAATGGTACCTAAACTTTTGGTAGCTCTGCCTTTGATATTGTAATCGAACAGAAATTGATATTTTATCGGCCTCACTCCACGTCTTTTCAATTATCAAAATTTCAGTAGAAGTTAATGAATCTTCCAGGTTCTATTCAAAATAAATTATAGTGTATAACATGTCAGGGGTGGTGATGGATTATGGCCCTTATGCCTCCTTTACTGTAAGATTGGGTATAATGCGTGGGATGTATTGTATTGAGCCTCTAGAGCGAATATATTAGGAGTAGATGGCTTGGAGGGCAAATCGGCCCTATTAATTTTAGCTCAAAAACATATATAATTTTAGTTTGGCCTTTTTTTAGCCTAATTCTTAAAATTGCTAGACCCTTACCACCCCTACACATGTATAGACCACGTTACCTTTAACTACTCGAGTAATTTTCCTGACAACTGATAGACAATCTTACTAACTTATGGCCCTTTTTTGCGGGTAACTTATGGCCTATTTTTATTTAACATTCTCCACAGCTACACGTATGTTATCTAAAGAGAGAAAACATGATATTCTCATAGGAAGATGATATGCAATTGAGTAGAATCATGTGCAGGGGACTGAAAGTCATATGGCATGAAAGGGAATACAAAAATCCATGACCCCATATGAAAATTGATTGAAACTACATTAGCACCGTATACAGCACGATGTGCTTATGTGGATGAGCATTATCTCCGGGAATGAAATCATTACATGGAGTGGACGAGACTGCCTATGGCCAACCAAAAATGTAGCCCTAGATTCCAGTGGTCAATCAAATTGCAAAAAGAAGAAGCACCATGTGCATATAAATGGTATTGAAATGGAAGATTGAGACAGATGATTTACATGAGTTCTTAACTTATTCAACAACCAGAGCATGGTTGAAACTTATATTAGTGATATTTGAATATAGAATGCTGGTTGCTCTGTATTAAGTATTCAGAAAATTTATCTGCGAAGATCAAATACGTGATTCTGTTTAACCAGAAAAAAGGGATAAGATAGTATGGCAGTGGACAGTGACTCTTCCAGTTAGCAATAAAGAGCTCCATTTCTCTTGGAAAGATCTGAAAATAAGACAAAGATAAGTGGAATAAGTCAAAAGTATCAGCTGATATACTAGAGAATGACAAGCAGAACACAAACCAGTATAACGGTAACCTTGACCGAAAGGCAGTAAATGGAAACGAAAGGTAATACTTGATAGTCATGATAATATGATTTCCACGAACCTGATCTTTTCTTTTGTGCACTGTATAAAGCATGATAACAGCAGGCTTCACCGAAAGGCAGTATGGATTGGACTCATAGGCAATACTAGAGGACCATATGGGATTTTTTTGGTGGGTGAGGCGGGGGACCAGATAAATTTCTGATTTGTAATCTATAATCTATTCGATTTACGCAAGTTCAGAAAGTCATCTATTAAGTCCCATAATTTAGTAAAAAATATGTTACACCTTTTTGACAAGATTTTAGTATTTTTTAGATACTAATAATTTTAGGCTGTTTTCCTGCTAAAAAGTTTCCTTAAGTTTAAGCCCTAGCATACATATTTTGCCATGAACATAAAGTCAAGCTTGAAACAAATCAGGAACTGAGGATTTCAGTTTCATGTTTTCTTTTAGAAAACAATATTCAGCGTCATGTAGTGCGGTGTTGAATTGTCCTGGACTCCTTGCTGTGATACTTTCTCAATTGTATATATATTCAAGAGTAAAATATGCTGACGGTCCTTAAACTTGTCCCGAGAAAATGCATTTTGATAGTTTAAAGACCTAGATGACACCTCGTAACAAATTTAAGGACCGCCCGTGTATTTTACTCTATATTCAATCATTCTTTTATTCTATATAAATATGTTCACATACCATAATCTAGCAATATCTCAGACGGCTGTCAAGTCATTAGCATGTCTATGCTGCTACAGTGAAACATAAATGCATGAAATGGAATGGCACTAACCTGGCTGCGACACCTGAGATGTAGAGATTATCAAACAGTTCAAATAAACCAATAAGTCAGGTTTTGAACTTGCAAGCTAAAATTGAAGGACTAAAGGGTCCAAATGCGCTCACCTTTTCATGAGGATATCTGCTCATTTTGAATATCAGTCGCTTAGAACACAAACTTCAGCAATAACATGTAACAACAGCTAACGCATAATCATAGTTAACATTCTCTATCAAGTGGTGTATTCTTCCATAATGCAGTAACTAATTCCATTTCATAGATAAAAGCAGCAGACACTCAGCACAGCACAAGATTACATGGGCCAGTCCAAATCGTAGGAGCCATCTCTTGCCGTCCTTCAAGAAAAGAAGCAACAACCAACTAAAGCTAGTCATAGACCATGTCACAAAGAAAGACATCAAAAAGATAATGCTAGCATGCAAGTCCTTTTAGGACATCCAGGCTCAGAATTATGCAAAGGACCACAATAGGTTATCTCGGGAACCAACTTGAATCAACTTTGTCTTATAAACAAAAAAAAAAAAGAAAAAGGATAACCAATATAGGTTGACAACGACATCCAGCCTAAACTTTCTTTACAAGTGATGACTGTGCTCCGCTATGAATCTATGACAGACATATTGTTTGTTCATAGAATCTAATCCGGTAGCAGGCTACCTAGTCAGGAACAAAAAGTATTTGTTCAAACATTGCAGGAATACATGACGGTATAGCACCAGGATGATTAAGACTTTTCACAATGGCGCATGAAGTTAATACATTCTTGCTATCTCGAGAGTTTAGCTTTAGGAGTTGGAAAGGAAACAGGGCAATGACCAATGGGTAAGAAAACTGAATCTTGAGAAAGGGCCAACAAAAAACCCCTTAACCAGAAAAAGGTACTGGGTGGCAAGGTGGGTCGATTAGCACGGGAAAGCGTGCTCTTTCTCAGAATTCAGCAAAGGGACAAACTTTGCATTTTCTGAGGCCCCCCAAATTCCCACAGCACCAGCAAGCACCGTCCCCTCTAGCCACCAACTGATGCCAGAGTTTTTTAATGCCAGGAAAAGGCCAGCAAATGAGGCTCACACCCAACTAACTCTGTCTCAAATCTCTGACCTCAGAACATGCACCAATACCTCACCATCATAAATACCCCTCCTCCATCCCTCCCCACCACTGCCCCCTTACAACCATAATAACCTCCCTACAAATAGCCTCCAGTCCAAGGCCAAGGCACATACAAAGCAGCAGCAGCACCACCAGCAAGCAAGCAAGCGCAATGGAGATAGAGTCGGTCAAGTGCGAGTGCTGTGGCCTGAGGGAGGACTGCACCCTAGACTACATTGCCAGTGTGAGAGCAAGCTTCCATGGCCAATGGTTGTGTGGGCTGTGCTGTGAGGCAGTCAGGGATGAGGCGTGCAGAAAGAAGGCTCAGCCAGGCGTGGAGGAGGCTGTGAGGGCTCACATGGCGTTCTGCAAGATGTTCAAGTCGAACCCCGCTGTCCGGGTGGCCGACGGCATGCGCCAGATGCTCCGGAGGCGGTCCGGTGACATGTCGAAGCCGGAATCAGCCAAGAAGTACAGCACCTCGCAGGTTGGGGATGAATCATCAGTGACACTGTATTGAAGAGTTCATCCACCCTAAGGCTTGTAGTCCGTCTAGCCCTCTTCTCAGGCTGAAATCCCTTCCACATTTTGTCAGTTTGCTGTATGTTCTCATCATGCCATCTTGGAATGTACATAAGACTCATGAGAATAGATGCTAGTATTGTATGGGTTTTTTATGAAGTTGCTTTCTTTCTGTGCTCACAGCACAATCATTGAGTTGATGAGATATGCTTAGATATACTAACCTGTTTCTGTCTGAGACCTAACAAAAGAGGGGGAGATGGTTAGCATGTGCAAGCGGTGTTGTTCACACCTCAGGTCATCGTTCTTGCTGTACCTGACTTGACCCATGATGCTGACACTGCACCATCAAGGGATCCATGCATATTACCTAGCTGGTGGTTGCACGTTGCACCACAATGCTGTGCTCTTCCCTCTACCCTCTTATATGTACTCTTCTGCTTTCTGATACTCACAAGTCACAATAATGATAATCGACCAAATTCTGATCAGAAAAAAGGTTGACTGACTGAATCAGGCCGATTACTCTAACATTGTAAATGTGATATATGCATGGCTTCCGATTAGAATTGTAATATTATGGTACAGAGGTACTGCAGTGTAATCCATGGTCACTTGTTGCAAGGATTGTCCTTGTTTCTGAAACGTGATTCAGTATTATTAATTTGAAGAAATTGAATTCATATGGACATTGCTAAAACTCTATCAGTTCAACAACCCTTTTCAAAATAAATATTGTTAACACCAAACCTGACAGTTACAGAACTGCAGTGTAGTTTCACCTTTGGAAAACTCATTCTCAGTGTTAACTTTACAGTGGCAATTGATGTTTCTGTATAAAGTGAAATGCTAGTTAGCAACAAAATTGTGATACTGCGATTATAAAAGCTTCACTTATGGTCTCTTTATATAAATTCGGGCACCATGCTGAAGAGTATGATTTTGATAATCATGGAAGAGAGTAGTTTCTCTCTTTCTTTCTTTTTTTCTGATCTCTCTATTGTCAGTAATCCATGTCTTATGACGGCAAGACGGTTACCTAATTTTCTTGTATGCAATGCCAAGCGAGAAGAAAGGCTAAAAGTGCAGACCTGAAACCATGCCATTGAAGCTGTTCATAGTGCATTAATAACGGTTGAACGTGGCTTATCTGGGTGAAACACCATTTTAGAAAGAGGCATGGCTTAGATCTCTGGAAGGGGATCACGTGAAGTCGCTACTGCAGCTGCAAGATAGGACTGCACGCATTGCAATGCGTTCAATTTTCATAGCACTGACACAAATCGTGGTATATATATGCGAGGTAGTAATTTCAGAGGTATGGTTCAGAGTTTCAGAGGTTGCAGCCGATACAGACAGTCATCATGTGAACCGTGGCACTGACACAAACTGTCGTAACGGCACGGACGCGGAGCGTTGCAAACGACCATGCCGTCCAGGATCCAACCAAGCACGATGAGGCATGGGTCATTTCGTAATGATTTCGCGTGATCAGGAAAGGGAAATACCAACAAGAGCAGCGAAGGAAAAAAAAAAGACACAGCAGCGAGTGATGCAGGGGGGCTCACTCGCCACAAGTTAAACACTCGAGTTCAGGGGGGCACGCACCTGCGCTACGCGTGAACCGGTGCCTGCGCAATCCGTCGAGCACCTGGCGGGCGCGCGATGATTCGGGGCCGCCCGCATCTCCTGCCGCCAGATCACACCTCAGACGGGAGAGCCCCCGTCGCGATCGAGCGGCCGACACAAACACCTGCCAATCCAAGTAGTAATGGGTCGCGAGAGCATCATGGCGTCAGGGATCGGAGAGGCAGCGTCGTCGTCGCGTGAAGAATGAAGAGAGCGTGCGCGGCATGGCATGGCACGCGGCCCGTCGCCGTCGTCGCACTCGACTGCGCAACGGGGGAGGGAAGCAGAACTCGGAACCCATTTGGGGCAGAGAAGGAGGATCATGGGCTGTGGCGCGGTGCGTCCTATGAATCGATACGATGATCCAGGCAAACCCCTACGGCCCAGTGGGCCCAAAACCTCCCCACCACCTCTCGAATGGAAAATTCGTTTTGCGTCCCTCATCTATTGCCATAGTCTGTGTTTCGTCCCTTACGTATAAATCCGTTTGTTTAGCATCCTCCGGCTGTTGTGAGAGTGGTTTGACTGTGGCAGTGGCCCCCACATGCCAGGTGGATTCCAGGTGGATTCGTGTGACCCAGTCCGAATCAAAAACCGAGAGTAGATCGAGTTGTGCGTGCCGCCCTCGGGATCTGACAGCCCAATATAATGTTGACTCGGGCGGGCGCGAGCTTTTGCAGCGCAGGCAATGGCGGCGGGTCAAGGAGGAGGCACGAGCGCCGCCTGCTTTGCCGCGCGCCTCCTCAAACACATCGCCGCGGACCGGGAGCGCGGCAACCTCGTCTTTTCGCCCCTCTCCATCCACGTCGCGATCGCGCTAACGTCGGCCGGCGCTAGGGGCCCCACCCTCGATGAGATCCTTGGCGTGGCCGGCGCCCCGTCAAGGGACGCCCTCGCTGCGCTCGTCAGGAGCGTGGTGATGGAGGGCGCTCTCGCCGACCGATCGGGGATAGGCGGGCCGTCTGTCGCGTTTTCCTGCGGCGCGTGGACGGACGAGGCTTGGGCGCTCAAGGCCGCGTACCTCGATACTGTCGCCGGCACGTACAAGGGCAACCTATGGACCGTCGACTTCCGGACCAACGTACGTACGCGCGCTACTTCTGATTATTTGTTTTTTTTTTTTTTTTTGCGAGCTGTTTGTTGACAGTCTCGAATAATCATCTTTGTTGTTGCGAATGCAGCCGGTGGCAACGAGGCAGCACATCAACAATGCATGGGCTGCCGAGGCGACTAGAAACCTCATCACCGGCATCCTTGACCCGTACAAGAAGAGCCCGCACATAGTTGCCAGTGCCATCTACTTCAAGGCCGAGTGGCATGATCCCTTCGACAAGGACTGCACCGTCGTCTGCAACTTCCACTGCCTCGATGGCAGCTCCATCAGGACGCCCTTCATGCGGAGCTGGAGGAGCGACCATCGCTTGGCCTGCCATGATGGCTTCAAGGTGCTGAAGCTGCCATACAAGGATATGGACCTGTCCTTCTTGGCTGAGTACAACAACAACCTCTCCAAGTTCTCTTTGTGCGTCTTCCTCCCTGCGGCCCGCGACGGCTTGCCGAGCCTCGTGCGCAAGATCGCGTCCTATCCGGATTTCTTGCACGACCACCTCCCAAGGGAGACGGGCCCCGTCGGTGTGGTTCGGCTGCCCAGGTTCAAGCTGACCTTGGACACAAGCATCGTGTCTGTTCTCAAGGACTTGGGTCTCCACCTCATGCTCCACCAGGTCAGGGCGGACATGACCGGCATGGTGGAGGCTGCGGGCCCGAGTATGTACGTGCAGGATGTCTTCCACAAGGCGGCGGTGGAGGTGAACGAGGAGGGGAGCGAGGCTGCTGCCGTTACAACGGAGTCGGACAGCGTCATGGGATTTTCCTTGTGCGAAGATTACATACCACCGCCAGAAAAGCCAGCTTACTTCGTTGCCGACCATCCCTTCGCCTTCTTCATCGTGGAGGAGATATCGGGCGCCATTCTGTTTGCTGGGCATGTGGTCGACCCCTCCAAGACAGAGTAGCGCAGCAGATTTTTTTTTTCCCCTTGACATACTTGACATAGAATCAGCGCAGCACCAGCCAAAATCAACGGACCCTATTTTTATTTTCACCGTCACATCCTTTGTTTTTTGCGGTTTAAAAAATCAGGTGTCTCAGCCTGCTGGCACACGATGACAATAATAATTTTTGTGCATTTGATTTTTTTTTTACTGGGATGAACAAAACAAGGCCGTGTCTGCGGCGCGCGCGCGTGCATCCGGGATTGTGCGCGTCTAAAAGGCCAGTCTGGGCCGCGCACGCGCGACGTCCGTGGCAAAGTGGGGATGTGTGGCGAGTGGCGGCCAGAGCCACGCCGGCAACGCCGCACGCGGGGCAATGGAATCTCGATCCTGTGGCGGTACATGGCGAGGGGGGCAACTCGCCACCGCATCTGCGGTGCCCGTGGGGTCACCGCACACCCCTCAACGCATCCTCTAGCAGCAATTGGTCAGGTCTGGATCCACATGTACTAGTGGTACTGTGTGTTGCAGATTTTTACAGTGAGCTGACTACTCGTGGCTAAACAACGGCACAGTAACACACAAATCCATGTAAAATAAAAAATCTATATTTTTCAGAGCAAACATGAAATAAAAATGCATGTAACTACTGTCCGTAAAAATTTATTTTGGAACATTTTTTCTGGACATGGAACAAATTCATGTGAATCTGGAACAATGTTCCAATTTCATAAAAAATTGTTCCACTTTAATAAAAAAAGTTCAGAGAAAAAGTTGTTTCAAATCTAGTCATGTGTGATCTTGTTTTGAAGATCTTATTGTAAGGAGTACGATGGTGCAATTGGAACTTGATTTGGATATTAGATTTGAAAACTACAAAGCCTTTTCTCTTCGAACTCATTGCCTACACGGAAATCAATGTGCAATTACTGCTAGCACTGCTGCCAACTTGTCCGAGAATAATTGTCTGGCTGGCTTGCTTGTGCATGGCGCGGGACAAGGGTTGTGTCAGAGGTCATGTGCGTCTATAGAGTTCCCACCGCATATGCGGTATATAGCAATTGCGCATGGCGAGGCTCGACTCACAGGCACGGCGCCGCTCGCCGCTCACCTAGGGGATCGGATAGTTAGGTGAACTGGCGAAGGCGAGGAGCAGAATGGTGACATCGATGGCATTTCCATTCAAATTAACAGAAGAAACGGCAGCAATGCTCACAGCAAAGAGCAATTTTGCCAAGTTGACAATCTAAACCGACTTTCGGAACAATAACCAAAGTTTCATACGACAAAACTTTCATACAATTCAAAACTTCCCAACATACAGAACTGATATACTTTGCAAGATACAAAACTGGCATTTGTATTGTAATTCGCAAAAGAGGTTTGGTCAATGCTATTATGCCACACCAGGAAACTCTAAAGCACTCATATACAGGGCATAAGAATGCCACTCCAAGGAATTATGAACTAGTATGTAATTTCTCCCGCGGTACAAGGTAGAAGAATGCCGCTCCAAGGAATTGTGAACTATCGTATGTACCTTCAGCATTACAAGGCATAAGAATGCCACTCAGAAAGAATTTTGAACTGCCGTATGTATCTTCTCTTCTCAGGTAACAATGCCACTCTTGAGATTCTATCTACATGGGTGATTATTCTAATCACAGCACCATCATATGCTGTATTGAAGGGTCAATATATGTACCCGCTCCGCTTCAGCAGATTGAAACGACCTATCTTCACAGTTAACTGGTCACCATATTGTCGATCATCCCTAGGGGGCAAAGGGTAATTTCAATTATACGTTCATGCCAAATATGCAATGTCAGATCCAATATATCATATTCTTCACTAAGACATGAAGGCATGCAGCTAACAGGGAATTACCTCATGGGTGACAGCATGATATCGCCACCAATAGTTCCCCCCGAATCAGACTGCAAAGTAACCTTGATGTGCACAGTCACTTTTCCTCCTTTTGGCAAGACCAAGGCCTACATGCCACCAGAACAAGAAACGATCAACTAAAATGCATTTTCAGGACAAAGAACCCCAAAGAAGCATTTCAATGCAAGCCTTCACTTCAACCTTACCTTGGGATTGTACCTGTAGAAATCACTGACAGTCTTCTCCTCGAAACTAATCTTCAATTGCCTTGATATCGCGACCGAAGTCCATTCTGGTTCCACCTCACACATCTCTAAATTGTGGCTTATCTGGAAGCAAACATAATAAACATAGCATGGTGGGCGGAAGGCCAAAGCACATGCCTCCGGTGCAAATACAGCAGTTCCAAAGACCTGAAAGTAGCAAAGTAATAATATCAGATCCTTGACCTACAGCTGATTCGCAGATTCGCTATTCAGTTCAACAACTGCCTAATTTAGTATTACCCACACGTAAAGTTCCCCTTCAATGTTTGAAATCATTATTGTCAGAGCTAGCATGCTATAATTACTTTACTACTACAGATGCATCAGAAAATCAGACTTGTTGATAATGACAAGTCCCAAATTCTCGTTTCAGTTAAATGCCAGCAGACTGCAAACTCTCACATGATTACAAATTTAGGAAAGTATCAAATATAACAAAGAAAGGTTATGTAGTAGTACCTTGAAACCATTCATCATTGTTGTAGAGCAGAATGGAGGGACAACCGGAAATAAACTAATGCAGCTTTCTGGGCTTTCTGAAATACCAGCCATCTGGATCCTACCGCTTTGAAGCTGGCGTAAATGCTCTTCAAGCCAAAGTAAAAGCCCATCCTGGCATTCCTCCTCCTTAACATGAGTTCCAATCTGGACCAACATAGGGGGCACACACGGAAGCTTTTCACCGGATGATCGTAGGAGAGTGCTGATGAACAATTGCCCAGTTTCACAGTCCAGAAGAACCATCTTATCGACCTTTCTTTCCAACCCGATTACAGCATAAGGAGCCTCATGATATGCCATATAGCTTGGTAACAGGTTATGAGTGGCTTTAATGCACTCACTCAAAGGCAGGAACTGTACAGCAACTCTCCCAGAATCCCACTATAGCTTGTACACTCTCCATCACACAGACGATATATCAGTTTTGTTGGCAGTGGGAGTGGATATCCTAGCTTCTCCTCAAAAAAATCCAAGCTCCATATCTGATAGACCTCTACGCATCATTGCGTAACCAGAAGGATGGTATCTGTGCATCCAGTTCTTCAAGGAGGTTACCAAAACATTTACTCTCTTAACAAGTGGTAGAGGGAATTTGTTAAATGACGTCTTCCATATCAAATAGGCCTCCTGAGATTAATACAAACAGAATCAACTTAAGATGTAATTTTTTTCTCAAAAAGATAAAAATTATTATGCATTACAAATTTAATCTGGAAGGCATGAGAATAATAATTATTGTTCAAACAAGGACAGGCAGCTAAGGGTAAGAGAAGATTAAATGGGAACCAAATTCCAGATATGTGAAACAACAGAAACATTTAACCTATCAGACTCAAATGAGAAATTCTACCAAACAGAACAACATATGATTGTAAAATTAACCTTAAAGACCCCAACAAGACTTTGCTCCTAAATGGCACTTCAAATTATGCAGGTGATCCAGTTCTGCAACAGGATCGAACATGACTTACGTAATAAGGTCTGCTCCTAAACAGCACTCCAAACTACGCAGGTGAACCAATTCTGCAACACACGACTTACTTAACTTTAAAGCAGAATGGACAAGATTAACTGTTAATTCTGTTCATACATGGGCCTATTCTATGACTTAATCAGACTAAATCTATACTGGACTAGAAATAGCTAAAAAGTCCAATTTCCAACACAAGTAAACCTGGACTTGCAATGGGGTATCATCCAATTTTCGAACAGATACTGAGAAACATTCAATTTGTGCCAGCATTGGCAAACTAAACTGCATTCATTCCAAGACAAACCGTAAATGTTGCAGCAGACACGCCCATAAGGACAGGCAGTTAAAGGGGGGCAAATTCTAGGGATGTGAAACAATCTAAACACTCAACTGATGAAAGAATCAAACAGGATCCGTCCAAAATCTGAAGCCTAAGGAAATTCCCCGACAGAAATCCCCCCAACAGGATGGGCTCCATATACAGCTTGCGGTTCAAAATCTTGACCCTAACGAAACAACACCCTGAGAATAACAAAGGGGATCCAGTACCAAGCGATTAAAAGACTTAGCCCTAAAAGAAAAAAAATCCCCAACAGGATGGGCTCCCAAAACACGCAGGCGTTCCCCAAAATATGTCACCCGTTCCCATCGATTACGCTATGGAACGATCAAGAAGAAGCCGAGTTGTGCCCGCTCGAACCTGAAAACAGTCGACTCTGTAGCTGAAGGGATCCGTAGCGGACTCCAGACCAAAATCTTCAACGCAGAAAGCACGCCATATGGCCTCTTCATGGAAGATGAACTGGTGAAGGTACTTCGAACACCAGGCCACCTGGATGGAAGCACGTGCACCAGCCTTCATGATGATAAGCGAGAGGGCCTTGAGCCCCTCGAAGGGAGACGAGCAGGGTCCTATCTTTTTTTTTTTTTTGAAAAAATCCATTTTTAGCCATCGAACAATAGCCTCGGTTTGGTTTTGATCATCGAACTCAAAAACCAGGAATCTTCGACCATCGAACTCTTAAAAGCGTTTAGATTTGACCATCGGGCGGTTTTGTGCTGACGTGGACGCCACATGGTTGTGGGGCCCACCTGCCAACCCTTTCTTTCTCTTCCCCCTCTCCCTTCCCCATCTCTCTCCTCTCTCTCTCGCCCAGCTGGCAGCCGCCGCCCGCGAGCTCGAGTCCTGGCCGGCGGTAGGGTCGGCGTTGCGCCCATCCTCCCATCGCCCCTATAGCACCACCCGCTGCCCCCGGCACCTCCTCCCTTCGCGTCCGTCCACATCGGTCCAGCAGCACGGCGGCGCTCGAGCTGCTCCCCTCTCCTCTTGGCCAAATCCACCATCGAGCATAGGGGGACGCGGTAGAGGTGCCCCACTTGCCCTCGTCCCTTCCCGTTCCGCTGCCGCCAACCCATCCCACCGCCGCCCTCAGCCCCATCGCCGTTCTGGCCCCGGACGCGGACGGGAACCGCAGCGCCATGGCCCACTCAACTTCTCTCCATCCCAAGTGCAAGAGACGACAACACTCGGATGGTCGATTGATGGCAAGGACGATCTGGCTGGGTGCAGATCGACGACATGGAGCTCTTGGTTGCGACGATTTGCTCCGGCAGACGACGTGGCTGGCGAATCGGGCATCCAAATTGCGGCGACGGCGCTCGGTTTCACGGCTTCCAGTGGCTGTGGCGGCAGGGAGAGGCGCAGGGAAGGGTGGTGGCCGGCAGAGGAGAGGCCGGCCGCGCAGCTCTCCTCCTCCTCTTCCCCTCCACCGGCCTCTCTCCCTCCAGCGGCGCGGATCAAGCTCCTTGACTTGGGCACATAGAGGACCGCCGCGGACAGAGAGCTCCAGCTCGGCCTTCCTTGGCTTGGGTGCAGAGAAGGGCGGCCCGAGGAGTTAGAGAGTGGGGAGCTCGTCGTCCGGCGAGAAGCAGCCGAGGGGAGCGCGCAGGTGGCCGGCGGAGGACACGGAGAAGAGAAAAGAAAGAGAGAGAAAGGAGAGATGAGGGCTGACAGGTGGGCCCACCGCCATGTGGCGTATGTGTCAGCAAAACCGCCCGATGCCCAAATCTAAACGGTTTTAAGAGTTCGATGGTCGAAGATTTCTGGTTTTCGAGTTCGATGGTCAAAACCAAACCGAGGCTATAGTTCAATGGTCAAAAATGGACTTTTTCCTATTTTTTGCACTAGAGCTTCAAAAACTGCGGTATACAAATTGAACAACTATGTGGACATAAAGTGAATATTATACTATATGAAAAAAATCAATTAATGATATGTATAGAAAATAAGTGAAGAGTGAAAACTACATAAAAAATAGAGAATGTGTTAAGAAAAATGAATAAAAGATAATAGAATGATGAATAAGAGACTGAGTTTTTTTTCAAAAGAGATATTGGGTATGAATGGAAGACAAAAAGAAACGAAAGTTAAAGAAAGTGAGGACAAACAGAATGAAGAAATGAATAGGTTTTCTAATCTAAAAACATGGAAAAGTGAAGAAAAATGAAAACCCAAATCTATACTACAAGGAATGGAAAGGAATGCTCGCTGAAAAGAACAACAAAAAACATTGGTAACATCCGAGCATTTGTTAAGCGCTCTCTCAGGCTGGGCCGCGCGCGATAGCTCTTCTCTCAGGCTGGGCCGTCTCTCCTCTCTCCTTCCTCCTCGTCGTGTAAGCTCCGGAAGCCCAAAGACACACTGGGGTGGGGTCTCGAACCCCTCCACGGCTCCACCAGCTACCATGCAGCGGGTCTCGCAGCTCGGGCTCCGCCGCCTCCCGTCGCCGGGGTCCGCCGCCGCGGCCGCTCGCCGGGCTGCACCGGTGACCGCGGAGGCTGTTTCCGGCGGAGGATCAATCCTACTTCCCCGCGGCGGTGGTTCCGGGGTACGTCGCCAACTCCCTCTTAGATTTAACGGGTTTAGGTTCCATCCATCCGAGTCAAACTCTGAGTTCCCTCTCATGACGCTTGTGATTTCGCAATAGGTGGCGGCGGGCGGGTGGAGTGGTGGCGGTCCGGGACTCCGGTTGGCTCGGAGGCTTTGCACGTTCGACGAGAGAGGTACACCGAGGCTCCAGTGGCTTCATTTCTGTTCCTATGGTTGATCGATCTGATGGGGATGATTAAGCTTTGTCGAATTTGGTGCTGAGATTATCACTTCCCCAGTTGCCTTGATCAACTGCATACACGATTGATGTTCCTACCCTCGTTATTTCTGAAATCACCTTCCTAGACTGGTGGTTGTAGAAATTCCTTACTGGATCTCGGTGACATGATGAAATACTGTTTTCTTGGACTATCCATTGCCTCCTCATATTGTTATGTGACTTTTTTTTTCACTGTGTTCGTCTGTTTTTTATTTCAAAGGAAAAAGATATTGTCTGTTCAGAGTATTATGCTGAGCAAGAATCTGTGGAATTTTATTTGTATGTTTTGTTATTTTCTGGCTCCTGGTGAAAACACAAGTGTGGATTATGTCTTTTGGCTTGAACTGAAATGTTGCACAGATGACAGGGCGCTCGAGGAGGAAGCTGAGAAGAAATTTGGATGGATATTGAAGATATTCTTTCTAGGAACTGCTGGCCTAGTTGGCTACCAATTCTTTCCATATATGGGTATCAATTCTTTCACTTCTGGGATTGAGTTATATGCGTTAGATATTTTCTGATTGACCTCAAAATGTTACTTTACCTGTCAAGTTTTCAGGGGATAACCTAATTCAGCAATCTATTTCTCTCTTGCGTGTCAAGGATCCCTTGTTCAAGCGGATGGGAGCTTCCCGGTTAGGTCGTTTTGCCGTGGATGGTAATGAATTTGATTAACTGCTTTAAGAGACCTATACTTGCTGTACTATGTTGATGATGATGGTTTTGTTTCTCTAGACCAAGGCCCTTTTCTTCACTACTTGCATAAAAGTAAAGTCCATCTGCTAGCGCTATTGTTTCTTTGTTCCATAGAACTAAGAATGTTAGTTAATTACCTGCAAAAAAGTCTTAGTTTAAGTAAGAAAACCTTGAAGGTCTATCTCCTTTGCACTTGTATAGCAGTGTAGGTTCCCCTAGCAAGTCATGTCTTGTAGAGTAATTGAATATGCTACTGTTTCTTGTCCTGATGCTTAAGATTTATGTCCCTAGTTGTAACTAGCAAAGGGTTACAGAATTGGCTTGCCTCATTTGATTGCATTTTAGAGCTGTACTTAGGTCTCTGTCTACACTTTTTTTTGTCAGATTCTTATTTGAAATTCAATTAACAATGACAAGAAAAATGTTTCTCATCTTCTGGTGTGGAGGTAATTAACAAAATATCCAGATCACTGGCTTTTCATCCAGAACAAACCCAGAATTCCAGTTACCAATTATTTGGGTTTGGTCAACATGGGGCCATGCGTTATGGGCTTCTTGACTAAAGGTTGTCAATTATCATAAACTCTTAAAGATCACTATCAGTCTGTCTATCATGTTGGCTGCTGTCATTCACATTGTCTTGTCTGCTGTTGTAGTACCCACTTGCTGTGGTACATAACTAAATGATCTTGGCCAAGTTCCAAAATTTTATGGTGATTGCCAATAACTGTACATCACTGTTTCCATAATCTGAGCGCAATCCTACCGAGAAACATAAAAAATGAAGTCTTATAATTTAAGTCTAGGCAATTTTTCCGCTTCTTTGCCTATAACATGACATTTAACTTCAGTCTTCACTTAATTTGCTTTATACATTATGTCAATTATTGTTAGCTTTAATGAAATATTATTTACTAATTCATATGGGCACAGACCAAAGAAGAATGAAGGTGGTTGAGATGGGAGGAGCTCAGGAACTTCTTAATGTATTGGAAGGTGCTAAAGATGATAAAACACGCAAAGAAGCTCTAAAAACTCTTGTTGCACTTTCAAAATCTGGTGAGTAAAACACATTATCCACCTCGTGTCCCTGCATCCTAGTTAATTCTGGTTTCTCCGTCACTCCGAAGTGGTTCATTTAAATATTCCTAAGTCCTTGCATCTTTGCCTTTACTGTATGCATTGTCATGATTGAATTGAATGGCTGTTAACTTTTGTACAAAAGAAAACCCAGTGACAAACTTCACACTAATGTCCCTTATCTAGGTCACTCTGTTATTATTACAAGTTCTAGATGGTTAAAGTTTTGAATGTTTATTATAGATATTACAAACCAATGAAGGCCATGCATACCTCAGGCTGCCAAGAATATCAGAATTTATCAATTTCTACTTTTAACCTTGTGGTCTGCTAACTGATCATGCGACAGATCTGCCACTTTGGTCCAGCTCTCATGAGTCATGCTCTAAGTTTATATTCATGTTGCTTAGCTGATACTGTTTTGTTTTAGCTAACATTAAACACTTATTGTATGCCTATGCTGTTATCATGATTTCTTGCATTGTTGTTATATCTTTTTTTTTCTTTTGAAGACGCAGCAGGAGCTCTGCTATTCATTGATAGAACAAAAATCCACAACATCAAAAGATTCCAACAAGAACACAACAGAGAAACCCAAAACAGTTTACAACTCTAGGAAGAAGCACCAGATTGTCCCATGGTATAGGCAAGGGCTCTTTTGAATCAATGCCAATCACTGCCGTTACAAATTTATGGCACTAACCGTGCTTGGCATGGTCCATTTGGATGAATGACAATAATTTGAGTGCTAAAACTTGCATCAAACTGCACGTTGGTTTTCTCGCCAGGCAGAACTCGTGGCAGAATCCTTCACCAACAATTTGTTAAGCCAGCAAATTTGCTTGGTGAGCTGGACGAAATCCAAACGAAGCCTGAGTCATTTGTAAGGCACCATTTTGACAAAAAGTTCCTCTCAGGCCATGTTAAAAAAGACAGTTTGCTTAAACATAATACGTTTGGAAGGTCCACTTGTTCTGTTCCTTCCAAAGGTTCCAACAAGCATATATGAATACTGCATTAGTACTTTGTGTCCTCAGGTATACTTTCGTAGCAGTATTCCTATAATGATTTTTTTTCTTTTTGTAATATACAGAAGAGGCAGCAGGATTTTTGGACAAGGCAGGTGCCTATGCAATAGTCAGTTCCACTCCCAACTCCTCGGAATATGCTGAGATCGAGACTTACAAGACTAGTCTGCTGGAGGCATTTGATCAATTGAAGTCATGACGCCGCAATTGCCAATGGCTACGAGAGTTGGTTCAGAAACATGTCGTGACGGCCAATGGACAGAATTTATATCGAGCGCATCCTGGTGATTGACCAGGGAATGCATGTCTTGTACATTTGTTCCAAACAGGCAGCACTTTTTTTGCCCTTTTCCGCTGGCCAATAACAAAGCTATTTCTCGAGTTCTTTGCTTAAGGCGGGGTGACAGTCCAAGCAGGCAGCACATGGACGGTTGGGTGTTGGTTTGTTGTACGACGCGCACTGAACGGGTCCTCCATTCGAGGAGCGCGTTGGTTCTGATTCACATTGCCATGCAACTCTAGAACAGTTTTTGATGAGTTGAGATAGCATATGATTTGGTACTTTTGGTCCTGTCACGATCTTAGCTTCCTTGTCGCGAGTTATCATATATTATCTTGCGAACAGGCCACCGGTCTCAACTAAATTTTGGCTGTTTTGGCTGTCCTTGTTTCGTGAGGTTGGCTTGTTTTTTGTTTGTGTGTTATTGTATGCCCCGCATTATCTTGCTGGTTATACCGTTGAAAAAAGGGGGGCCGTGTGAAAACAAGAGCAACCTATGAAAAAGATAGCGAGGTTTTGATCTACTAGTAGTCGGTCTCACAAAGTCACAAGGCCCCTAAGCAAAATTATTCCGAAAATCGTGGTCAATGATGCTGCACGATGCTGTCATGCCAAGTTGCCAACCAGCTTGAGAAGCGGATGCCCGGTGATGAACTCTGTCGCATGTTATCTAAACTCCTAGGATCGAGAAAGGATTGTCCCCGGCGAAATAAAAAGATAAAAATGCTGCTGGCTGCGTATACTGGCGAGGCCAGAGCCAGGATGCAGGAGCCGACGCACGCTCAAGTACCTTCACTTCAAGTGCAGCTTACGAACAGCTACATTCAGGAGGCACTCCAGCGCCGGACCTTCTCCGCATCTGGGACACGCGTGTGCCGGTAAAGATCAAGTTCTTCAGCTGGCTTCTGTTCCATGGACGACTCAACAGCCGTGCCTCGCTCTACCATCGGAACATCAAACCAATTGAGCAATCCTGTTGCGAATGCTGTCCTGGCGTTCTCGAAACTGAGGACCACATCTTCTCACAATGCGGTCGAGCTGTTACTGTCTGGCGCCGTATTGGCATCTCATCTTCGTTGGTAGGCTACAGACTACCTTGGTTTTTTGGTCATGATATGGGGCTACCACCATCAGTCTATCTCGATGTGATACTGATAATCCTCTGGCAACTATGGAAGGCACGAAATGCGATGATCTTCGACAAGAAACTTGCTTCTCCTACTGACGTCATTCGACGAGTCATCGATGATCTGGATAAATGGAGCTGCCGATACAGTAAGCAAAAAGGCCTAACTCCGGAACTGCCGAGAATATCTACAAGCACGCCTACATGCTGTAACTCTGTAACACTCTTCTCTCTCGCCCCTCTGTACTTCTACCCTGGAATGCCAGGAGCCAATATGATGTAAATGTGACACTCTTGATAAATGAATGTAGGTGGGGAGCTTCTCCCGATTTTGTCAAAAAAAAAAAAAGGATGCAGGAGCCAGGATCGCACTGGTCGCTCCAACCGAGATCCTCGCCGCTGGTGGCGGGCGCCGCAGCGCAACTCGAGCCCAGAGCACGGGCCTTGACGGCTGGCTTGCCCTCCGCAAACCCAGCCGCGCAGCCCCCCTCGGCTCACGGCGGGCAGCACGGCGCGGAAAAATTAAAGCCGACACGAGGAAAAAAGCGAGAGCAAGGCACGCCCCGCACGAACTCCCCCATCCTGCTGCTCCCCCTCGCCGTCTCCACCGAGGCACCGGCCCGCCCCGGCTCCTCCTCGCTGTCCCCGATCCCTCACCTCAGATCCGCCGCCCATGCGGCCGCCCCGTGCCGAACCCTAGCCGCTAGCAGCCCGGACTCGCGCCCGCACCAAAATGGGCCGCCCCAGGACGCTCGGCGCCGGCGGCATCGACCCCATCGCCGAGGAGCCCCACCACGCGCGCGGCTCGGCGACCGATGGCGCCGGCGGGACAGGGCCCGACCAGGCGGCGCTGGCCTGCGCGATCTCGGCCCAGGCCAGCGCCGTGCTGGCCGTCATGCGACGGGGGCTCCGCCACCCGCGCGCCACGGCGGCCGACGACGCCGCCGCCGAGCACCCGCTCGTCGCCTCCCTCCGCGCGCTCCGCCGCCTCGCCTTCTCCCCCTCCGCCGCCGCCTCCCCTCCCTCCGCGCTCCCCGCCGCCGCGCTGCGGCCCTTCCTCGACGCCGTCCGCTCCGAGGACGCCGGCGCCGCCGTCACCTCCGCCTCCCTCGCCGCGCTCCACGAGGTCATGTCCCTCACGGGCGCCGCGCTACCGGGCGCAGCGCTCAGGGAGGTCGTCGACGCCGTCGCCAGCTGCAGGTTCGAGGCCGGGGCCGAGCCCGCCGCCGAGGAGGCCGTGCTCATGAGGATGCTGCAGGCGCTCCTCGCCTGCCTCCGCGCGCCCGCCGCCGCCGCCCTCGGGGACCAGCACGTCTGCACCGCGGTCAACACCTGCTTCCGCGTCGTCCACCAGGCTGCCGCCAAGGGCGAGCTACTGCAGCGGTTCTCGCGACACGCGATGCACGAGCTCATCCGCAGCGTCTTCGCGCGCCTCCCGCAGATAGGCAGTGCTCATGGAGTTGACGCTGCTGTCAAACCAGAGGTAAGAGACTCTGCTTTTTGCTATTAATAGTTACTTGTCCTGCGTTGAGTTTACAAGTGCTAGTCAACCCCGCATCTCACTCCTGACCATACCAAAGTTACTAAACAAAGGGAATTAGCAGCATTGCGCACACGAAGTGGGATTCTAGTAACCACATTCTCAATTAAATAGCTTGTTCAGTACTACACTGAGCAAAACGATAGAGTTATCTTGTGTAGGTTAAACTATCATGGTAGAAAATCACACGCTTGAGATGGTAATGGCCATTAATGCAGTTATTATGTCTTAGTGTTAGGTTTGGGAGATTTATACTTTATATGGGTAGCAGTTTTGAGTCATCTAAACTTCATATCTGTCATAACCTTTCTTGGAGATGCCTCTGTAGCACCTCTTATTGAGTGGAAATTGCAAATCGAACTGTATGGTGGAACTAGTGAGGTAGATACGAGAGGCAAGGGAATGGTGGTTGTTTATCCTTTTATGCTTAATAAAATTTACAAACAGGTTGAATCCGTAATGTGGATGCATATATGGCTGACGAAGTTTTTACAACAACTTTGGGAAGGGACATGTTCATCCTTGAAGGCTTGAACTCTTGAAAGTTACCTCTCAAATCGGAGCCAAAATCATCTGATTTGAGAAACACACTCCATTACTCCATGTGGTCTTCTTAGCTACTGTGCCCATCGGCTCAACTCTGTTAACATGACAAATGTTTAAAAGCAGCATCACCAGTACAAGGGCCTTTGGTATTTTGCCAATGTAGATTGCCTCCTCAAATATAGCTGCATGCACAGTTGATGCGACATTACTGCCACACGGTTGACCTATGTGACATTGCTGCTGTGCCGTTGGCTGACTTGCATTTTCGAGCTCCAGCCTTATAGTGTGTGTAACCGCTGGCATTGCAACTCTACCAGCCTGCTGCTAGTTGATTTTTTTTTTTTTTTTTTTTGCGGGTTTGTGAGAAGAAATCAAGATCGTGTTGGGTTTAGTTAGTGGACTGTTTTTATGTGTTTCAACTTTCAACTAGTTTGGTGAATTTCCAACAGAAACCCTGTCAGACCATAGGAATTGCTATTTATAGCAGTAATAAGGAACACACAGAGATTGCTTCATCCGAATAAGAAAATTTGCTTACAGTAAGGTAGCCTAATTAACAATTTTATGTCTATGCATCCATCTTGTATCTTGGTGGGATAAAAAATATAAACAAGGTAGGTTTTGGTCTATCCCTTAATAAATGTTCCGCTCATTGGAGTATCAGAAAAGGGCTTGTAGATGTTGGGAGTTTTCCTTGGTGTTTGTTTCCCAATTTTGAACTGTTGCCAAGTGTTATTGCATGCACAATGTGCTAGCATTTTTGCTTGATGAAAATGGTTTAGTGACTGCTTTTGTATGTTCTTGACTGACAGATGGGTGGCATGGATATGAATCATCCTTTTGGTATCAGGCAAATGGAAAATGGTAATGGAAGCTACATGTCTGAGACAGGTACCTCTGATGAAAATTCTGCGGATGACAGTGGTCTTGTTGTGGAACCTTATGGAGTCCCTTGCATGGTGGAGATCTTCCATTTCCTGTGTTCTCTCCTCAATGTTGTTGAACAGATTGGCTTAGATGAAGATCTTCCTTTGTTTGCTCTTAAGTTGATCAATTCAGCAATTGAGCTTGGTGGGTCTGCAATTCAGAAACATCCAAAGCTGTTGTCCTTAGTGCAAGATGAGCTTTTCAGAAACTTAATGCAGTTTGGGTTGTCAATGAATCCACTCATCCTTTCAATAGTGTGCAGTATTGCATTGAATCTTTATCATCACCTCCGGACTGAGCTTAAGCTGCAGCTTGAGGCCTTCTTTTCTTGTATAATTATAAGGCTTGCACAACCCCGGTTTGGAGCAACATATCATCAGCAGGAGGTCGCAATGGAAGCTCTTGTAGACTTCTGTCGGCAGAAAAATTTTATGGTGGAGATGTATGCCAATCTTGACTGTGATATAACATGTAGGAATGTTTTTGAGGAGCTTGCGAATCTTTTATCGAAGAGTGCTTTTCCTATCAACTGCCCCTTGTCTTCCATGCACATACTTGCTCTAGAAGGTTTGATTGCTGTGATTCAGGGGATGTCTGATCGTATCGGGAATGCAACCTCACGCCCTGAGCTCATGCCTGTTGAGCTTGATGAATACACTCCTTTCTGGACTGTTAATTGCGAGAACTTTTCTGATCCTAGGCATTGGGTGAAGTTTGTCCGTCAAAGGAAGTATGTCAAAAGGAGGCTAATGATTGGTGCTGATCACTTCAACAGAGACCCAAAGAAAGGTCTGGAGTTTCTTCAAGGCACTCATCTGTTGCCCGAGAAGCTTGATCCCCAGAGTGTGGCTTGTTTTTTCCGCTACACAGCTGGTTTGGATAAGAACCTTGTAGGAGATTTTCTAGGGAATCATGATGAGTTTTGTGTTCAGGTGCTTCATGAGTTTGCTCAGACCTTTGATTTCCAAGAGATGAACCTGGATACAGCTCTACGTCTATTTTTGGAGACTTTCCGGCTTCCTGGTGAATCTCAGAAGATACAAAGGGTTCTTGAGGCATTCTCAGATAGATACTATGAGCAGTCTCCTCAGGCTTTCGCAAACAAGGACACTGCTCTGCTGCTGTCCTATTCCATTATAATGCTGAACACTGACCAGCATAATATGCAAGTGAAAAAGAAGATGACTGAGGAGGACTTCATCAAGAATAACAGGAACATAAATGGGGGCAGTGACCTCCCACGCGAGATGTTGTCTGAGCTATACCATTCGATCTGCCGAAATGAGATTAAGACCACGCCTGAGCAGGGTATGGGATATTTTGAAATGTCTCCCAGTCGTTGGATAGATCTAATACGGAAGTCAAAGTCTACATCCCCATATATTGTTGGTGACTCCCAGCCTTTCCTTGACCATGATATGTTTGCTGTTATGTCTGGGCCTACCATTGCTGCCATTGCGGTGGTATTTGATCATTCGGAGCATGAAGACGTTCTACTGACCTGTGTGGATGGCTTTTTAGGTGTTGCGAAAATCTCTGCATTTCATCATCTTGAGGATGTCTTGGATGATCTTGTTGTTTCTCTGTGCAAATTCACCACACTGTTGAATACCTCTTTGGTTGAGGAACCAGTTACTGCATTTGGAGATGACCTAAAAGCTAGATTAGCAACCGAGACATTATTTACTATAGCTAACAGATACGGTGATTACATACGTACTGGCTGGAGGAACGTATTGGATTGCATCCTGAGGCTGCATAAGCTAGGACTTCTCCCTGCCCGTGTTGCTAGTGATGCAGCTGATGATTCTGAACTTTCTCCTGAAGCTGTCCAAGGAAAGGCTGTTCCTAGTGCCATTCCTCCATCTCATATTCCAGTGATGGGTACGCCTCGGAAATCCTCTGGGCTTATGGGAAGATTTAGTCAGCTGCTCTCTCTTGACAGTGAAGAACCAAGATCACAACCAACTGAGCAACAACTTGCTGCTCACCAGAGAACTCTTCAGACAATTCAGAAATGCCGCATTGATAGTATTTTTACAGAGAGCAAATTCTTGCAGCCTGATTCACTATTGCAACTTGCCAGGGCTCTGATTTGGGCTGCAGGCCGACCCCAAAAGGTTACCAGTTCGCCGGATGATGAGGATACAGCAGTGTTTTGCTTGGAACTGCTGATTGCTATAACACTTAATAATCGAGATCGAATTGTGCTCCTCTGGCAAGGTGTATACGAGCATATTGCCAACATAGTTCAGTCCACAGTTATGCCATGTGCTCTTGTGGAGAAAGCTATTTTTGGACTCCTGAGAATATGCCAGAGGTTACTACCATACAAAGAGAACCTTGCTGATGAATTACTGAGATCACTCCAGTTAGTTCTGAAGCTTGATGCACGTGTAGGAGATGCATACAGTGAGAACATTACACAGGAGGTTGCACGTCTCGTCAAAGCAAATGCATCGCATATAAAGTCACATATGGGCTGGAGAACAGTAGTAATGCTGCTCTCCATTACAGCTCGCCATCCTGATGCTTCAGAAGTAGGTTTTGAGGCTATCATGTTTATCATGACAGAGGGGGCTCACCTGTCACTAGCAAATTATGGCTTCTGCATTGATGCATCACGGCAGTTTGCTGAGTCCAGGGTTGGTTTAGCTGATAGATCTATCCGTGCCCTGGATTTGATGTCTGACTCTGTTAAAAGTCTTGCCTTGTGGTCCCAAGAGATTAAAGTAACAGGTGAAGAAGGTGAGAAAAGGCTGGATGTGATCAGGGAGATGTGGCTCAAACTGCTGCAATCACTGAAAAAATTGAGCTTAGATCAGAGAGAGGAGGTGCGAAACCATGCTCTAGCTTCACTCCAACGATGCCTAACAGCAACAGAAGAAATCTGCCTCCAGTCCGGGACATGGTCTCATGCCTTTGATCTCGTTATATTTGCCTTGCTCGATGATTTGCTGGAGATCAGCCAGAATCACTCCCAAAAGGACTACAGAAACATGGAAGGTTCCCTTGTGCTTGCCATGAAACTAGTGGCAAAAGTATATCTTCAACTGTTGCCAGACCTTTTCGGCCTCAGCAGTTTCTGCAAACTGTGGCTGGGAGTCCTGAGCCGGATGGAGAAGTACATCAAGATCAAGGTCCGGGGCAAGCGGAGCGACAAGCTGCAAGAGGTGATCCCTGACCTGCTCAAGAACATCCTACTCGTGATGAAGAACAAGGGGATCCTTGCGAAGAGGAGCACGATTGGGGGTGACAGCTTGTGGGAGCTGACGTGGCTTCACGCGAACAACATCTCCACGAGCCTGCTGCCCGAGGTTTTCCCAAGTCAGGAGTATGAGCAGCAGGGTAGTGCCGGTAGCCCGAGAGGGCCCAATGCTGTAGAGGCGTAGTGCTAAAAGTTTCAGGTGTTGGCTATGAGACTATGACGGCGTGTGGTAAGTCCATTTGTTTTAGTAGGTTACTACTGCTTGTGTGTTCTAATCCATTGAAAGTGTAAGGTTTTGATATTGTAACCGCGTTTCGCCTCCATTGCAAGTATTATAGCATGTATTTATTCCGGCGAGCTCAGTGACATGCTTATGTTCCTTCCTGATGATTACTGCTTTTGTTGTATTTGACATTAACATGACAAATTGACGTGCCGTATCTGTAAATGGAAATATGGAATAGGTTTTCCCAGTATGCATTTCCAATTCAACCAGAATACTCATTTTCGCAAGGGAGCTGTCCTTACATTGTACGCCTGACATTGCTTATGCTATGCTTCATAAGAATTTAACTGGCAAACCAATCGCTCAGGTTATCTTTGTTCAGCTCACTGTTGATTTTGAGTCAATACTTCGTTCTGCATAATTTTCACATCGCAAGATGTTGTGGGAAAAATTAACATGAAAAGAGGACGAGGTGAATAATTTACAATCCCACAGCCAAACGCTACTTATCCTTTTATTCAGTCACACTTAAATACAATGAACATACAACCCGCATCGATGCAAAACACCCGCAACTGCAATTCTCTCCAGGACTCAAATCCCTATCGGTTTCTCTGCGATCACATCAATCTCAGAAGTTGGCATGCCAGCAGCAACCCCAGGCCCTCAGGGATGAGTTGCGCCTCCCTGCATATGATCACTGACTGGTGGGGGGTTGACCACAGGAATATCCAAGCTGCTGCCTTCGGTCTCTGGGGAGACCTCCCTCACATCAGCGATCAGCGCCTCGGACTGCTGGAAGCTGCCCCACTCAGCATCGCCAATAGGACGAATGTCCACCCCATCCACGGCCAGTTGGACCTCAGTGCTGTTGTTGGGAACCAGGACTGATCTCGAGTCGCTTACACAGGCTTTGTCCACATCGTCGTCTGATGCATCAACATGCTTTGTTAAAGGAGGGGAATTGTCAGCACCGGAGCATGATTCGGACCTCTCCTCGCATACTTGCTTTGTGCTGCTCTGTTCTCTGTGGCAGTGAATTTTGTGTTTTGGTCATTAGCAGTCACATAGCGCGACGAATGAAAACAATGCATATATAACTTTTAACTTCATACATGTTGTAGAAATGAGAACAAACCTCTGGACTTGTGATTGGAGAACACCAACCAGGGCTAGAAGCTCTTCCTTTTCTTTCTCAACAGCATGCAGTTTTTCAGCAGCTTCCTTTATCCGAGCAGCAGCATCTGCTTCAGAAACCCTTGCCTTCTCCTCCGCTCGGGCAATAGTTGCTTCCTGAATCACTGCTTGCTCTCTAGCTTTCCCTAGTTCAGTGCGCCACATATGAGCCTCTTGAAATGCAGCATCTCTTTCCTTCATCAACTGGTCCTTCTCTTTGCTCAGGCTAATAACCTTCTCTTCAGATTGTCTTAGCTGCAATGTCCGCAAGACCATATTCACTTCATGAATTCAGAGGACTATAACAAATAAAAAATAATATAAAAGTTTACCTTAAGCATTGATTGTTCTATCTGCCTTTCCAAAGCTTGTTTTAAGCGCTCAATCTCCAAACATAGAAGTCGTCTCTGTTCATCCATTGTATGTGCGGCCGAAGCAGCAGCTTCCGCGGCCTCTGCAGTTTCTGTTAATTTGTCTGCAATTTCCTTTATTGTAGCATCACGAGAACGAATATCCTTAGCCAAATGCTGCAATTCCTCGTCTTTCACTCGGAGAGTCTCCTGAGAGAGCAAAAAACAGAGCAGGAAGGATTGATCAAATCATGCACTATGGTATAATTAAGAACACCCCAGTCATGACTCATGCACTAATCTGCAAGTGTCACCACACAAGGGCATCTTAACAGTGTGGCAGTGTAAACCATGAACTAATAATGCTATCAGCAAGAAAATTGGAAGGATGAAACACAACTACATTTTTCATAGCATTCTGTTCTAGTGATCAATTTTATCTAAATTTGTTAATAACACATTGTAGCTTGCCTCAGGCATCTTAACTAACATTACACTTACTTGTAACAAAATACTGAAGATATGATGCATATGTAGCATATGATGCCATGAAAGCAAAGCTTCAATATATTACTGGGGTTGCAGCAAAAACTATTTTAGAGAATTGATATCATAATAGTATTTTGAATGGAAGATGAAGTAGCAATCACTAAGATATGAATGTAGACCTTCTCACCTTCATGATTGTTAGGTCATCTAGTTGGCCCTCATTGGAGTTATTTGTGCCCAGCCCAAGAGCTGCCCTCATCGAAACCTTCATTGCTGCTTCTATCTCCTTGGTAGCCTCCATGGCTGTTGCATTAGCATTAGCAACTGCAGTAGCAACAGTGCCTAATGTAGCTGGAGAACCGTTCCCAGCCAAAGAATTTACTGCCTCTTTATGAGCTCGTAGTACTAACTGAGTTGCACTGTTTAATAAGAACAGATAACTAGTCAAAATGCAGTAATGAGAAATTGAGAATCGCTGCAATGTTGTAGTTTAAGTATGCAAAGGAGATGGTACAATAGCAACAAAACTACAGTCAGGAAGCAAGCAACAGGATTATGACTCAGCAGTGAGTAGACACACGAGATTTCAGCATAATACCACAACATGCCAAATTAGTAACTAGTACTCTATTAGGCTGGGAATAAAAGATTTTGCCACTACACCACAACATGTAAATTTGATCCCACTGAAAATTTCTTCAGGTTATTTTATCTTTTTTAATAACTTCTGGTTATTTTATCATTATTAGAGTACTCAAACAGATAATTCCTAGCCTAAGCATGAAGAATCTTATCACAAATTCTCATATCAATGGAAGTGGATCACATTCTTTAAATCTGCATCGTGGGAAATTAGAAATAGTAGTTTCCAGTTTCCACTAGGACACTGTTAGCATCTAATTATCAAATTGATGACAATCCACTCTCATATTGACTTTAAAATCACATTGGACTTTGCATGTTCGCACCGATAAAGTTTTGCTAGGTACTTTGCCTATCAATATAGATAAGACACAAGTGTGAAACAAACCCTACTGAACATGTATACTGGTCAGGGATCAGAAAGCTTACTGTAATGTAGATACCCAAGCTTTCGCAGCGCCAGGAGTTTCAGCGCAAAGAAAGTAATCCTTCTTTTGAGGAGTTCCGATGTCTAAATACAGTAAAGGAATACTAAAAGCTTAAACCATGCAATACTTTTATATATAACTCTATTTAAGACAGCTTTTCTAAAAATAAAAAGTTTCTTTGAGATCAAAATATAGGAAAATAGGATACAGAAGCAGCAACCATCATACTTTGGCATCCCTCTGCAATTGAGAAATAATTGTAGGTTATAACCCTAAATCTTAAGCACGATATATTAAGGAAACTAGGAAAGGTTATGTTCCTTAGACTGTCTTACTGAAAGTTCACAGGAGATAAAGTAATGGTGCTTGAGGCGTCAAACAGAATGGCCCCCTTAATGGCAGTTTCATTCCTTCGGAGTCTGCACCAAAACATAAGCGAATGCTAAGGTGATAGTTGTGATTTATTTGGTATTCTGGGATTATGAAACAGGCAAGGTCCCATACTTGTATTCCATCTTTCCAGATGTGGGGTCCAATATGACCCATCGTTCATTCCATTTCCGCAGCTGTTTGAAAGAAAATCATAATAGTTTGGAAGATGAAACTGTCGGGTAACGTTCACAAGTATAAGTATGTTCACTATGATCATACAGTTGTGTAAATGGGAAGTTGGGAACAGTTGGTCCCAGGTGAACCATTAAACAGTACTTTCTAGGACAGTAACGAGTCAACGAACACCAACAGAGTTCATCTTCAATGTGTGGCCAGCACAACCATTCACACTTCACCCTCACAATCTAACGAAACATCCGCAATATCAGCAGCAAGAATTTCAATCCGTTCTACTTAGGACAGCAAAGGTCCTAGATGCAATAAGATTGACTATTCTCCTTTTCTCACCCTACTAGGACCCAAAACTATAATACCAAACTGTGAGCAAAACACAACTCAGTGCACTATTTCCCAATTATCACTTGGTGATTTTCATAAAACTAAGTCCCCTGATCATGATATACTAAGACAATGTACAGAACACACTCACCTAATCGCATCCCAAAATTGCTGCTACCAATCATATCAATTACCACTACATAGTTAGCATAATCCAATATTAACACCAAATTCAGCGGCAATGCCAAACCCTTACCACGCCTAAACCCTATGTTTAACAAAATCTAGCATATAATTCGAATCTTCACACGCCTTATTAACACCGAACGAGCCATTATCTCATCCCCATGAATGTCTAGGCTAGGAAAGGAATCATCATACCGTCTCAGATCGCTTGAGCAGGGGCCCCTGCAGCAGGTACCTACCGGACCCCGACGACAGCTGGCGCTTCACCTTCTCCAGGCTGCTCTCCGTGTCCCGAACCCTCTGCAAAATCACCAACGTCCAAAACAAAATATGAACCAAAACACCACCAGTCCACCACCATCTTAGAATAGAAAGGGGAAAAGGAAAAAGAAAAAAAAAACAGAATCAGCCGCCCTGGGCCGCGGCGCGCGTACCGGGGAGCTGCCGTTGGTGGCCATGGCGCGGTGCGGGGCGCGGCAGAGGCGGCAGGGGCAGTAGGGTTTTGGGGGCGGAGACGGACGGCGACGGGGCGGAGAGGGGAGGTAGGCGGAGGCGCGCGACCGGCCGGTGGGGAGGGCGTGCAGATCGATGGGAGGAAGGAAACCTCGCGCTGCCGGAAATGCTTGTGCTACGCTGGCGGGCACTACCCGCGAGCTGTCGGTCATGTAGAGTGGGCCCGCCGACGGTGGCTCGGATGTCAGTGACTGACCTCCTGCTGCTTTGCTTGTGGGAGGGTGCTGTTTGGGTGATTTGTCTTCATCCGCGGTGGTTGTTTAGTTTGTTGCATTCGTGAAAATCCAGGGGGGGGCCTGTGAAAAAAAAAATGTAGATTTTTTTACACGTGTGGAACCTTACTTTGGAAGTAAAAAGAAAAACATTGCGACACTTCGTTCTGAATTTTTTGAAATGTGTATAAGATGTCGTGTACACAAATACACCGTTTACTTGTCTTAAAAATGGCGCACATCGTACATTCGTACGTGTATGCCTTATGTGATTTATTATCATGCTAACTTGCAAATTTACACATGAAAATATATTATTATACATAATACCAAATAAGTGCACTATCATCACATATTTTGTGGTAAATTTTGATGCTCGTAGTTTTGATGTATTTTTATATAATTTTAAAGAAAATTAAAGAAGTTTGACTGATGATAAGATTGAATATATATTTTGAACGGAGTGGCCGATAATTTTAGTCTTTATCGGCATAAAATAAATCATGTGAGTGGTTCGAGCTGCCGCCCTATGAAAGCAATACCAACAAATGATAGTTGAATAGGCCGTTTGGTAGGGCTCAAGCTTCGATTTTTTTTGGTGGAGTGGCTTTTTTCGTGAAGCTTGAACCGTTTTGAAAAAAAAAACGTTTGACAATACGGCTTCTTTAACTTCGGCTTTGTTTCCGCCAAGGTGAAAAGCCATCCATGAAGCAGGTGAAGCTCGGCTCTATGGGTGGCCGTCGATGAAGCCGGTGAAGCTCGGCTCTATGCATGAGTGGCTTCATGTATGGAGCCGCTCCAGACGAAGCCAGTTTTGGAGTCTTTTTGAAGCCCTGTCAAAGGAGCTCTTACTACACATTTAAAGAAAGTGTCGTTCCCACTCTTGAATTTTGATAATATGTTACGTCAACAACCAACACATCTACACTATAAAGGACGACGAAATTTTCGTACCAGAGTTACTCTTACCCCTCTAACACCGTCGGATTTTATGATAGACGATCGGACGCTCTAGATTACACCTTTCGCAATCTTACATCCCACGTACGGAGTATAGAAGGAAGTTCATGTATAGAAGGAAGTATTCGAGATTAACGTGTAGGCTTGCATGTACGAGTCCAGGACTTACATCCCACGTATAGAAGGAAGTCCATGTATAAAAGGAAGCATTCGAGATTAATGTGTAGGCTTGCATGTAGGAGTCCAGGACATGTGTATGAGTCAAGACGTGTAGGCCTGCATGTACGAGTCCATGATGTGTATATGGGCTTGCATGTACGAGTCCAGGACGTGTATGCTTGCATGTATGTTACATGGTTTGGTTGATCCTATACGTATTCTTTTGACAATCTTAGGTATCGATAGGCCGCCAGCTCTCGCTCCATCACTACGGCAAAGGCGTCAGCACGATGACCGCCACAGCCGGCTCGGTTCGGAGTCGGCAACCACCACGACAAATTCCGTTCTATCCTTGCCCTTCAAGATTTGAGGCAGCTCGCAACTCGGTTTATCTCGGCGGGGATATGCGGATGGTGGTTGCCGTTGACTACGGCGACTGTGGGATGTCAATGACATCATGACCAGCTCGGTTCGGAGCCGGCGACATCAAACCAGCTCGGTTCTATCTTTACCCATCACGATCAGCGGCAGTTCGGTTTGTCTAGACGGGATCTGCGGACAGTGGTTGTCGTTGACTACAGCGACCACGGGGCTGTAATGATGCGCCAAGGATACCCCCGGCGCCAAGCTCTGCTGGGAAGGCCTCGATACCGATCACCACCACCACAATCAGATTGCTTCGCATAGACAGTTCTAATGCAAAGTAAGAGGGCGCACATGCTAAAAATCAAGAATATCAACATCAATATATATCAAGAGCAAAAAAAAAAAAAAAAAAAAAACTCAAGCAGCTAACTCCAGTTAGATGGAGACAACGAATGCACCAGCCATTAGGTAAGTACAATGTCGTGCGTACTAAAATTAATATATACAAGCACTCTAAGTTTGTAACACCCTTTTATGGTGTACAGACAGTAAAGCAAACTATTGATTCAGCTAATGCAAAGCAAGATGTCGCACATGCTAGAAATCAATAATATAAACGTCGATATCGAGAGAGAAAAAAAAATCTCAAACGGTTGATAACAATTTGATGGAGACAACAAATGCATTAAGTAAGTATTATGTTGGTGTACTGAAATTAATATATAAAAGTATTCTAGGTTTGTTAGAGTTTTTAAAAAATCAATTACAATAAACAAAAGCTTTTATGAACATGTGCCTGTGGCACGTGCCCTTCTACTAGTATTTCTAAAAGTACATTAAGTATGGGCGGATGGGCCCAACATTTACGAGAGTAGATATTAGTAGCCCACATAAGACTTCATGAAAAAAAAAAATATAGAGAAGCGGTGCTAGTAGCTTCAAACTCCACCTAGAAGACTAGAAGTCGTTTGTACTGCCACATGCCAGCCCTCACCTTTCCACGGTTCCTCCCCAAGTCCTCTTACGCATGCCGTTGCCGTCAGCCCGTCACCGTTGACAGTACCGTTGATGCTTTCTGTTTCTGTGTATATAGGTGTGTTAGGTCGATCTCCACCACCACGGCCCAAAGGCCGTGATGGGCTCGGTCCACGCACCCTGATCGGGGGAGCCCAACCTAGCATTGGTTGGTGAGCCCCCGTTGCACAGTGCTATAAAGATGGGGTGGGGGCTAGGGCGCTCATCACGAGGTTGACCGCGCCGCCAGCACCCCACCTACAAACCCTACCGATCGAGGGAGCACTGGAGCAGCGGGAAGCTCCACCTCGACCGCCGCCGACGTCCGGGTGGGTGCGGCGCACACGGTGCCACCGCCCCGACCTCAACCGCATCATCCCCTCCGCTCCAGCGCCACCTCAACCCGCGGCCGCCCCTGCGACCGCCACCGCCGCCATGGCTGCCGACCCCGTCGCCACCACCAATGGTCTGTGCATCCCCATTTCTCTTTCTAAATGTAATTGTTCTAGATCTAAGTGTTCTACACGTGTTAGCCATGTTCATTATCTCATTGTTAAAGTTATACCCGTGAGTTTAATCTATTGCTAGTAGATCCTAAGTCTATTAATGGTATCAGTCGCCTAATCTAGTAGTAGATTAGTACTCAGGGTTGTTTTTACACTCGTTTTAATCAAGTTTTACTCACTGTTAGTTAGACAGGGGGAAGAGAGTGTAGAAAAATGAAAGAAAATGGAAGAAATTGATGAAAATCGATTAAATCCGAAGAAAAAGAAAGAAAAATCGATGAAAATCGAAAAAGTGGATCTCAGATCCAAAACTCCGAAGCAAACCCTAACCCTAACCCTAGATCTAAAGAGAAGCAAAGGGCCGGGGGGGAGGAGGACCTACCTGTGGGGCCTACTTCGCCGCCGGCCATCACCGCAGAGACGCGGGAAAGAACACCGGAGTGGCATGTTTGGCCATTGTTATATGTACTTATGCTGATGGTTATCGTTTTGGGACCATGTCCACCTAATATATCGTCTGCGCAGAAACTCTTGCCTTTATCATCGTTGTTGTTGGACACTTGGACTCTATATTGCCTAATAACCCTTGTCATCCTTGAGCACATACCTGAAATGTAATCCTTCTTGTTTGAACCTTTCGCTGATTGAGAGCTACCATGCATTACTGTCATCTGGACTTTCACTTGGACGAACTGATTCAACTTACAGGAAGCTTAAGTGATGATGGAATATGGTAGTCGATGGCGCTTTTCTAATTTACTTTTTACCATTTCCAACTATGATTATAACAGAACATTGAAGCTTTACAATCTGCAACATTCAAGGGTTTGATACATAGATCCTTGTTAGATGTTAATCAAGTCCCGAGCAAAAGATCCGGCACCAGTTCATCAGAATCCAGCAGGTTAAACCTTCAGTAACTTGATGAAGAGAATCCATTCAAATAATGTCAAGTCCTTGGCAAGAGGCATGCAGGGCAGTGGTGAATGGTGACCTTTGTCGTGTCAGTCCACGCACATACCTTTCTACTTGCAAGATCACATGCGCCTAAAAGCCTTGAGCTAGGTAGCTGCGCAATCGATCTACACCCCAGCCTTCTTTTTTCCCAGCCTTTTCCCCTGCCACCACGCCCTCCATCTCCATGTGACGCCTCTGGTATCGGTCGTACAATTGCTCCCCGGCCAAGACCGGTGTTAATTTAGTCACCTGCACATCCCCTCACATTACCAAAATAAGATGGCTATTATGCCTTAACATGGGGTCTGATCACTAGTTTCTTTCATGCAGATCGAGACCGACCACTCTCTGCAGGCCTCAGCAAATGATTGTTGTGGCTCTGCCTAGTTCCCAAAAAGTGAGCCTTTTAACTCAGTCTCCGTTAAGGTACGTTGGAGAACAAAAGCATTATTCCCTGCATATGAATGATACCCTAAGCAAATAAAGCTTCATGTCTTTTTAACCTTAAACTCCTCCCGCAGGCATTCGTCGATGACGATCAGATAGCTAGAGCCAGCAGAGAGAGAGAGAAAAAGGTAGTCAAACTCAATAGATCCCCACACAATCCAGGTCAAAAAAGCCCACAGAAAGGGAAGAGAGAGAGGATGAAAAGGCAGTGCATAGAGCCAAACAGATGCCACCTTTTCTCTCCCCCCTTGCTATCTCTCAATATTGCCATGTGATTCTACAATCTACTACTCCAATGCAAGCATGTAGTAGTTATTGGTGGTACTTCACTTCCCCTCATCGCCCTCATGCATGCAAGAAAGAATCAACATGGACCCAATGCAATGCAATGCAACCCTCATCAATCATATGCTTCCAGCACCATAGTCACCAACAATGGCATCACTAGCAGGCACCAGCTAGCTACTAGGAGCTAAGAGCAATGCCACCATGCATCTACCTAGCTAGGAGCTCGTCTGCTCATGGCTCCCCTCCTCTCCTCCCTTCTTGTGAGATCGTCTCAGCATGCATGCCATCGCCATCAAATAATACACTGATCTCACCACCTTCCCACTACAAATAGCCACTCGATCGATCTCAGGCTCTCTCAGCACCACTGTAGCCACATGGAAGGCGGCTCCCGTGCCAAGCTCGGCCAAGCCGGGGACGAGCAGCAGTCCACCAGGAGCATCGCCATGTCCGGCGCCGCCGGCGTCCTGACGGTGGCCCGGGACTACCGGCGGGGGAACTGGACGGTGCCGGAGACGATGGTGCTGATCGAGGCGAAGCGGAAGGTGCACGGGGAGCGGCACCCGGGTGAGCACGGCCTGGCGCGGTGGCGCTGGGTCGAGGACTACTGCTGGCGCGCCGGGTGCCGCCGCAGCCACAACCAGTGCAACGACCGCTGGGACAACCTCATGCGCGACTTCAAGAAGGTGCGCGCCTACGAGACGGCCGGGTCGGCGCCCAGCTACTGGGCGATGGGTAGGGCCGAGAGGAAGGAGAGGTGGCTCCCCAGCAACCTCCTCCGCGAGATTTACGACGCCATGGGCGAGGTCATCGAGAGGAGGATGAGCACGGGCTCCGGTTGCAGTGGCGGCCCCGGCGGTGCGTTCGTCCCGGGGGCGCCCTCCACTTCCAGCCTCCTCCACGTCCCCATGCAGGCCTCGCCGCTTGCTCAAGTCCTGCCCCGGCCTCTACCTCTAGGTACGTCTCGTCTCTGTCACGTCTGGTTGCATGTGCTCTTGGGTGCCATTTTTTGTGCTCTTGACGGTGACGTTGGTTTCTTTGTCAACATGATCGTCAAGAGCAAGAGACGGGGCATCACGTCGGGCACGGCGCGTCGCAGCATTTCCGCTCCGAGTCGCCGGAGAGGAAGAGGCGGCGGCCGTCGCTGGACGAGCCGCGGCCGGGGACGGGGAGCAGCACGCCATCGTCAGCGCCGGCGCCCGGAATACACGGCCACCACCACCGTCAGGAGCAAGGGCACCGCCGCCACCGCGAGGGCGACGGCGGCGATAACGGCGTCGGCGGCGGTGACGACGACGAGAGCTCCGACTCCGAGTGCTCCGGCGACGACGGCGGCGAAGAAGAAGAAGAAGAAGGAGAGGAGGAGGAGGGCGTCCTGAGCGGCGCGATCGGGCGGTGCGCGGAGATCCTGTCGGAGGCGCTGGAGAGCCAGGAGGCGGCGGAGGAGCGGCGGCACCGGGAGGTGATGGCCGTGGAGGAGCGGCGCGGCCGCGCGTGGCAGGCGCGCCGCGAGGCCGGGGAGCAGTGCGTGGCCGGGCTCGCCTCCGCCGTCAGCCAGCTCGCCGGGTCCATGCTGGCGCTCGCCGCCGCCAAGCAGAAGGACAAGGGCGGCGGCGGCCGGGGCCCCGCGGCGCCCAAGTGAGGCGACGGCCGAGATCGCCGGATCGGAGAGGCCGGAGGAGCTAGCGAAGCATGCAGGGGGGACCCGGGTCCGGCACAGGTCTCGTTCTCGTCTCGCATGGTGATGATGATGCCGCCGTGCCGTCCGATCCGCGCACGCGGGGGGCCATCGAGTGGGCGACGGCCAGATCGAGATCGTCTGGCACGCAGCAGCTGCTGCTGCATGGCGATACGCTCGTCCTCGTCGCGCAGCTCGAGACCGTGGTCGTGCGGCGAGTCCGAGACGACGCCTGCTGGGGCGTCTGCATGCATGTGACTGCTATCTCGCGCTGGGGTTTGCTTTCTCTGAACTTTTCTGATCGTCCTGAACCTGACAGGTCTAGACTACTGTCGTAGGATGCATTCTTCATGGTAGATTACTGTAAGAGCTTTTGCTTATCTACTGCAGTGCAGCTCGGTTAATTTATGGTGTCAAAAAACTGATTCATGCATGTGCGCTATTGCTTTGATGGTTTTGTTTGCACGGTGATACGGTTTACATGCACGGTGGGTCAGTTTTTTTGTGAAGAATGTGGTTTGAAGTAGCTAGCTCTAATATGGAGTATGTGACAATCTTGACTAGCTTTTGTAATTTGCATAGAACCAAACGATCGAGGAGTAGTTTTACAATCCATACTAGAACAGTATGCCCATGCAGCGATGCGATTTGTAAAAATTACATACTACTCCCTAGATTTTACTATGCATCTTTGGAACGAAGAGAGTATTAGTTTATTTCTCCCCTAATAAATTAAGTGGCATGCCATTCTAGTTCTAGCTCATAGCAAAATTTGGGCCAACCCAATAATGAACCCCCACCCCCAAACACACGCACCAAACTCCAAAGAAAAAAAACTTGCAAACAAATCCTATACATCCCTTTGGAGAAGGCACTATACCTCCGTCACTCCGTGAATATTCTCTTTTTGCCTAGATAAAAGTTTGGTGGTAAGGATCATAAAATCAATCGTGCTTGTTATCGGAAAAGGTGATTCATCGTCATATGATGTAGCATCAAAGCTAAAAAAAATGTTTGCATTCAAGCTCCAAAATTCAAAGAGCCTCTCTATATAGGGCATCGATGTGCTTTATTTGCCTTCCGCGCTTGAATTCTAGATCCAATTGTTATGGGACGATTTTCCCTTGCTCTCTTCATTTTCTTCTTATTGTCCCTTATCAACGGCCCAATTTAAGTGACAGGGAGGGGGCCTTGAGCCCCCGGCCCCTCCTGTGTACATCATGCCTTCCCGATTTCCGTACTCATAGTCTCATACATAAAAAAGCTAGAAACAAATACTATTATGTTTGTTGTGTGCATACAATTATGTTTGTCATCTCAAATACATTAACACAAACATATATTATAAATAACTGTCAATTAACTAGCTTTCCCGTAAAGGTTTGAAGCTCTGGCTAGGGATGCAAACGGGCTTGTTCATAAGCTTGCAATGAAAAAAAAAAACACAGAGTCTTATAGACAACCGGATTGCATCCCTACCGAACTATATATGTGTGCCAATAAGGGCTAGGTCGGTTTATTTTGCAATGATTCAACCAATGCGCAACTCCAAAAACATCGCCATCCGCACGGTACGAGTGTGAGCATCATCAAGACATTTGTGGTACTAGCTAGGGACGTATGCTACTTTTCCTTGTGATATGAATAAACCGAGGAACACAACAACATACTTTTTTTTTTTTTGAGAAAAGCTTGAAGCCTTGAACACACACTTGTCGTCTCTCACTCCCATGCATGATCTACCTAGCTACTCCCTCCGTTCCAAAATAGATGACGTTATGGGATGCGTGCCGGTCAAACTTTCTCAACTTTGACTAGATTTGTAGAAAAAACGTGCAACATTTTCATCTCCAAATAAATTTGTTAAAAAACTAGACTTAAAGATCTTTCCAATGATACTAATCACTTAGCATAAATATTTATATATTTTAATATATAATTGTCGGTATTTTGAAAATGTTGACTTCTCGAGAAGCGAGAATGACATCTATTTTGGAACGGAGAGAGTAGTTACGTGCTGCCGAGCGCCAATGTTGTTGTGCAGCATGCGGCACGGCATATGCCATGAGAATGAACACGCGATGAAAAGGCTGCAATGCGTGTCGTCCGAGGCGTGCGTGGCGTGTGCAGCAATTACTCGTTAATTCGCAAGCCAGCATCATTGTCAGTTGCCACGCACTGCCCGCCTAGAGTGTTGTACGTACATGTGTGTCTGGCTAGCTAGCTTTTGATCGCATCACACCGGTGGTAATGTGAGATGAATTGAACGTACTACACGTGCATGCATGCCTTCAGTTGCAGTCGTTTCAGAATCCAAAGATGGTTGTGCATGCACGTCTGCACTACACATGCATGCATGTGCCGCGTTCATATCAATGCATGGCCGGCAAAAATGTAAGATCGAAAAGGCTCGTTTGCATCGTCATACTCCGTAGTACTAGGTTTACAACGTGGCCCATACATACCGAATTTTGTCGACCGGGAGATGCATGAGCATGGCCCAAGAACTGTCAGCTGGTGAGAAATTAAATTAAACACGCATGCATCAGTGCCTGATGCATGCATCATAATGCATGTACGCGAGCTCGATCGAGAGTACGTACGGTAGAAGAGAGAAGCAAGTGATTGAGCATGTATGCATGCAGGATCGACGGTAGAACACCGACATCTGACGCGCCAGGTAGGGGTTTTTCTCGAAGATCCCGTGGAGAACGCAATGGTGACCTACATTCAAGCTGAAGCGCCTCAGGAGGGCACAACGTTCCACTTTGGCTCGTGGGTCTACGTCGCCGACGGCTCGGGTGGCTTCTACAGCTACATCGAGACACCTGCGGAGCTGAAGCAGGAGCAAGCGCCCATCGTGGAAGATTTGGCCGAGCAACTCGGCGAGATCACGCTCGCGGACCTGATCCGCGGGCAAGAGTCCGAGTCGATCACGACTTCGGAGAAGCAAACAACCCTCCCACCCCAATTCCCGTTTGGACTCCGCAATTCAAACCACGCATATTGTGAGGCGATACGGAGCCAGATCGAGTCCGTCATGGACTCGACGCGGGACGTCTCAGTCCGAGTCTTGGCAGGACACGCCAACTCTTTGAGCCAAGCGGTCCCCGAATGCCACTCGGACTCGGACGAGAAGACACTCCAAGACGATGGAGAACACGACATCGTGATCTACGCCACGCCTGAAGGAAGATCCGTGTACCAAAGAGAAGCAAGTGATCGAGCATATATGCATGCAGGGCGGGGGCAGTGATTCCAAGTTTGCAAGAAGCAGCCGTCGGGGCCAAGGGGAAGGGACCAAGGAAACGGCCAGCACAGCAGCATGGGTTCGCAAGTGCCAATGCATGCAGCAACTGATCACTCGGTCAGAGGGGCAGGGAGCAGAGGGGCCAGGCGCACTACAAGGAGGGAAAGCTTTCGTCCAAGTCCGCTGCCCAGAGAGGACGACACAACACAAAGAGCCCCATCCATCGGCCATTCAGCCGGACAAAAATTGTTACCATAGCTACCGGCCAGTGACAACTGGAGGAGCCCAGGCACAGGCGCTCTCGGCGGGGCAGTGGCAGGCAGCTCAGCAGCTGATCGATCAGCTGGGTGGAAAGTTACTGTGCCGCTTACCTAATGCACAGTAACGCAACTGGCCGGGCCGGGCAATGTGGCGCGGCGCAGGCATTGATCGATGCGATGCGATGCAGCAGCAGCCGCGAACCAGGAGCACAGCAGCTCGATCAACAGGGGGAGGAACTAATCGGGCTGAGGCTGGATCAGTTTCTTTTTCTCTTGACGGTGGTGCAAGAAGACAAGAGGAGTACTTGAGGCTGGCCGGGCCGGCTGGCGCCCAGAGGGTAGCTCTCGCTAGCTCGTGTCCTAGGCACAGGCCAGTGCGTGTGAGAGAGACGATGCAGCACAGCAGCAGGAGAGGAGAGGACTGCAGCGCGGTCAAAGGAATCAGGCCCTCGCTAGACACCGCTGCAATCGCTGCCGCGCGCGTCCGTAGCCCTGCCGCGCCACGGCCGGCGAATGGCACGTCAAGCCACTCACTGCCCACCATCCGCCACGCCAGTCGTGTCCAGCAGCGTCATACTCCGTATATAAGAAAAATACAAAAATAAAATTAAAAAAAAAACAGCATCGTCGACGGCGACGTCTCGTCCTAGCTGGCCCCAGCAGACCCAGCGAGAAGACTAGCGTAGCAATACTATTCCGCGGCTCTCGTCGTCGTCGACGTCGCCACGGGCGGTGTGGCGAGCCGTGCCGTGCGCGTACAGCTGGGAGGGGGCGGTGACACGGCGGCTAGCTTGGTGGGTGTGTGTGTGTGTCTTTCAACGTCGCTCCGGCTGTGTTACGCTACGCTACCGGCTACTCCTTTTGCGGTGGCCGTGCAGCGGTTGCGCTAACGGAAATGCCTTACAATACCCTTTTTTTTTCCCCCTTTGAGGATTGCCTTACAGTATTTTGAGGCGGCGCGGGTTCTCGTGACTCGTGAAGTGGACAGCTTAAGCCTTAATTTTGTGCCCTGGAGTCCAAATGCCGGTATGTGGATGAGATTTTAAATCTTGATGTTAACATTTCGAAAGCAACAGTCCAACAACGTGCTAAAGTTATTATCAGATGTGCCAAAGTCTAGAGATAAATAACTCGATGTGTCCACCGGAAAAAAAGTTGTGTCTAGTGAAGCTCAACAAGAAGCTGTGCTCCTACCTCCTCACGTGCTCCCATGCACCCGCTTATAAAAAAAAACAATCAAATTGTGGATGAGAAAATCAAACAAAAATATAAATGGTTATATGATGTAAAGATGCATGCTCATGCAAATTTTGGGGATGAAAAAAAGCTTTGTGCAAAGAGAAACAAAAAAGACAAATCAACATGTGAATAGGAGCGGGTTATGGATCTGTGTAAATAGTACACCTGACCCAATAGACATGCTGATTTTCTCTTTGTTGTTTCTCCTTACATAAAACTTTTTTCATTCCCAATTTTTTCATGAGCATTCATCTTTGCAACATATGCCCATATGTATTTTTGGTTGATTTTTTTCATGCACATTTTGATGTATTTTGAAAGTGGATGTATGGGAGCATGTGAGGAGGTGGGAGCATAGAAGATGTTCTCCAACAAGAAGCACTTAACTAGTACTCCCCCTGTACCATAAAAAATGCAATTCTGACGTTTGGAAAAAATCCCACAAAGAATGCAATCCTAGAAATTGGATCGCAACTACCTTCTTAATTAGGTGGCCAGATTTGATTTGCATGTCAAAACTAACCACTTTAGGTAAAAAGCCAAGGGGGATCTTTTCACACCACCACTAATCTGTCTGAAAAAAAATAGACGGAGGGAGTACAAAACAAGGGCACGTTTGGAACCCTTGCCGATGCTTGCTTTGCTAGGCTGGGCAAGAAAATTTAGATTTGGTTGTTTTGTCTGCGGTCTCGTTTGGTTTTTCTCTGGGCTTTTTAAATCAATGGTCGACATAGACAATGTAAGCTCAGAATTCAGAAAGTGAACTACCGCCCCGAGAACAAATTGCTCTGGTTACTCGATTTTTAAGTACTAGCATCGTGCAAACCTAGCATTGTTTTAAATCACGCGTCACCGATTTCGAATTTATGTCAACATATATAAAAAAACCATATGGAAATTCTTTGTTTACCCTTCTTTTTCTCAAAAATGTCATTGTACATGTTATTCGACACACGCATATCCTATAAAATGATACGTTTAGTTATTTACTACTCCAGTACTTTTACTGAAACATAAATTTTAGATAATTGTTATTAAATATTGCACAAGCATTTGTTATACTAGCAAAGGGCACGTGCAACAGGCACGTATTTTTTTAAAAAAATATTAAATTAGTGATGTAGTCAACATAGACTTTTTAGATTAATTTAGAGCGTTCAATCATAATAAAATCTGACAGTGTAGGAGCGATGTAGTCAACATGAACCTTTTAGATTAATTTAGAGCGTTCGATCATTATCATAAAATTCGATGGTGTCGGACGTGTAAGAGTAACATATGAGATTTGACACGAAAATTTTAGTATAGACTAACCAATAACTAGGATCTAGCATCTAATTACATCTTAATAAATCTACGAAGTCGTTTTATATGAATTATAATTTACACATGTTAAAAAAATTGCATTGGTTTATATGACTTCCTTATAAATGCATGTAGTGGGCTGTAAGTTGGCTAAATGATGAGGTGGAGGAGAGAGAAGAGGAAAGAAAAGAGAGGTGAGGTGTAAGCTTACATCCCGCTTATGCACAAGAACCAAAAAACTTGGTGAGAGAGACAAGTGGGTCATACATTAATTGTAAAGAGCTAAACCATTAGGGCAGTCCCAATGCAAACTCTACCGTAGAGTCTAAAGTCATTAATTATGCTGCCATGTCAGCAAAATGCTGATGTGGCAGAACATTTATTGAAGAGAGAGGAGAAAAAATGAAGAAACCAAGTCTAACTAAGAAACCAAGTCTTCACGCAAACCAAGACCATCTGTGAGAGACAAGTGGGTCATGGGATTGGATAGACTTCAAGATACAAAATCTGCATTGGAGGCTATGGTTTCTATTATTATAATAGAGTCTTGGAAACATGTACTCTATACGTAGAGTCTGGGTTGGAACTGCTGTTAGGACGCGAATCAGTCAAACTCCACCACCTGCTTGTTGCGCTAGGATCCGTTTCGCGTTAACCCATGACTCAAAAGAACCGAACCGATCCGTGATTCGTCTTTCCGTCTACAAAATGCACGAATCGAATCAATCTGTGATTCGGTCCGTCTCAGCTCAGCCAGGCAAACCGAGTCGGCCTGGGATTCGGCTCGCCGCGCTCAAGCAGGCGCGTGGACCGAATCGGCTCGTGATTCGGTCCGCCGCATTCTGCAACTGACGGAACGACTCGACCAAGCACATGGACCGAATCGGCTCGTGATTCGGTCCGCCGCGTTCTGCAACTGGCAGAACGACTCGACCAGCTGCATGGACCGAATCGGCGTGCGATTCGGTCCGACGCGTTCTGCGACTAACGGAACGAATCGACCGGACGCACGAACCGAATCGGCTTGCGATTCGGTCCGCCGCGTTCCGCGACTGGCAGAGCGACTTGACCAAGCTCTCGAACCGAATCGGCTTGTGATTCGGTTCGGGACTCTCAACTAAGGGACGCCTAATCCGCCTCAGGGCTCTGATGATCTTATGTTGATGTGCAGCCATTTGAGGACAGGTCTACGAGAGGAGCTGCAAGAGGCTCGGTGCGCGGAACCCGGCCAAGGTGCGGAAGCACCCCGAAGCGGCTCAATGCGTGCGATGACGAGAACAAGTTGAAGTTGGCTTCCTCATGTAAAATTTACCTTGTATCCGTTAAAGTAGAATATTCCCAGTACAATTGTAGCAGGTATGGGTAGAAAGGGAACATGTAACTGAGGAAGTGACCCTCCGCCTCCCTGTAAAAGAAGAGGGCGCACCACTTTGTAGCGGTTCGGATTTTCCTTGGCTATTATTGAAGCAGTGACTCTCCTTGCTCCCGCCTTTCCATTCGTTCTTCATTTTCGTGTTTGGCTTTCGAGCTCGCTCTTGAGCCAACAACTGCCCTTATATGAGTGGGCTAAGAAAAGACTAAAAAAATCTTTGCAGCCTTGCTCTTAAGGTGTTTGATTGGACTCGCACTTATTAACATCTTATCCGGATTCAAAACAAAATTAGGGATAATCCAATTCCTTTTCATGTTCTCCACGGAAATATCGATGTGTGGACCTGGCTCAGGCGTTCAGATTCATCAGCAAGGCACCAACCGGGCTTTCCAGTCATCCAGCGGGTAGAGCAAGCCTGAGGACAATTATGTAACTTAGCAGGGGTTAGAGTGGGAAAACCTTTTTCTTAAGCAAAAAAACAAGGGGGAGAAGCATATAGCACACGCGGAGCACGGGAGCGGCGGAAGCAAACGACTGAAATTCCCCAACACCCAAGTCCGGTTGGTTCCTTCCGTGCGATTTGATCTCGTCGGAGGCCCGGCCGCTGTTATTCCAATCCGCCATCGAATTCGATGGCGGCCAACGCCGGCAACAAGATCCGCAACGCCAAGCTGGTGCGAATTTCCTGTCCCTATCGCTCAATTTCCGTTCTTGGTTTCGCCGCAGATCGAATCCCGGCCGGCCGGATCTTGATCGCCAGTATTGGCCTGGTTGGTGCTTAGCCGCGTGGGGTTGGTCGCGATCGTATACGTTTTAGGATTATTGCGACGGGACAAATAGATGGGGTCGTTTCTTTTATGGTTGATGATAATAGGTTTAATAATTTATACTGTCTTTTTGGGCGAATTCTCTCCCATTTATGACTCTAGGTAAGTGGCTAGCCTTCTGGTTAATTTCTGCGTTGGCTTAGAGAAACAGTGCCTGTTGTTTTTAGTTGCTAATTGGCGGCTTCAGGTTGTCAGATGTACTTTGGAAGTTTGGATGATGAAATTACTTGGCCTTTGATGTTGGCGGTAACTGAACCCCTAAATGGTCCCCTGTCCATGAATAAATTCTGCTTCTTATGGTTGTGTGGGGCTTGCAGTTATGTGTAACATATAATTTTGCATCGTAGAATCTTTGGTCATAAGAATGCTAGCGTTTCATGATGTTTTAATTTGTCAGGTTCTTCTGGGAGATGTCGGCGCTGGCAAATCTAGTTTGGTCCTTCGGTTTGTAAAAGGACAGTTTGTTGAATTCCAGGTGAATCATTTGAAATAATTCTCGTGCTGAGAGAGCGTATCAGTGTATCACTAGTCTTGTGCTTATATTTTGGTCTATCTATTTGTAGGAATCGACAATTGGAGCCGCTTTCTTCTCTCAGACCTTGGCAGTCAATGATGAAACTGTTAAGTTTGAAATCTGGGATACTGCTGGGCAGGAGAGGTACCATAGCTTGGCCCCCATGTACTATAGGGGTGCTGCGGCTGCTATAGTTGTCTACGACATCACAAACCCAGTGAGTAAAACAAATGCTTTACTTGTGCTATCTAAAATTATAAATTGATGTATTCGGATTGAGGACCCAGCGATTACCAAAGTTCATAGTTAAACTCTTATGCTAGTCCTTACTGAGACGAGCATGGAGTAGTGATGAAACCATGATTAGCAAAAGTTTTCCGATGGTTGCATTGCATTCGTGGTATTCTTGTGCTGCAAACTAGTAAACTAGATGTTTATTGGAATATGACAATTGACAACTTCTAGCTTATCATCCTTTCAGTAGTGTGAAAAAGTGTTGAGCTCTCAATATAGTAGGTACCTTAGTAGTACCAGTGGTAAAGCCACTTGGAGTGCTGGGGATGACTATACTTCTACGAACTATCTGTCGTTGATGAGCTCTTTTGCTGAGTGGTTTGTATCTCAAGATTAGGAGTCAATTGGAAAACAGATTCTATTAGGAATTTAGGGAAAAAAAACGAGTTTTAAGTGGTTATTCTGTTATTGTTGGCTCATACATTTGCCTGTTTGGGTCGTAAGTACTCAGGGGCGGACTCACCGCCCGGCGACCCTGGGCAGATGCCCGGGCTCCGTCGTTGTCAGTTGGCACACCTGCAAGAGTAAGCGCGCACGCATAGGCATGAGTAGTACGTGTTTCAGAGTTTTTCTTGCATGTATCTAGGTGTTATTAGCTTGTTCGTGCATGTAGCAATGTACTGGTCGGCAGATTGTGCATCTAGCGTGGTTTGACAGCTCTTTCACGTACTGAGCACATCACAACGGCAGATATAGGAAGAGAACAGACTGATTTCGCCTGGGCTCTGTTCAATTTCTGGGTCCAGCCACTGTAAGTACTCAAACGTGATTTATGCTGGCTTGGATAATAATGACATGCACACAAACCAATCGTCATCTTTAACCGATAGCTGTATATATAAATGAACAGGTCTGTGAGAGTTTCTTCTAGAGATATGAACCAACGTGCACTGGTTTTATCAAAAATATCTGAGAGTTGTTTTTGCTAAAACACGGAATTCTGATTTTTCTGGAAACTAATTTTGCTAATCTAGAAGTTAATTAAGAGAAAATAAACAAGATTTCCTAGTTTTGGGGAATCTGGTTTTCATAAAACATAAAATCCAAACAACCACTCTGCAGTAAGGTGACAATTTATATATGATGTTGTTTTCAATGCTCTGCAGTGATCGATGTACATCTATCTTAACTGCCTGCTCATTCACTGATCAAAACTTGTATTTAGATGCGTATTGTCCTCTCTTATTCTGTTGCCATATTCCAAGCACGAATGCACCTACCTCCCTGTTGCATTCGTGCTTCCTGTTTGTTCATACATCATGCAGTGATTTAGTTGGAGCTACAATTCAGAAGCAACACATCATTGTAACTTTCATCAATTATTTAACAGCTTTTATCCCTTGTACCCTGTTAAATGTGATTACACCCCCCTGTATTAATCATTATCATGTTACTTTTAGGCCTCCTTCACTCGTGCGAAGAAATGGGTCCAAGAACTTCAAGCTCAAGGTACTTCATTTACCAACATGAAGATTGAGGACGCTCCATCTATGTTTCAGTTTGTTTTTTATGCATACCAAAAAAAAATATGCACTGATCTCCTTGTGCACTGATCTGCTCCTTCTAGTTGGTACTTGCTCTAAGTGGCATTCATAGCCCAATGCCTATGGTTTTCAGTATTAAATGATGGTATATCTGGTGGGTTTATTTAACTATAAATCACTTCAGGCTTCCCTTTTTAGCCTCTACCTATTCATTTGATCTATACCTTCTAATGTTCCATGTATGCTATTTTTATTTCATACATTCTGCATGGCTATTAAATCATTTGGAAGAAGTAATGTTAGTGCAGTACCCTTTTTATGCTGCTGTGATTTTTTTTTCTTCAAACTTAGATTCCCCCAACCATTTCATGTTAAGAGTTTTTTAGTACGGTTGTTGGTAATGCGAATTATGAACAAAGCAAATCCATGTAATAGTTATGTACCTTATTGATACACAATTAATAAATTTTCCCTTTACTTTGGTGTAGGAAACCCAAATACGATAGTGGCTCTTGCTGGCAACAAAGCTGATATGCTAGATGCGAGGCAGGTGCCAGCAGAGGTATGCAATTCCTGTTTTCCACTATCTTTCCTCCTCTCCACATTCATGTTACTGTCTGCCTGCATCATGGTGCAGTTAATTATCTTTCGGAGCTAATGTACTCATGCAACCAACTCAAGCTTTCTTCTGTGTCAATATAGCGGAGCATCAGGTCATAGCATTTAGGGCCAGTTTGGTTCCCTTGCTAGCTTTGCTAGCCTAGCCTCGCTCAGCAAAAGGAATCAAACTGACCCTTAGTTGCTTTGTTCTTTGGTATGAGATCACGGGAGGCTTTAGATTTGCCTAATAATATCACTATTATTGATACGTTTTTATTTTCCCTTATTTTTTTGTGGCTCATGTTGGGTTTGAACTCTAGCCTACCCCAGTTTGCTTGGGGCTAAACGGCTATGTTGTTTTTATTGTCTGTCATTGTCATCACTTTGACTTCACATAAACTTCTTTGGTCACCTTTCCTATATTTTTATTTATGTATAAAACTATTCATTTCAGTTGTAAGTCTCACAATTTACCTTTCAAAATAACAAAACTTAGCACACAGAATGACATTATCCAAATTTTCAATCCAATCCACTTGCATGCCACATGATATAAATATAGCATGAGATTAAAAATCTTGCAATCTACAATTAGCACACATAAGCTCCAATGGCTTCCTGCTGTTTGTAGCATCTTTTCATCTGGTGTGTCCCCATGTGTGTTAACAATCAGTAGGAATTTGTTGATATGTGTCTGACATTATATTCTGTTGATGCAGGAAGCAAAGACGTATGCACAGGAGAATGGTCTTTTCTTCATGGAGACATCTGCTAAAACTGCAATCAATGTGAACGACATATTTTATGAGATTGGTGAGTCGAGTTCTGTTCTAATTTGCTGTAGTACAATCCATCGTGCCTTCTCTCCACAATCTCCCTCTTTATAATACAAATAATATCGGCAATTTCTTTCTTTTTATTGCTGATACTGTTACATTCTAAAAATGTACACATTAATTGCCATCTATTCCTGTTGCAGCAAAGAGATTGCTTCAAGGGCAACAGGATCCAAGCCCACAGGCTGGAATGGTTCTGAACCAGAGATCAAATGAGAGAATGGTCAGCAGTTCTTCATGCTGCTCTTGAAGCTGTGTTTCAACCTCAAAGTGCCATTGTGAAATGTACCAGAGGAAATCCATCAAAATGTTCCAGAGTCGCGTGGTCGTGTTCCAGCCTCATAGTGCTCCAGCTTCCTCTTTTCTTCTCATGCGTGTCTTGTAAATGTCAATACTAGAATATGACTGCACGGATAGCGTTACTGAAGTGTTGATTGTGCTCATCATATGATTGCACTGCCTCCTTAAATTATCAGATTTGCATATATCACAATGTTCGGTTTTTCCACCTTGGCTTAACTGATGCTATATCTCATGTGACTTCCTGTAACATGTTAAACCTAGTCGCAGTTTCAACTGCTGCAGAAACCAAGAAAAGAATGCTACAGTGCCCTGTTATGTTTGATGTTTCCTGTTTATATGACACTTTGGTATACTCTAAATTTCCGGACATACAGCATTTACATTTTAAGAGTAAATCGATCTCCAAATTTCTTGCATATAGCCGCTGAATTTGAGGGCCGATTGTTTGTCGCGGCTATTTTGTCTGCTGAAAGTCTTAAATGCGAAGGACATAGCGCTGGGATTGTATTTCTTCAATAAACAATCAATTCAAATGCTCTTAAGATATAAAAACATGGCGCAGAAAATGTAAGAACAGCATGCTGGAACTTCGGTACAGAGCCAACTGGTTATGTAATTCCAGCTTTGCTGAAAAATAGGGTGATTTCATCTAACCTAACTTGTTTGCTAATACTTTACACATTAACTTTCTCTAGTTATCCTGATATCCATAACTATACAAATCAAGGTCATGCGGTGATGCTAGAAACATCTTGTTGACAATCCTGGGATCCGCTTGGCGTCATCCATCATGGCCATTTTGCCAGTGTTTTCTTCACACCTTTCAAGATCTTCATGAACCACATTGTGTTCATTACAAAGAGCACTGATGGCACAAGAAACGTCAGGTAGTACCCAAAGGCGTGCATCTGCATTATCTGTAGTGAAGTAATTTGGAATAAAAATGCGTCAGAAGGCACGAAATTTTTTCTACTTGAGTAAAATAGAATCGGTGCATTTGGAATGAGGATCTTAGTACCTGACTGTAGTGCAAATAGATGTGGTAAAATACGTATATGAACAAAAATATCCGTGCCACCTGAAGGAAAAATGAACAAGTGCTATGATCACGAGTCATCAGCAGTTCAGCACCAACATGATGGAACAATAGATAACTTTGCTATGAAATGGTTAGCCATGCAAATGATTTTGTGAAAAGAAAAGCATCCCAGTATGGCAACTTGAGCTGAGACACTTCAAAACTGTGGTCTCCAGAAACGGAAGGCATTTTAAAAATGTGATAATATGGGTGCAATTCTTCGCAAGCTCATGTATAATGGATATGATTACTTTCTGCGTGTTTTTACTTCTAAGTCAAGCACAGTGAAAATGGAAAGAGAGGTTGTTGCTTAATTCAAGAAATACTACATATACGCACCAGCCATGCAACGAACATCAGAATTCCATTAACCAAGTAAGCGCTTGATTTTTTAAGTCCAGCCGTATCAAGAAACCTTCAAACAGCAGTAGAACAGTATATTACAATCAAATGGTATCGACAATTTTTGAAAAAAAATATATTGATGATTAGAACTAACATTAAGAAATAAAAAAAAAAATCAGTTGCTTACCATCGCAAGTTGATTTCAGGGGTAGTTGTCTCTGAAATAAGAACCATGTATGTGTAAAACTGCCCTTCCCCAGACAACATTGTGTAAGCTATTGCAACTAGGGAAAGAGTATGATGAAGGACCTGAAACGGCACATAACCATTATATAATGCTAGACAAGACCACCTAAGAACTTTAATGTGTTGCCTAACTGGTGGCATGTGAACTTATTCCGAAAAGGTTGTTAGTTGAATCAGACTAATTTATGAATGTTGTTTCTAGTGCATATATGTTTAATGTTTTAGTTGGCACCTACATATTCCATTCCACCAAGGGAAGGATACAGCCAGAAGATCATTGCAAGATCAGTGATGAAGTAACCGACAGAAACCTGTTAATCAATACATCCAAGGCAAAACTATATTAAATGAAAGATGAAATGGGTAAGTACATCGTGTAAAGAATAAAAGAAATGCTACTTTATCATAATAAATGGTTTTCAGTACCCCCAATGCAGAAGTTGATATGATCGAATTACGGAATGTAATAGGTCCCTTGACGCGGTCAGAGAAAAGATCAGTCGACGCAACAAGATATAATGATACAGCTGTGATAAAGATTGCATGTGCGCTGGACATACCCCTAAAACATATAATTGATCGTCAGTATGAAGATTCTGAAAGGTAAAGACGGGATCATGAGTAATATAGATGTACTTTGCTCTCACAGAATACTAACCTGTTGTTCCATTCGATGCGTTGTATTTTTGTTAATGAAGTATAGCCCTTGAAATAAAAGGAACTCAATATCCGAGTGAAATCATAAGCCTAAACAAGAAAGCATGATGTTTGTCAAAAGATTTCACTTATGCCATGCAAATAGTTGATGGCATGAACCAGAAATGTAAAGGCCAGCAGCCAGTTGTACAATAGCATATATTCTGTCACATATAGAAGTTACACTAGAAGGTTGTTTTGTTGTTTCTGAAGGATTGCGAAACTTGAATAATAGTTATAACTAATACCAGATAAGTTTTTTTTGACCTGATCTATATCCTAGACTTTGGTGCAGTGGTAGAGCTTCACCGCCTGTGACTGGAAGGTCCAAGGTTCAAGCCCCAGCCTCTGCACATTTATGTGTAGGAAAGGTTGTGCGCTAAACAACCTGCCCAGACCCCGCATAGTGCGGGAGCCTACGGCACTGGGTATGCCCTTATCTATATCCTAGACCTTGATTCACACATGCAGATTTGACTTAGGATGAAAAATGGCACGAGATGGAGGATATAGTGGACATAGTAGTGCTTGACTTTGGACAGATTGATTTAAACCACCACACGTTTGAAACTTGTCCGATGATCTTTATATGAGGAAAGGAAAACCAATGTGTTCAGTCAACAGTGCGGTTAGGAAATAACAGTTAGCATCAAATTGTCAATGGTGCAATAACTGAACTGAGAGGTCCAAAGGTTCAACAATGTTAGCAACAAAAATTACATTTAGTATCAATTGTCAAGAATTTATAGGGACCAATAAATATTGTGGGTGCATTTCATTTTCTTCCTGTTCATTAGCCTCGCGAGGGAGAAAATTAATATGTCCAGTCAACATTGCTGGTTAGGGAATTACAGTTAGCATCAACTATTGATAGTATAGTAACTGGAGAGAGGTCTGGAGGCTGTCAACAATCTTGGCAACGAAAACTACATTTAGAACCAACAGTCAAGGATTTAAACGGACTAATAAATATTGTAGGCACAGTTAGTCTTCTTTCTATTAATAAGCCAACAACTAGTCCTATTCGTGGTAGTTAGGCTTTCACACCACACACAATGGTGTTACTCATTTTCGGTTTAGTAGGGGGGAAACCTTCCATTTGGTGTGACTAGTTTCTCAGAAGGTAGTCATCCTGTGCAAGAGTAAGCCAGAAGCACGGGTTGCTGCTCGCTTAAGTTGATTACCCAATGCAATCGTGAACCATAAGTTCACAGCTTATACATTAGAAAGCGAAAATCAACCTACCATCTTGCAGAGGACAATGCCAATGAGCACTGAGGTGTACGGAACAAGCGGGTCTGCTAGCAAGTAGTCCCTCATCAACGCCTGAGCTTGATACTTATAAGCCATTGCGGCCGCCATCTTCGCCGGATCAACTCAAATAGCACCTGCATCACAAGATGAATACTAACATGAACCTACATCCAGAGAACATCCCAAAATTGGATCTTCGTGGTGCCTGAAATATCTACCAGATTTTCCTAGCAACACATCTGGCGTGTCATGCTCACTGATAAGCCCAAACTTACTCCCAGCAGCATTTCCACACAACTACTATCAATCTGGTCCGATACACCCCTCATGGAAAAAGAAAAACCGCCGAAGGCTGTGAAAAAGTACAGGCACCAATCACACACCACTAAGCAATCCGTGTCAACGATCATACCGAAAAACTCTAAGCAACTCATCATGGCTCAGATACAGATGCTGCAAGACGCCAAGACATCATCAGGTCAGCTCGGTGTCGGTGACACAAGCAGATCTCCATGAGCTGGATCAAACTGATACTACGAACGCCGCAGCCTACGCAAAGGTAATGTACCTAACTTGCCACCGAATGGTCAAAACATACATGGGAGCACCTGACATACTCCATCAAGAAAAGCCACCGAGGGGCAGGGCGGCCATGGCCCCAAGAACAAGAAATCCCCAAATGCAGGAGACCAATAGAGCCCAAGATCCGCGGAAGAGGGTCAACTCAACCCAACCTTACCCAAAAAGAATGGGAGAAATGGATAAAACAACCCGAAAGGATCAAGAAACAAACGGGCACGCCAACAAATGATCCCCGCCGGGGGACAGGCAGGACGGGGCAGCAAGTACCTCGCGCAGGGATGGGAGCTCGCCGGTGAGAGTGCAGTGGGGGACGGAGGCGCAGCTACGACCGCGGAGCGGAGGCGGCGAGGAGGGGTAGGCTCAGCTCCATTTCCTGGGTGGTGGCGTGGTGCGCTGGTTGTGCTGTTGGTGTTGGCGGCGACAGCAGGGAGGGAGGGGGGGAGGGAGAAGAGGGCGGGTAGCTGCGGCGTGCCACTGCCACCATCCGCCCGAGCCTTTTGCGGTTGCAGCATTTGCAACTACCGCTTAGATTAAAGCTTGCGTCTTGATTATCACACCAGCATTAAGTGTTTAATCTGCTGATAGATGAACTACTTCTGTGAAGACAGAGCTTGAATATTTTTTTCTGTGTTTTCAACCAAAAAAAATATGTGGCAGAAGTTATTCGGTGAGGATGCTAATCATTTGCTTTGCTTGGGCAAACCGACAGGTCTGGTGACTTGTGAGGTGAGGGACGTAAAGGTCATTTGGCACGGCCAATTTGTAGGCATCCAATCAAATTATATCAGCGTTGTTAAGCCTGGGCACATGCAGATAGCTGCAGTCATGGAGCTGAGCAGCTGCACATTGTACATGTTATTTTGAAGCAACCATAATTCTATGTCAAGGAATCTAAATGGACAAAACGGACAGCATGTCTATACTTTTTCTTTCAATTTGCAATCCTAGTCTATTTGCCTTTTCTAGCAATCAAGTGATCCCTGCGTATATTAGAATTGTTGTGGCTTCACTGCAAACAGTTTTTTCTAGTGTTGGCGCATTGTTTTAAAATCCTTATATGTGATTCCTTCATTTTAAATGCTTCAATTTCCACTGCTCACAACATTATCTTTGGGTGTTCAATATTTCACCAACACTCCAACAGTAAACTCTTAAAATCATCTAACTATGTTGTGTAGCATGACAGCTAAAAACCTACTTTTATAATCAAAAGTAGCAAACTACCAATCTTAATTGCTTTTTGTAGCGGTTAAAATTAGATTTACTTCCTACAAATAAATTTATATGAATTGCTAATGAGGTCTGCTGACATGTATCAACCAATGTTGGCAATAGCCCGCTAATAGTCCGCTATAGCTTTTTAAGACAGATGCCGCGACGGTATTGTAAATATTATCGCTTATGCCGCTAACTCCGCTATAGTGTGAAATAGTGCAGCTAAAAGCGCCGCTAACCCTGCTATGACTGAGTTATGAACTTATATACTTATGATTTATGAAGTACGAGTTATAGCTTATGACTTATTATTGTGTATTGTGACTTATTTTTATATGTTTACTTATGTTTGCACTCATGCCTGGACATATACTTATGAAATATAAGATGACATTCTTGAACTTATAAAGTTTTAGTCTAAATTTCACTGCTTTTTTACATACCGCTAAAGGCAATAGCTTTTATAGCTTTTTTTTAGAAACACTCCGCTAAATTCTATAGCAACATTGGTATCAACTGATATTAAAGATCGACCCGAGTCCGACTAATGCCTGAATACATATGTGTAGGTCCACGCATAAAAAAATCATCTAATTGTGATGTTAGTTTGATGGAGCTTGAGCACATTTGCAGTTGTAGGGGCACATTGGGCTCCTTATTAAGACAATTGCTTAAGCATATTGTAGAACTAGGGCATGGTTGTTGCACAAACCGGAGTCATGTAGTAATGGTACATTAAGAGATATAAGGCTAATGCAATTTTTGGACAAACTTAAAAACAGACAAGAAGAATATAACTTAGAATGAGTGGTGGTGGAACACAACCAAATGGAGAGATCCAACGGACCATTGTGAGACTTGCAATAGTCAACCCACTGTCATATGATTCCATCACTAACAACTATTTTGCCAAATACATTGGAGTCATCCTTAGTTTAGGGGATGGAGTGACATAGGGGAAATCGTCGCATTTTTAGAGTCTTTTTGGTAGGGAGTAAAAAGAAAGGTCAAACGAGCTGATATATAGAAATATATGATCGTCTCATCTTTAAAAATAGGAATGGCCCCGGACACCCATCCCACGTCTTCGGACACATGCAAAGGTGTGGACGTCCGCCATTGTTTGTGCTCCTTCCGGACTCCCCAAAAGGTACTTGCAAACAGACTACTGTGCTGGTCTGGGTTTGGTACCACAGCACGCACAGCAGCAGGTTCCTTTCGCGGATTTCTCGTTTTCGTTTGCTACCACCGTCTGGTGGCAACCTCTGTCCTTCGTTTTCCCCAGGAGGCCCGGCCGGTCACAAGCAAGCAGGACGGACCCGACGGAGCATCCATGCTTCAAACACTGGCCAGGGCGCCAGGCCACTTGCGATCCAATCCTCCGGTGCATGTGGATGGGATCAGGTCAGGTTACGTGGACTCGACGGAAGCACGTCACGTTCCTCTCCTCCCTTTATTTCTGGAGCATTTCTGGCAACGACGCTGACCTGCTTTCTTTCGATCACTTTTGTTATTCCTCCACCAGAACTGAAAATTCGTAGACCGAAGCTAGCTGCTGCACAGCTGTGGTCTGTGGTGTGAGCACGCATGTGAGCTCGGCTAAGGAATCAAATTTGCTTCGCTTGGCATGGTTGGGCTGAAAAGTGTGTTGATTGTGACTAGTTTGATTCAATAGTATTTTATGAGTGAGCTGAATCTGCTGGGCTGGCTGATAAACTAATCGAATAGAAATGTGCAGTGTGCTAGATAAACATGTTGGTTTATCTTTTTTGGGGCAAATAATAAAGGTTCCTTCTTGAGTACACGGTACGTCGGTACCTTTCAGTTTCCGCAAAACGTGACAGCACTGACAGGCATGCCTGGGACGTTTTCTTCACCTCACTTCATGCGCTAACAGTTCATTATCGACCAAGATTAAGCCAGGTTTCAGTGAGGAATAAGGATCTGTAGTAGCTCAGCCTAGAAGCGAAGGGATTGCAACATATACTGTATAGGGGGCGTCGCCTATTGTTCAGTGAATGGCATCTAGAAATCCCATTTCTACCCTCGAGGCTGAATTAAAAGGCGCCGATGAAATCGGCGTTCTCAACATCAATCAATACAAAAAATAGTAAGTAAAGTATATACATTATATTATCATCTATCCGCTGGAGCGAGCGAGCGAGGGAGGGAGCGAGCATGTGATGGCCGACGACTCCAGCCTACCGCCAGTAGTGGGCGCCAAGTGCTCGTGTGAAATGGGGACAGATCTTCTTTTTTTTTTAAAAAAAAAGGAAATGGGGGCAGACAACTCTCTGCCGCCGTCGAATCGTCGTGGCGCTCGGAGCACGGTCCTCGGGTGGACACCTGCAGCTGCAGTGCAGACAGGCACACACGGGCAACTGCAGCATAAACAAGGGGAAGATAAAGATGCTGCGAGGACGAGCATAAACAAACGTCCCCGATGCCCACTGTGCGTCGGAGCTATCAAGCTTCAAGCCTACAGCTTCATGTTGATAGAGAGTGAGAGCAGAGAAGAAGGAAAGAAAAAAAAATGAGGCTAGGCGTGCACTGTAGAGATGAGAACAGAGCAGCAGATGATCAGATGGTTTTCATGTGCTACGAGGTTTCAGAGTTCCAATTCCACAAGGGAGCATTTCCCCTGTATTATGACTGTAAAATATCGACAGCTACACATTGCTCCTTTCTTTCAGGTGCGTGAGGAGGATCGTTCGGCTTTCCTCGTCAGCCGAACGGCATTGGTTTAGTGAGCGGTCAAGGAGCAGGTGGTTCCTTCAAGCCAGGAAAAGAAAAGCAGAGGCAGAGCAGCCAGGCTTCTCCCTTTTCTCTGACGACATCTATCCAAGCCCTTCCCCACCTTCATCCACTGGAATTTGGTTCCTGGTCGCAATCAGTTATAGGCGAGGCCCTCTTTTGAATTGCATCGTCATCATATTTAGCCGTATTTCTACTCCGGAGTAGATTGGAAAATTTCTTCAAGCCAAATTAGCAGTTGTCGGTAATTTTCGCAAGTCCGGCAAGAAGAACCAATCGGTGAAACCAACTTTGTTCAAACTACAGAGCAACTCATATTCAAACCCAATCACTGAACCAGCACTTTTTTTTTCTTTCTGAAATTCATCTACTAATAACAACAACTGTTAACTGCAGTCCTGTTAGTGTAATAACAGTACGCCATTATATAAGGATTTCATAGCCCATGTGACAACCTAAGCCTTTCGTTCTCCATCATCCTTTTCTGGAAGTCATGCGTGCACGGTTGTGATCGATGACAGTTTGTAACCAGTTGTGTACATTAGCCCATCAACCCTTTGCTTGTACGGTTTTGGCCCATACAATCTTTAAAAGTAGGCGACCGTGAAAAGATTGGATAGATTTTAAAGATTTAGAATTTGAATAAGTGTTGCAGACACGCTAAAAGTAGAACTTCGTCAAAAGATTGGCTATATTAAGATTTAGAAGTTGAATAAGTGGACGGTATTTCTTTAATTGTGCTTTGCTTTTATTCTTGGCTACATTGAAAATATGGCGTCTGCCACCACTCTAGGATCGGATAGCCACCCACAGACAGTGGTCAAGGAGCCCTATACTTGGCTTCATGTGATTCCCCCTTTCTTGAGAGGAGCACTCACCGCTGAAAATTGGTTTCTGGTCCCAAGCTTTTTCCCAAGAGCACATCTTGGTCTAACATCTGTTGCTGAACTAACACGGGCATAGCTGAAATATCCTACTGAAACAGTGACATCTTCGTACACTGAGACTCTGATAGTGTGTGTCCCTGCAGAATTCCTACATGATGGGAACATTATGATTTCACAAGTCCTGTGGAAAAGAACCATCCAGTGAAATCAAGTTCAACCACTGAAACACACATTTGCATAATTCCTTAAATGAGAAGGCGGATCACCAGCCATTTTGCCCCAAAAGGCACTGGCAACCGATAGAATATTTCTTTCAAGTTCAACCACTGAAACACACATTTGCCAATTCTCTTGTTTAACTTACTGTGATTATCTTGTCTTTTCTATATCAACAGTAGTACAGCTATTTTCTAAAAGGGGACAGATATATTAGCACCGATTTTCCATTTCCTAGCCAGAAGGCACTTTTAACATGCAGGACAACTAGAGTGGCTGCAAAACTGACAATCAGCACTTGAAAATTATCTACTGAAACAGCATTACATGTGAAAGCACAACAGCTACAAATGTTCTCGTCAAGCTGGGTCGAATTGCTTTGCTGCGCTACACGACGTCAAAACAACCTACAATCCTTCTCAAAGTCACGTGTTTCGAACAGATTGCACTTAAACTACTGATATCACCGTGATGTCCTCGATCTCTTATTGGATTGTCTACCCCTCCCTTCGTACCTTGGAGATGGAGACGAGGATGCTGAGGAAGCTATGGCTGCAACCGCCGCCTTATCTTTTGTGAAGGCCTTGCGAACGTCCTCTTTGAGTTCAGAGAAGCGCATCCGCTTCACTTGCTGGTCCTCTAGAGTGCCAGTTTCAAGGAAGATCAGATCGGTGGATTCTTCATTGAGGAAATTGTCAAGAACGTCTGAACAATGTGGGAAGTATCGTCTCCCTAATTCGACTGGACAAATAAGAAACAGCTCATTAGAAATGATAGCATACTACACCAAATACCCATAAAGATTCAATACCGAGATTTTTTTAACGAATTGTACAGAACAATTTTAGCATACATAAACGATTTTATTACAAATGAGTCAATGGTAGCTATTGCTGCACCTGTCTTTGTTAAGGCATCAAGGCGTTCACGCAACCTCCTGTTTTGCATCGTGGGGGTTTCATTCAGATCGACCTCCTTCAGTTTACTGAAATTCGTGATGCCAGCAAACTCTTCAGTCGAATCAGCTTGGGCGATGCGCATGACAAGCTTGGCCTCAGAAGGGTAGAATATTCTTGCAAAGGCAACTGCATCGACATGAATGTAGACTTCAGCAGTGATTCTCAGAATAATATACTTTAGTTTCAATCTTGAAAGAAGCAAAATAGAGCACACGCGCAGTAATACTTCTAGCAGCATTAGCTGTCCTCATCATCCTCATCATGCCAATTATAAGAGCATATTCAATCTTTTTTTTTTGTCTTGAAAGGAAAGAAGTACTTAACAATCAATCAATCTTTCATGCATATGTTAACACGTTATTCTAAGGATAGAGGCAATAGAATTTCTGCAAAGAAAGCCTAGTGTGAATGTTGCAAGATAACGCAGTGACACCATATACTTCTCAACCTAAAAGAAAGAAAAAACGTCAAATTCTCAAAACACCAACTAATGAAGCATCACTTCAGTCGCACAAAATGAACTAAAATCACTAGGCATTGATACAAACCTTAGACTAGTTCATGCAGATAAGACTAATGGCAAAATGATAGAAGAAAGATAAATATACCCTCCAGTCTACAATCGACGGTGCCATTTTAGGAAGTTCTGATTTATGATGCCCCATCTGATTACTTGTTCGTGGTGTTAGAGAGGTGGGTGGGGGCAAACTATAAAGGCATAGTATTAACCAACACATAATTAAGACGAGGGATTATAAGCAAACCTCTGTTTTCCAAGTTTATGAGTCTCATGTGAAAGTTATCAACCAACAAAGGCGTGGCAATTGACTCCTCTATAGAAATTGGGTCCAATCTGATGGAATTCCTCTTAAGTTCTTGCTCCAATATGTCGATACACAGGTAAGGCTTGCTTTTCTCCTCGCACTTTTCCAACTTCCTGTTGCAGTCTTTCTCTTTAGTTAGTCTCTTGCAGATAGTAAGAGCATCACGCCCATCCGGGGTCCTCTCATGCACAGAGGCTCCCCTCTCCACAAGTGAAAGAATGATGTCCGGCTCTCGCCTCATGCAAGCTATGTGCAGCGGTGTATGCCCACTGTTATTCTTCAGATTCACATTAGCGGAATCTAGTTTCAGCAATTCCGTAAACACTTTGGGCTCACAGTAGGCTGCAGCGTAGTGTACAGCGAATGCATCATCCAAGGTTACTGCAGACTCCTTTAACAGCAACCCAACAAGATCAACATCGTCAGAATCCAAGGCCTTGAGGATGTTCCTGACCCTCTTGTCATGCTCAGGGTCCAGAATGGCGTTCTCTGATTCATCAGGAAACGCACTCTGGCGGAATTCCTTGATCTTGCAGTATATATCATCTGGAAGCTCCTTCTCGAGGTACCGGCTATCGAGAGTAGAGAATGCAATCCTCTGAATACACTGAGTGAGCAGGTCCTGAAGCTCGCAGGTGGAAGCAACATGAACAATTGGCACCACATCTTCATCCAGAGCTGTGCCAACAAAGTCAGAGAGACGGCGCTGCAACACAAGATCCATGGTTAACATTGCAATTCTCGTGTCATCCGGAGTAGAGAGAGTGTCGCTACACGTTTTGCATGTAAATTATCTTTGGTGAGTGGCCAGTACCTGGAAGAGGGAGATAAGCTCGGAGATCTGGAAGCCAGAGGCGGCGTACATGGACTCGACGACAAAGTCAATCGCCGGTCGGCACGCCCCGTGGCCGCACGCTTCGTCCATGCAGACGGTGGCCTCCTGCGGCGGGGACTTGAGGCGGCCGGTGTACAGGTAGCCGAGGACGGGCACGAGGGCGTCCCGGCCGATGTGGCGACCGCCGGGGACCAGGCCGGCGAGCTCGAGTCGGGGCCTCTCGCCAGCGGCGGCGGGGGGCGGGAGGGAGGCGAAGTGGCCGAGGAAGAAGGCGCTCCTGGCGGCGAGGATGCAGCGGTGGACGCCGACGGCGGCGCCGCCCTTCCCCGCGGCGAGCGCGATCTCGGCGTCGGCGCAGTCGAGGAAGGCCGGGTCGAGGAGGCGCTCGAGGTTGTCGCTGAGGCGGCGCAGCCTGACGGCCTCGAGCTCGGCCGGCGTGGCCCGCGGCGGCGGCGGCGGCGTCGGGGACTGGGGCGACGAGGACGGGGACGAGAAGCTAATGGTGGAGGCCTCCATGGGGGCAGGGGCTAGGAGCGCGGCGATTAGAAGGTTCTAGAAGCTTCAGTGTGAGGCTGTGTGCTACTGCCGAGCTTTGGGAGGCCTGAAAGATCGAAGCTTCCCCTCCTGCTCCAAAGATTCAAGCCTTTTGCACGAGGATTCGGCGGCTCTGTGCGACATCCGAGTCCGAAAACAGCGAATTCGCCAAGGCGCAAAGACGGATGCTACTACACCAAGCTGGAATTCGCAGATTCAAGAATCAAGAATTAAAGATGGGACGAGGAAAATACACAGCGAGCTCTCCTGCAAAGTTGGGGAAGATTTCCTCCCGAAATGAAGCTCAAATCTTCAGAACTCTCGGCAGGTGCCGCAACAGAGCAAGTCGCCCAAGCTCGCGCGGATTCAGGAGCAAGCAACGAACTGGCGCCACAGCCTGAGATAGGGGAATCAGCGGGCAACGAGCGCAAGGCAAAGCGGAGCGAGCCAAACGCGGCCAGAAGCGTGTCCCCCTTCGACTATTATCTTTGGGGAAATTTCGCGCGTTTTTTTTATCCCCTCTTGGCCGTCTCGTGGACCCCAGGAAGAAGAGGAAGGGAAGAAGAACGTGCGCGATCTCTAGTGGCGAGGAGGGGACGGTGAACGGGTGAAGTAATCAAGCCGCGGCCGTGACCGGGCGCGCGACGTCACGGCGGTGACGTCACGCCGGAAAAGTCGTGGAGCCCCCCTCTGTTCTGTGGCCGTAGGAGACGTAGGGCGGCGGAGTAGAGATGGGGATCGGAGATGCCGACACGGAGGGGGTTGACCGTTGACATGGCTGCGGGGCCCAGCAGGCAGTGAGAGAGCGCCGGGCGGGTGTGAATGTGGTGATTTGTGAACGCATCTCGGTGATGGCGATGGCGGTTGTCTGGTCTGATCATCTAGGCGACGACCTTGACTGACACTCTCACAGTATACTTAATTGGTGAGTGAAGACGATCTCTTGCACACATCCGCGCACGACCACACAAAGATGGTTGGTTTCACCTTTGTTCACCATATTTTTGTGTAGTGGTGTATGTTTAAACGCTTTTGCTAAATTGTACTACTAGTAATTATTAGAATTATGTTTGCTAATTGTACCCCCTCCGTCCTTAATTATACACCCTTTTAGCATTTTTGGTTTATAGTTTTTACTTGGCACATAGATAATGTATATCTAAATGCATAACACAAGGTATGAGTTTATAAATGCCAAAACGACTTATAATTTAGAATGGAAGAGTAAGTAGGAATTGACAAGAGATAAATTTTAGTAGATTTGAAGAGGAATCCCGTGTGCTATATACTCCACATAGGGAGTCACAAGTGATTAGTGGGCTATGCAGATGGTGGGAGCTAGCTACAAGCGCTCTCTTGGAGTGGCGGTCATCTAAAAATTGCAGATGGTGGGAGCAAGATGATGGGAAGTGATCCGGACTCCAGACAATAGTCTTTTTGAGATGAAATAGAAACATAATAGTGTTTATTTAGGATGCCTACACCTACACGAGTGGTAAGATAAAACACAGTTGTGACTAAAGACCTTTTGCAAATTTGCATGCTGTGATGTGAGACGAATCAATGTGGACCCCGCTGTCTCTGATATTCTGGCAGCACTCCACAGGCCAACAATGTGGAGGGAGGTGCCTAATTATTACACAAACCATTTCCAGTGCAATGCAAGAACTAGATATTTTTCAATTTAGGAGAAACAAAGAGAAGATAACTCTTCCCATGATAGTACGTGAGCCGTCCCGTCGAGCGTATAACATCTTTTGAGAACCGGCAAATGCCGCGCGGAGCTGAAACAGTAGGCCGGAAACGGGAAATGTTGCCCTTTGAGGCTTGAGCCGCTGCCAAGGCAACAGCACGGGCCACTTGTGTTATCCCGATACTTCAACATGGCCCCCGTACCACGTATCCGATACGCGTATCCGTATTCGCCGATACTTCGATACATTTATGTTACCTTTAATTTTTCAAAAAAATGACGTATTCACGTATCCATATCGGCCGATACCGATACACGTATCCGTATCGGTGCTGCATAGCGGGCCACTACTAGCAACCAGTTCTGTTTATCTGCAAGATTATTCTGAATACTATTGAAACAGTTAAATTAATCACATTAAACTAAGGCCCTGTTTGGCATGGCTCTAAAGCTAAACTCCTCCAACTCTAACCAATTTTCTACCCAAACACCTCAACTCCACCAACTCCAAGAACAGCCCAACTCCCTAGAGTTTGAGGAGCTCTAGTTCATTTTGGTGGAGTACCTCTTTTGCAACTCTAGCAACCTCAAATATGGACCTAGTCATGGAGTTTGAGGGTAATTACCCACCACTGCCACTGATTACACAGAAAACGGTTCCTTCCTTCTCTCTGTTCAATCCACCGACACCCCCCATCCCATCGCAATTCCTCCGCGCCGCCGGCCCCTCCTCCTACTGCCCCGTGACGCCGCCCCCATCCCGCCGCGGCCGACGATCCCATCCGCCGTCCCGCGCCGCGGCGCCACTTTGCCCCATTACCGCGCCGCCGGCCCTGTACCATGTCTTCGCGGCCCCGAGCTGCCCCCTGCGCGGCTGCGCTGCCGTCCCGCGCCACGGTGAAGAAGCGATTCCGGCGGCGGCGATGCTTTGCTGGACCAACGGCCGATATCAGGAGGGATTCCAGATGCTTTGAGGCTACGCGGCCCTCATGCTTTTCGATTCAGACAAAGACTATTTGTCTCTAGTTCGGTTGGATGATCCAAGGCGGCCTGCACTCTAGGTGTTTGTTGTTTTGCCTACGGGACTGTTTTGTTGGTGAATCAGCGAGTTATATCTATTTTTTTCACAACGGATGATTTTGTAAAAAAAATATGATGAATTAGTCACCACATGCACTCATGATGTGTGTTTTGTCGCTGAAATTTAAATGTGTTTACTGCATCAGGTCCTGTTTTGCTGCCACCATAGTTCTCCACAATTGCATTTGTATTATGGAATACTTGGTTTTAGCTAATGGACTTGTAAATATGCATGATGAAAATAATTGTACAATCATTTCACTCAAAAAAATGTGAAGTCAATCAAACCAAGGGTAAGATTGATAATCTACCCTCAAAACCCCGTTTCTGGAGTTTGGAGCAGCCTGCTAGCCAAACACCCCTTCCAGTCAGCTCTTGCTCCACATGGAGCTGACTCCAGCTGGAGTGTAGGAGTGGAGCTGCTCTCTATGGAGCAAGAGCCATGCCAAACAAGGCCTAACTTATCTACAAGCAAAAGCTCCAAACGATGCTTTTGATGGCGCCGCGCACGTTGCCCGTTTCTGGTCGGGGTCGATTTCTCTGGGCTCGTGGTGGCCTGGTGCGGGGTCGGTCTCGACCTTTTTACGGTAGCCCGCTCCCGCCGTCCGTCCATCCCGGTGAAGCGAACGGTGGCGACGTGCGCGTCGTCGTGCTGGCTGGCTCTCGCTCTCGCCCGCCGCCTGCCCAGTCGCTCTTGCTCCAGCTGTACGAGACACGTGGGCGGGCCTAACGCTAACGGGTGCTGTTGATTGAGCCCTTTTTCCTCGGCCCGGCCGTGCTGCGGCGGCCTGAACCTGACTGCTACGGCGTGACGGAGCTTCTGGGACCGTCCCGTCTTTGCGCTCTTGCAGTCTCGCTTCTGGAGCGAGAACGAAGACGACACTTGCCGTGCGACACGTCACACGTGGTCAAGTCCGTCCATCTGCGGGAGCATCGCAGCTCCGGGGGTGTGGCCCGTACGCGCGCGCGGCACCCGTGTGCGCTGCTGCTGGACCCGGCTCCTCTTTCTCCCCCTGAGCCCGCGCACTGTTGCGCAGTCACGTTCACTGCGCACCGGTGTGCCACCCCATTTCGAACTGAAGCTCCTATGCACACGCGCCTGTTAACAGCCCCATTAAAAAGGAGATTGGAGATTCAATGAATGGCAGGAAGCTTAATTTCATCAGATACGAGCATGTTTAAATGAGAGCAGTATTATAGAGCCTGGGTAGTTTGCTGCCCAAATTTTGGCATGCCAAAGTTTGGGCAAGCCAAAATATAGGCTAAAAATTTTGTCATCATTTTGGTAAGCTAAATGTGAGATGTTGGTATCTCTTGGTAGCAAACCAAATGCTACCAAAAAATTGGCAACTTTTGCCTAGCCAAAACGTTAACATGCAAAAGATTTGGTTGGCAACCAACCAGGCTCATAATGCTAAGTAGGCAGGCGACTTACGGAACACGTCAACAAAAAGCATGCCTGACGAAGAGAGAAGTGATGAGAGAGAAGAAGACGGTCGCCCGCTCACGCAGGCGCATGAGCCTTCTGCCATTCTATTTGTCTAAGCTGTTGCAGAGCATTGATGATGGTAGGCCCCCGCCATTACACCAGCTCAGAGCATCGGTAATGTGATGGGGAGCGCCAAACGCTCGCTCGTTGGCGACTTTATAAGACCTGCTCTGAGTGAAAAGTGATAAAAACTTTTTATATTGGTCCATGTGCATAGAGAAAAAAAATAAATTGACACGATTCTTTAGATACAAAGTTTGAGGAAATAAAGAGGCATGAAGATGAGTTTGTTCGGGGGTGGAAAAAAAACTAGCGGTGAAAACTAGTAAATCTGAAGCGCGGGAGAACATGCTCATCGGTGTCCTGTCTTGCGCTTGCAGTCTTGCAGACAATTACTCCGTACACGACAACACTGCACTGCACGCATTAGAGCAACTCCAACAGAGTTGTATTTTTCCTTCTCCATTTAAGTCTCTATTCAACTCTCTATAAAGATTTCTCTTCATACTGAGTTGTTCACTCCAACATACTCTCCATTTTCTACTCTCCAAATTCCAACGGCTACATTAACTTTCTATCTCCACACAATGACAATTGGGTCTCACGCATCCTCTTTCTTTCCATTCCTTTATCCTTCCCTTCCTCTCCCCTGCGGGGGCCCTTTTTCTTGCCGTGTCCATGGCGGATTCAATCACCGGCACTCCAGCGAGCTAATGGTTCGGCATGCATGGAAAGGAAGAGGGGGGCGAGGGATTTTCATGGACGTGCTCGCCGGCGGCGGGGAACGACGAGAGCGATCGGATTCCGACAGAGATCGCGGCCGGCGACGACGGCCGGTGGTGACTCGGCTTGGCTATGGGCGGCGCTCGGACCACGTCGAGGAGAGGTGGGTCGCGTGCGGCTCGATTTTGCGAAGGTGCTGGCGGTAACGGCGTGCTCCGACAGGCGACGAGGCCAGCGAATCGGGCGGGCGGCCGGCGACGCTCGACGGCTCCGGCGAGCTCCGGTAATGCGGCCGGCGGTTCTGTAAGGGGATGTCAAGGGCCACCGTAGATCCTCCCCACGCGGCCGTACCCGCGCCACCTTCGTCGCCTCTACCTGCGCTTGCGTCATCGTCGTCCTCCCATAGTCCCATGCCCGCAGGGGCCCACGCGTGGGAAGCCACTTTGGCAAGCGAGACTGACTTGCTAGGTTTGGCCAGTCTGAGGCTCAATTTGGAGAGCCGGATGGGATAGCAAGCAGGTTAGAGAGGCTTTTGGAGTCCGATTTTGACACTGTACTGCCAAAATTTGGTTTGGCAACTTTTTGGAGTTGCTCTTACAGGAAAGAAGAATGCGAGGCACGGACCATGGCCGCCATGTCCAGCCGGCGCCAGCACCAGCGCATGACCCAGGCAAGGCAAATGTCGCGCGCATCACATCCGGCGTTCTGACCTGCGGGAGCATACGATTGGAGGTCTTGGTGGTTGCGAGTGCTCACCTAGGGCGATGAGGCCTTGTGATTGCGGCCAGCACGGAGGTTGGGGACGACGGCAAACCCCGCCGGCCAGCCGGCCGGAAGGAGAAGCTGATCTGGACCAGGCCAGGGTGCTATCTGCAAATAATTTGGATCGCGATCCAAAATAAGGGGTATTTTGTAAATACTCGGATCACGATTATTAATCGCGATCCAGATCAAGAGGTACTTGAAAATTATCAGGTGCTATATGTAAATATTTGGGTCCCGATTAATAATCGCGATCGAAACCATGAGTGTTTCTGAAAATATTTGGGCCGCCGGCGAGCTCTGTCCTTCCCGCCGCCGAGCTGAAAGCGCGAGCTCGGCCAGTCACAAGGTACATGCTCCAGCAGTGGTGGCGCTCCCGAATCTCAGCCATAGCTACCACCCCAGAGTTGCTGTTGCTCTGGCGTCAGGGGAACACCGTCCTCTGCTTCATTCGGTGCGAGGCGGCGGCGTCTTGCCCGGAGCGCCACCGCACGCCAGCCGATCTTGCATCGTTTCTCATGGCGGCGTCGCGGAATTCGTTGACCGGTGTCCGTGTGCCGTCACTAGCTACCGAATCGATTTGCCCTGGCATGGTCCATGGATTTCGCTCCTGACGTTTCTGCAGGAGCGCCCTTCTCTTGTAGTTGTGGCTGAAGAACAGAAGGAAGCGTTCTGAACTTTGTGCTGGCTGGAATAGCAGGATAGCAGGAAGGAGCGCCCTTCTCTTGTAGTTGTGACTTGAGGTTGCAGACTTGCAGTGCAGGTTGTGAGAACTGAACTCTGAACCAACTGAAGAAATGTGTTTGGCTCGCTATTGACAATTCAACGTGGCTTGTGAGTGCATATGTTTAGAGGTCAGTTACCGAGCCAGCAACTGGGGGGCAGACCAGCCCTAGATCAGCTCAACTGTTGTGTGGTTTTGTCAACATTAGTTGTGGTTCTTGGTATAGGGAGGAACAAGACCAAACTCGGATGATAAACGGCAACACTTAGCAATAATGCAAGATCCTGTCCATGTATATATGTACTACTTCGAGAAGAAGTTGAATCAGCTGAGGTATGATGATATGACTGAACCTGCATTTCTTGTTGCTACTTTTGAAAGTCATATCTCGCAGAGCCACTTGGTGATCTTGACTGCATCCATGAGAATGTGGGATTGAACACAACTTCCAAACCTTCATGCTTGACACGTTCTGAATTGGCTTGCGTGTTGCCCCCAATATATTCAGTAGGAAGTTTTTTTAGAAAAAGATAAAATTCTGACCTTTTGCATCATCCGATGCATAAGGCCATTGTTGATTATTACATAATCATATCATGTCAATGACATGTTAGAAAAAATAGAAGAGGTAAAAGATTCAGTAGGAACTGAAGCTGATATGAAGCATGTCACTGGCATACCGGCGAACTGAGCCCGATATGCACTAAACAGGATGTCGACAGGGCTGCTTAAGGCCTCGTTCGGTTGTCTCGGAACGGCCCACCTGTTTTATTTTGCACCGGATTGGAAAACAGCCCACGCCGAAAATATCGTTTGGTTTGAACCGGCCCGGGAAGAAAACAAGCCAGGAAACGGCCCATTCCTCCTCTCTCGGCCCGGAATACAATCCACACCTCACCACGTCCGGATCGCAATCCTCTCCGAGACCGACGCGCACGCCTAGGGCGAGGAGGCGACGGCGGCGTCAAGGCGGCGGCGCGACCTGGCGGCGTGGCGGCACGAGCTGGAGGCGTGGTGGCGCGACTCAATCCTAACCGCACCCGTCTCACAGCCAACGATCACCCTCTCTGTCGCCTTCTCGCCGGTATTGCTTCGTCCTGCTCGTGCTTCACCTCCTCTCCTCCCCATAGGTTTCTTGGTTCTTCGCATACATGTGGTCCTTGCTTGCTCACGCATGAGCTCAAGTGATTCCCCAAGTATAGATGGCGGAGGGCATGCGCTAGCCTCTGGTTCCTCGATGCATGCGTTTCTTGGTCCTTGCTTGCTCGATCCGTTCGATTCGAGTTTTAGGTTGATGATTCCCCTGCTCTGTTTCTCGATCCGTTCGAGAGAGGATGGGGACCTTGTTAGCAAAAGAGAAAGATTTGAGGGCTGGTTCAGATGGATCGACATGTGCCTGAAATTTCAATAGTCTTTAGCGAATTGAGTGATTTCTGTCACGAACTTCGCACGATCTATGGAATTGATTACGAACTCTCCCAGTTTAATGGCTGGATACAACGAAATCACGACACCAAGGTAGAGGTTACATGCGAGACGAGCTCGCCTTCTTCCTCCGGACGCAGCCGGCCAGTTCCTTCTTCTTCTTCTTCACGTTTCTCCTCTCCTACTTCTCCCCCTTTATCCGATCGCCTCCAGGGTCACGCAGAGACCCAGTCCTCACCAAAGTACCGTGGGTTGGGCTTCCGACTTCTCTTGGGCTGAAGTGGTTCTTGGGCCTTCTTCTCCTTCTCGGTGTTGGACTTGATGGGCTTGGACTCACAGGCAGTCTGTCCTGTGACATTCCCCCCTTCTTCAGAACCGGCTTGCCCCCAAGCCGGTGCATCAGGAAACAACTTCTTGACTTCGAGTTCATCCTCCCAGGTTGCCATGGACGCCGGCCAAGATGACCATTGAATCAACAATTGTGATGTAAGTTTCTCTCCAACATTCACCAAACGATGTTGCAAAATCTTGACAGGGAATCTTAGATGTTCCAGGGACAAGTCAGGAATGGTGGGGCTAACCTGCAAGGTAGATGGTACTGCCGTCTTCAGCTGTGATACATGAAAGACTGGATGGATCAGTGAATTTTGAGGAAGATCAAGCTTATAGGCCACTGCTCCAATCTTGTCAATAATAGAAAATGGGCCAAAGTAACGAAATGACAGCTTGTGGTTAGCTCTGGACGCCACAGATGTCTGCACATATGGTTGTAGTTTCAGATAAACTTCGTCACCAATGTTGAAAGTTCTTTCAGACCTGTTTTTGTCAGCTTGATGCTTCTGGCGCTGCTGCACTCTATGCAGTTGCTGTTGTAGTAACTGAGTCATCATTTTTCTTTCCTTAAGCCAAGTCTGAAGGTCAGGAATGGCACATGATTCCACAACATCAATGCCCAAATGCTTCGGCTTCTGTCCATATAGAATCTCAAAAGGTGTGCTTCCCAGAGATGTATGATAACTGGTGTTATACCAGAATTCAGCCAAAGCCAGCCATTCCTTCCATTTTGTAGGACAAGCGTGCACAAAACACCTGAGATATGCTTCCAAACACTGGTTCACTCTCTCTGTTTGTGGATGATATGATGTGCTTCTTCTTAATTCAGTACCAGAGAGCTTAAACAACTCTTGCCAAAGATTGCTGGTAAAGATCTTGTCCCTATCAGATATCATGACTTCTGGCAGCCCATGCAACTTGAATACATGGTCCATGTAAGTGTGAGCCACTTGCATTGCTGTAAATGGGTGTGCAAGAGGAATAAAGTGAGCATACTTGGACAGTTTGTCCACCACCACCAGAATACAGTTGAAATTCTTGGACCGAGGAAGCCCTTCAATGAAATCCAATGTCACCATTTGCCAAGCATACTCAGGTACAGGTAGGTTTTGCAGGAGCCCTGGATACTTCACCCTCTCATATTTTGCTTGCTGACAGATAGTGCATTGTTTGACAAACTCCTTGATCAACGCTTTCATTTTAGGCCAAGCAAAAAGTTGTTTGATCTTCACATAGGTAACATGAAACCCAGAATGCACCCCAACTGGGCTTGAGTGTAGGGCTTGACAAATCTTGAGTTGAACATCTAAATTACCATCAATCCAGATTCTATTCTTGTATCTGATAAGACCATCCTTGTAAGTGAAGTGGTTGAGTTTGTTGTTTACTGACAGTGCTGCTAACAGTTTAGCTGTTGCAGGGTGTTTTGCATAGGCTTCCACAATGTCCTGGAACCAAGTTTGTTGCACAGTAGACACAGCCAGCAATTCTTGATGATCATTCTTAGGCATTCTAGATAATGCATCAGCAGCTCGATTTTCATTCCCTTTTTTGTAACATATCTTGTACTGTAGACCCAGTAATTTGGTTAGAGCCTTGTGCTGCCAGGGAGTATGCAGCCTTTGATCATCTAAATGAGTCAAACTGATTTGATCAGTCCTAATGATGAATTCCCCTTGAATCAGATAAGGTCTCCATTGATCAATGGCCAGCAGTATTGCCAAGAATTCCTTCTCATAAGTTGATAACCCTTGATTTTTGGGACCTAAAGCTCTACTGACATAGGCTATGGGATGGCCATTTTGCTGAAGTACTGCCCCAATTCCCTTATCAGAAGCATCAGTCTCAATGACAAATTGCTTCTGAAAATCTGGCAGAGCTAGGACAGGTGCAGTAGTCAGTGCTTTCTTGAGGGCTTGAAAGGCCTCCTCATGCACTGGTGTCCACTGAAATATTTGTCCTTTTTTAAGCAATGAAGTGAGAGTCCTGCTGATCAAACCGAAATTCCTCACAAATTTTCTATAATAGCCAGCCAATCCCAAAAATCCTCTCACTTCCTTCACTGATGTAGGTGTAGGCCAATTTTGCACATCTGTCACTTTCTTAGGATCAGTTGCCACACCCTTGGAACTGATCACATGACCAAGGTAAGACAGTTGTTCTTGGGCAAAAGCACACTTAGACAATTTGATTTTGAATTGCTGTTGCTGTAAAACTTCAAAGACTTCCCTGATATGATGCACATGCTCCTCCCAGGTTCTGCTATAGATAAGGATATCATCAATAAAAACAACAACAAATTTCCTCAAGAAAGGTGCCAAAATGGTGTTCATCTCATGTTGGAAGGTGGCAGGACCTCCTGTCACACCATAGGGCATCACCAAATACTCATAGTGTCCATTATGAGTCTGAAAAGCTGTTTTGTATCTGTCCTGTAACTTCATCAGAATCTGGTGGTACCCAGAAGACATATCCAAGGTGGTAAACCATTTGGCTCTTACCAATTCATCCAAGATTTCATCAATTACTGGCAGAGGAAACTTGTTCTTGATGGTCAAGGCATTGAGTCTTCGATAATCCACACATAATCTCCAATCCCCTGTCTTCTTCTTTACCAACAGCACCGGTGATGCAAAAGGACTCACACTCTCCTGGATCATCCCATTTCTCAACAGCATGGCCACTTGACGTTCAACTTCATCCTTTTGAGCTGGATTATATCTGTAAGGTCGTAGCCGGAAAGGTTGGGCTCCAGCTATGAGAGGAATAGCATGCTCACAAGATCGAGCAGGTGGTAGGCCCTTGGGTTCTTGAAACAGTTCAGCGAATTGCTCTATCAACTGCTGAATATCAGGAGGCCACTTTACTTGTACTTCCAATGAATCCAGAACCAGTATCTCCAAAACACACCATAACTGATCCTGTTGTTCCAACTGTTGCAACTCTTGGAGGGTGATTACTTCACACTGAGTGATCTCCAGAGGCCTCAACCCTTGTAATTTGATCCTGTGGCCTTCAAAATCAAAGGCCATCCATTTTTCCTTCCAACTGACCACCATAGGACTATGTAGCTCGAGCCACTCCATGCCTAAAATTATATCATAGCATTGTAAAGGCAGAATTCTCAGTGTGATGTAAAACTGGTGACCATGTATCATGACTGGAAAGTTGACCAACTCATGAGTACATAACAGAATGTTGCCATTAGCCACTCTCACTTGAACTGGTTTCTTCAAGGTTGCCCAGTTTGGCAACTTGGCTGCCAAAGCTTCACTTATGAAATTGTGAGAGCTGCCTGAGTCTATCAGCATAATCACTTCAGTGTTTTTGATTTCCCCAACCATTCTTACCGTTCTCACACATTCAGTGCCTTGAGCTGCATGAACTGATAAAGCCATAAGATCTTCCCCTGAATCATAGTCTTCTGGTTGGGAATTAATTTCTGGCAACATTGGTTCACCATTGAACAACTGCCAAAGTTCTTCCACTACATGTAAGGAGACAGTTGGAGCACATTTGTGACCAGGATTCCATTTCACCCCACATTTGTAGCATAATCCTTTAGCTCTTCTATAAGATCTCAATGCTGCCAATTTGTCTTCAAATACTGGGGATCTTTGAGACTCAACCACCTTCTTTTCTTCAGGTGAACTGTAAGCAATTGGTGTCTTTGCTGGGCTAGAAATTCCATTCTGAGCATTTGCAGGAGTAGGCATAAAGGTCTTGGCATTCACCTTGTAACCAGAGAAAGTATCAGTTCTCTTCACTTCCTTTCTTGAAAGGTCAACTGTCAATTCTTCCTGCAAAAGGGCAAGAGAACTAGCAGTATCCAAGTTTTTTGGTCTATGAATCATAACCACTGCCTTGATATCATCTCTAAGGCCATCAATGAATCTACTAGTAACAGTAGCAGAATTGAAAGTAGGGTCATGTGCCAAAATTTGGTGTACCAAATCATCAAATCTCTCAATGTAATCAGCTACTGTGGTGAGCTGTTTCATGTGAAAGAAATGCCTCAGCAATTGGCTATGTTGCTCCCTATCAAACCTACTACACACCGCATCACACAAATCCTTCCACGAGAACTCAGAATAAGAATTATCTAGAGATTGCAACCAGAAACCAGCAGAACCTTGAAAGTTCATTACTGCTAATTTCACCCAAACATCCTTTGGAACACCATAGATATCAAAATAGTTCTCACACTTTTTCTTCCACAACTTAGGACTACTACCATCAAACACAGGGAAAGACATCTGAGGTAAAGCAGCATTTACATTGAAGGAATTAAGGGCAGCATGATCTCTATCATTATCATGTAAGGAGAAGGTCTTAGGCGTGAGTTCCAGAAAAGAATTCGCACCTTTGACCGGGGTCGGCGCAAGAGTGGTTACCACTCCTTGGCCAATTACCCGGTGGTTTAGATCGAAGCCGTGGCGAAGTTGCCCTGAAACCGCCTCTGATGAGGTCGCTGCCAGATGGGCGGCAGCCGGCTTCGTGAGATCCACGTGCTCCGTTTGGAACACCTTGTACGCTGGATTCTCTGCTTCTTCCAGACGCCGCGCGAATTGCTCCATCTTGAGGTTCAATGTCTTCACGCCTCCTTGCAGATCGTCCACCTGAGAATTCACTTGAGAGCGCCAATCAGCTAATTCCTTCATCGCCGCCGTGTTGTCCTCCAGAGCTTTCTTCCAGGAATTTGCCGTCTCTCGATCTTGGATCCGATCATCTTGCATCTTCTTGACCAGATTTGCCAACTCCTCGACGGTCTTCTCCATCTCGATCGCCTTTTTCTGCTCCCGGGTCAGAAATTGCGGCCTCTTCAAGTAATCTGGAAGCTCCGCCAGCGTATCTTCCTTCACCAGGATCGACTGCTCTGATTACCAAATGTCACGAACTTCGCACGATCTATGGAATTGATTACGAACTCTCCCAGTTTAGTGGCTGGATACAACGAAATCACGACACCAAGGTAGAGGTTACATGCGAGACGAGCTCGCCTTCTTCCTCCGGACGCAGCCGGCCAGTTCCTTCTTCTTCTTCTTCACGTTTCTCCTCTCCTACTTCTCCCCCTTTATCCGATCGCCTCCAGGGTCACGCAGAGACCCAGTCCTCACCAAAGTACCGTGGGTTGGGCTTCCGACTTCTCTTGGGCTGAAGTGGTTCTTGGGCCTTCTTCTCCTTCTCGGTGTTGGACTTGATGGGCTTGGACTCACAGGCAGTCTGTCCTGTGACAATTTCCTCTCTGGGCAGAGGGTTGGTTCAGATTTGAGGGATTTCCTCTTTGTGGCAGCAGAGACGGCGCCATCAGCGAGGAGTTGGGAGCCCAACACTCCCGCTCCGTTCCCATCTCGAGCCGCCGTCCGCCGAGCCTGCACACAGGGTATCGCTCCTCCCTGCGGAGCTGTTGTTCCTGCTTGGCATGGGAGTTTTTAGTTCTAGGATTTGGGCTCTTGCAATTATTAGGGTGAAGTTTAATTTGGGCAATCGATGGTTCGGTTCTTTTGAAATAAAAAGGTTAAGTCTGGCTCTAGTTGCAATCCTCCAAACACGTAGGCTAATTATAGGAGTATGTGAATTGCCTCTTTGTCAGCCTCCGCGTGTAGGCAGATCGAGCAGTACAATCATTCCGTGAACACGTAGTACAATATAATCAGGCGAGAAACAGGATAACTAGATGCGCTGCTTCACTCTCACGTGCAAGAAACCATTTGGATTCTGAGAAACCATAGGATACCTAACTTTCGATTAGATTTAGTTTTGAGCCAGAAATGGTCTTATTGAGCCTACTCACCAAGGTTTTTTTTCCTGACCGGCGGGGTCAAACCGCCGCCCGGCGGTAGCGGTTTGTCCGCCCCCGTCTGGTCGAATTCAAAACTTCGAATTTGACGGCGGTTCGGGGCGGTTAGCCGGTCGGTTTGACCGGTAAGCCGTCCCGGTTTGACCGGTTACCGACCGAAGAAGAAAAAATCTAGAAAATGGAAAAATGATTTTTTTGGCATGAGTTATGCACATATTAATGTTAAAAGACCACAACAAAATAATGATTTACAAATATGCATAGAAATACCATACAAAAAATACCATAATCACTGCTTACAAATAAAAGATCAATAGTCCATACAAATAGTCCATAGTCATAATCCATACAAATAACATAGTCCATAACTCCATGCAAATACCATAGTCCATAGTCCATAGAAATATACATGAATAGAAGTTCAACGCATGAACGGGAAAACCCCCATTTGAGTTGCCATTTGGTACTCGGCGGTGGACATGACATTCAAGCCTTGCACTCGAAGCAAGTCAGCCTTGTAGTCTTGCCAAGATTGGCCCGTCCAAGCCGCTGTTGTAGACCATTGTTGAACTAACATATTATAAAAATGGGGGTCTTCCTATTCGTACACCCATATCGTGGGGGCTACGTGTTTATGTCAGCTGTAGGATAGGTATGAGTAGAGTGAGAGCTATCATCGTACGAGGAAGAGGAGTGCTGTGGAGTGTCGTCGTCCCTAGGTCGAAGCGTTTTCCTCTGAGAGGAGGGTGCCAAGTGTTGTTTCAATCTTGTTGCGCCACCTCCTCCTTTCTGTGTATGACAGTACTTGCACCTCCATCCGGGATAAAGGTTCTGACCATGTTCCCACACCGCATCTTGATTTCTTCCAGACATTGTCTATCTGCACAAATGCACAACAAAATCATAACACTACCATAAATAAAACCTAAATCAAATGTACCTAAACCACAACTTATATATACACCTAAATCACAACTCATATATACACCTAAAATACAACTCATATGTACACCTAAAATCCAACTCATATATAACTCATATATATGTAACCTACATAGATCAAATATACATTCTCAATTAACTCATATATACACCTAAAATCCAAAATGCTAAATCATTCATCTCTACATATGACTCACAAGTCACAAATCTGCAGGAATCATATAGAAATTCATCTTTACATTTGAATCAAATACAAATCCTAAACAAATCATTCATCTCTACATCTAAAGTTGAGAATTTACCAAAGAGAATCAGGCCACCAACACCGGCCGGCTAGCCGCCGCATGCGACCGGCTTACCGCCCAGAGGGAGCGGCTAGCCGGCCTAACCGAGCGGCTTCCCGCCCGAGAACCACAGATCCCTAACCGCCCCGGCCGGCCGGTCAAACCGCCCGGCTAACCGGCGGTGCGAGGCGGTCGGGAGGGGGCGACGGGGCGGCGGATGGGGGCATGGGGCGAGCACGGGGACGGGGCGGAGGAGAGTGAGGATAGGGGCGTCCGTGGGGGGGTTAACTGGCTGTAAGTACTGATGGGCCGTTATGGGCCTTAACGGGCCGCGGCGTTTTTTTTCTTTTTTATTAAACTTTGAATTCCCGTAACTGATGTAAACGAATGAAGATTTGAAATTTTTTTACATCCTTACGTTTGTTACAGCTTGAAGTATTTTTAGGTATTTTTTGGGTAATTTTTTTTTCAAATTCAAACTTTTTGAATTTGGACGGTTCGAAACCATCTCGATCCGGAACCGGTCCGGACCGGTTAGACCGGTTCCCACGGTTTCCGGACCGGTTCCGGTCGGAAAAAAAAAACCCTGCTACTCACAATCAGTGGAGTAGAAAGGCCTACTCACATCAGTGGAGTAGAAAGGCCTACCAATAATTGTAGTTGCCTTTGCTGTAGTATATTTTGAGTCTACCACCACTTGCTGTATAATTCAAGGAGCATATACTTTTATGTTACTAGTTGGAAGTAAACAAGCAGTGCATTTCTTAGATAAAACAAGAGTATAGCAGTGCATTTCTTTTTCTAGTGAGTATAGCTTTGGTAATGGGGAAGTGAAGTTTCTGATGTATTCCGGTGTAGTCATGCATTGCTTGCCTGATTTTCTGCTTATATGCCTCTTCGTACACTATGTCGTGGCATAGCCCAGCTGATATATATTTAACATGTGCTACTAGTTTTTGTGATCGCTCTAATAAGTAATGTGTACTTGTTCGTGTGAAATTTTGGCAACCTGATGTGATCACATATTAAGTACCCACAAGAAAGTCCTGGCAGCCTGCTTGGAAGATCAAATAAAGTTTGTAGATTATATTGGAGCATAATAAGTAACCAAAAACATAGCATTTAGAGTGACAGTATATTAAGCACCCACAAGAAAGTTTGTCTTTTTTCATTGTGTAATTTCCTTAATTTGAGAACAGATATTGTAGTTTGCCTTTTTTCCCCATAGAAATGTGGACTTGTTTGGGCTATGTTTTAGAATACTAAGAATTGGATGAGGTTCTTGCTTGGTAGTAGTAGTAGTCTGATATGCTGGGTTGCTGGTAATAGAAGTGTCTGTTATGCTTTTTGTTTCTATATGTTAATTTGCTTAATTTGGAACTGTATATAGAATTCTATTCTTAGGTTTTGTGTGTGCTTATCACTAGTATTCCCTAAGATCATCATGGTTTTCAAACAGAGGTAGCCAGTGCGTGTGACACCCTAAAAATTAGAGAGCATTTAAAAAGGAAATTAAAAATGCTTTTAATATAAAAAACTAGATTCACTTTAATAGGATAACGCATTAGAAAAATGAAATGCATTAGAGTATTTTGAAACCAACCATATGCATATGCTTGTTCTAACTTTAGAATAATCCTAAACCCTAAGACCTAGCCAAAGACTCAAGTTAGATTTGAAATGGAATTCAAAATCAAATTCAAACTTAAAATGGAAAAGAAAAGAGAAAACAGAAAAAGAAAAAGAGAAAAACCTTACCTTGGGCCGAAACTCGACCCCGCGACCCAGCTCCACCCCGTCGGCCCGATCCTTTCCCAGCCTGCCTGCGGCCCAAACCAACCCCGCTCTCCCTCTCCCGAAGTCCACTCCACCCCCTCCAACTCTCCCGCGCGCGCGTTGCTCCTCCTCGGTGACGTCGCGCTGACGTCACCGTACAGCCCCCTTCTTCCTCCCCGCGCCGTCGCGCCCATCTCGCCGCCACGGCCGCCCGATCCGCCTCCACCGGCGCGGATCGAGCCTAGGGGGACGAGCACGCCGCGTGTCGTCTCCACGGCCCTCCACCGCACCACGAGTGCGGCGCCGACCGCGTCCCGCAGCTCCGCATGGAGCTCGCCGCTGGGGGCACGCGTCGCCACCCCGCTCGCCGGCGCGCCACGCGTCTGGCCGGGGAGAGCACCGGGTGAGCTCCGGGAGCTCACCCCCGGGCTATAAATAGCCCCGGGCGCGCTTCCTTGGAGCTCCATCCCCACACATTCGCCCCTGCACCACACACGCAAGCTCGCTGGCGCCGGCCGAGCGCGAGCTGCTCCGCCGCCGCAAGCAACTAGCTGAAGCCCGCCAGAGGCCGCGCCGCCGCACTCCGGTACGTGCCCCGCGCCGCTGCCTCGCCGCTGCCCTCCCTTTCCCCTCCACATGCGCCACCGGCCGAGCGCCATGGGACCTCGCGCGCCGCCGCACTCTGGCGACCCGCTGGGAAGCCCTGGCCGGCCGCTGCCACGCTTAGGCACGCCGCCGTGCTCCACGCACCGCCGGCCGTAATCACACCACCACGCAGTGGCTGAAACCGCACCCCCGCGCCTTGCCCCTTTTGCGCCGCCCGCCGCCCGAGCTCCGGCGAGCGTGCGCCACCGCCACAAGCCCCGCCGCTGCGCCAGATCATGCCTCACCCCTCCGTCGCGCCATCCGTTACCCTGGCGGCGAACCCCGGCCTCTCTGGTGGCCTGGGATGGCCGGAGCAGGCAGCTCCGGCGAGCTGCCCTGCTTGCGCCGCCGTGCGCCGCCGCTCCCCTCTCCCCGGCCTAGCTGGCGTCGCGTGGCTGCCACGCTGGCCGCAAGCCCACAAGCCAGCGGCACAGCCCGCCACCTCATCCCCCTTCCCTCACCTGCACCCGGTCCTCGTGGACCGCTGACCCACGGAGGTCACGGGTCCACGGGGCGTGGTCCACGGCCCACAGCACAGGGGCAAGCGCGGGCCGCACCCCGTGTGCCCCGCCTGTCTCTCTCCCCTGATTAATTGCTAGGTACACCCGGCTAATTGCACACAAGAATTTAATTCACCACCTTAGAGCTTTCTAAAAATTCCTAAAAATTCACCAAAAATCCTAGAATAATTCTTAAGCCTAGAAATACATTTCTTTTCCAAAAACCTCACCCACAACCCCTAGATTCAATAGGCACCTCTTTTGGGTTTAAATTCATTTAAAGAAATCGCCCGTTAACCCTTGATTGATGTATTGATTTGTGTGACTAACCGCAGACTCTGACCCCGAGAACAACGCCGAGGATCCAGATTACGAAGAGAAAGCAGGGGACGACCCCGACGCTGGACAAGGCAAGTCCCGCCCATATTAATTATTATGGAAATTACTTTTGTTCTATAAGCATGCTGGATAATTGGAGAACCGGAACTTGATTGCACAGTCTTTACTTTAGACCGGGAAGTGGAAGGAAGATCCCAAGGAAGGGGATTCTGTCCTAAAGAGCCACTTCGGGTCGCCACTAAGGACCGGTTCGTGGGAGAATCTTTCCATTGCCTAGTACGGTCCCGCATGCCAAAAAAGCATGGCCTTCGGGAATGCTTATTTATGTGAGGCCTTGATCCACACCCCACTAGCCAGCTTTAGTAAACTGTCCCAAGGGGCCACGGTGGGCAACGGGACTATTGGAGACAGACCCCGACAGAGGGCTGGGTCTGGCCGGTACGAGTCGCAGGTGACAGGGTCGGGAGGACCCAGTGGCAGAGTGCCACGATATATATTTTCTTGCATCAAGAATCTTTCCCCGGGAAGGTCCCTGTGTGGACGTGCGCGACTCCTACTTAGGCCCCAACAGTTTCCGTGGACAGAGCTAGGGAGTGGCTGTCTAGTGATAGACGCTGGTGGAAATGGATCTCGTAGGGCAGTACCGCCAAAGTACACGGTACGGGCTGACCGAATGCGGGACAGGGAAGTACGACCTCTGCAGAGCGACAAACCTATCTGGATAGTCGTGACTCCGGCAAGAGTCCAATTGGTAAAAGTCTCCGTCGATTAGATCATTAAAATGAACATGACCCGCGGACTCCCCTTACCGCAGGTTGATATACCTTTGTTCACTAACTGGGACTGGTAGGGAGGTTGTGCCCCTCCAGGACCGAACTTAATCTATTAAATTACTTTGGGACTTGCTGAGTACCCCTGACAGGAGTGCTCACCCTTGCTTCCACTTCATACCAGAGGACTTCACCGAAGGCGGAGCAGACGACGAAGGCTCGGAATGGTGACGTGCTCTACCGCGATGCTGAGGCTCTACATAGTACTGGTAGTTTTATATTTTCTGAATAAGCGGAGGCCTTGAGGCCCGCTTGTAGCCTTGTACAGACTCTAAGCTGTACATCGATGTAAATTATCAATAAAAGGTTATTCGATGATGGTTTTCGATACCGCTTGTGAAGAACTACTTGCATTAGGGCTTTCAGGGCTAATGCAGGTACTTGGGGAGTTCCGTTGCACGGGCGTGCCCCACAGTGCGCCTGTATATCTGGTTTTCTAAAGCACTAGCTTTTCTGTATATCTGGTTTTTCTTTGGAGTTGACGTATCACATATATGATTTCAAATTATACTGATTCCAATGTTCTATTATCATTTCAGGAAGTGTCAATGCTTGAGTTTACATGGTGCGCCTTCTCTTGTCTTTGACTTTTGTAGAAGAAACGTCATGCGGATGATTTTAACTTATAAATGAGAGGATGAGTACATGTAACATGTGGTTCAATTTTATTTTTCTTTTTGAAGATCAGTGTAGTTTGGGTGTAATTTCTAAATTAGAAGCTTTTCGTGGATGAGTGGATATGGTGCTCATTTGGTGTCAGTGCCAATTCTTTACTGCAACCTGTGTTGTGCTGTGCAATTTGTGCCCTAATCCGGTTCCTGTAATTGATAATTTACATCGATGTACAGCTTAGAGTCTGTACACCTTTTAATCCAGACCCAGAGTTGCTTTTGCTCCGGCGTCAGGGAAACCCGTCCTCTGCTTCGTTCGGTGCGGCGGCGTCTCACCCGGCGTGCCACCACACGACAGCTGATCTCGCGTCCCTTCGCTTCCTCATGGCGGCGTCAAGGGTTTCGTTGATCGGTGTCCGCGCGCCGTCAGTAGCTTCACTAGCTATCAAATCGATTTGCCCTAGCATGGTCCACAGATTTCGCTTCTTACATTTCTACAGGAGCTCCCTTCTCTAGTAGCTGAAGTGAAGGGAACGTGATCGTTGTGCACTTGTGCTGGCTGGAATAGCAGGAAGCCAGGAAGGAGGAGGCGCCGATTCATTCTGTGCACCAACAAGGGCGCCACGCCTTGGAGGGTAGACTTTTCTCACACGATTTTCACCGTGGTTAGATTTAACCATGACAAAACGGAGAAAGAGTCAGAGAAAATTATTTCACGACAGTGACGTCATCCCTGCCTCGATGCCGCCTTCCGGAAACCTAATCTCCACGTTGTCATGTCAAAGAAGCTGTTGACGCCATAGTTGTCGCCATCATCTTCATCAGCATTACCATGGAGATACCAAATCCATCCAACCTCCTTACCGTTACTGGAAAGAAAGAGGAGGAAACAAATCCCTAATACCAAAAAAAATTAGCATGGAACACTAGCCTAGACTCGATCTACTAGAAATTAGGAGGGATGTTTCCCCACTTCCTCCAGTGAGATGCCTGAGGTGGGAAGGGAGGGGGACCAACGGTGGTGGAGGCGGAGGGCCGACGGCTGGACAGGATCGCGACACCGCCCGTCTCGTGTGATTGCGTCAGCATTAATTAGATTGTCACATAGGACTTTTAGATTAGGTGACATTGTATTAAATAAGAGAGAGTAGAGGGAGCAGAGGGAGGAAGAAGCTGGATTTTGTATAAGACCCTATTTCTACACGAGAACCTATGTAGACACAACTAAAATTTGCATAGGGAGATTATGGTTTCTTCATGATAGATAAAGAATAAATGTGATTTGTAGAGCAGAGAGTTGATAAATTTATTAAGGACCCTGCATCAAGAAATCATGGGTTGTAAAGAGTAGTTTCTAAAGTGAATTTTTGCTTATATGACAACACAAAAACTACTCATGAACACTGTAGATTGGGACTGTCTTAAGTTGTGGTTCTTGGTATTGGGAAGATTTCATTAATGTTGAGCCTAAGTTGCTATGTGATTGCTGCTGTTCTTATCACTGACGAATCGAGCCGCTATTTGCCCCTTCCCCTACCCAGTCTCCTCTCAAAACTCATGACACGCCTGATCAATTGCATCAAGCTGTGTACTCCCTCTCCCAAAAAACATGCATTTTTAGCTTTAGATCAAGCCAACTCATTTGGAACATTGAACAATCATGTATTAAAAATTATTACTATTTATGATACCAAATAACCATAATAAGAGTCTCAATAAAATATAGTTCATAATATATCTATTTGCAATTACAAGTGTTAATAATATTTTATATAAATTTGGTCAGATTTAGAGGACTTGACTAAGTTGAAACCCAGAAATGCATCCTTTTGGGGCGGAGGGAGTACTAGTCAGTGGTCACCTGACCATCTTCAATACGAACACAACTAGCAGCATCCATGTGTTTAGAGTTGTGCGATGCTTATGCTTGATTTTGATTTTAGATAACCAACCCAATTGGTGGCCACGACCGAGTTTGCCTAATCGCTTTAGCTCCAATGGTCATCTCACCTTTCGCTATAGTTAAACGGTTGAATAGTCATTGTCTTTCAGTCAAAGTATCACTTTTGTTTTGTTCATGACAATTTCTTCAGAGTGTCCTAAACATAACATTAAGTCGTCATTATTATGACAAGATTACTTGTATAATAAGTCTAGTCACACAAATAGCTTGTCATTTAATCAGAACCCATTTGTACAAAGAATTTATGAGTGCTTGTATTAAGTGTCCATTTATAGAAGAAAATGGAATATTAAGAAAGAAAAATGAGAAAAAAATGAGTTGATAGAATTCCAAGCAAGTGAAGGACTTTTCCGAATAACACATCTCATTACTACTAATTAGAGACTTATTTTGCATCTTACATGTTAATCACCATAAAACATGCTAGATAATAATATGTGTTTACATAAAGGGCTCTTGTTTTTCTCTCGTCTGGGCCAGTTGTATCTAATGTGTTTTAGGGTTATTGTTATAATAACCGGGGAATTTTAGCGTAAAAGTACTATGAGTAATAGTGATTTTCAGAGAATCATGTTTGAAGTTGGAAGGATCACTTTTAAAATATGATTATTTGAACTTCAATAGTCCAATATCCTAATGTTTTAATCAGATCCAAGCCAAAACTAAAAGTATTTCTTTAGTCTATAGTAACTAATATATTTTAATCATATTGTGTCTAAAATTGATCATCTAAATTTAATCTCAAAATTATTTCTTGGTGCATATTTGGTCTTTCCTCTAATATATGACGCCTTAAAATATAATAGTTGTGCCTCAGTCCACTTAAACTATGCAAAGACTAAAGAACATTTATTTTTCATATTTTTCTATGAAGAGTAATAGTTGATCATTACATTAGGTCGTTGTGAGTCATGACAAAATTAGACCTCAGCATTATTGCCTACAAAATTGTATATAGAAAGATCACTTGTCTTTGCTCACACGTTAAACCAAACCACGCATCTTCACTTGGTCTCAGTGCTTCAAGGCTTTCGGATATTTAAGAAATTTTAGATGGATTTTCTGTTTTAATTTTTTTTGGATATGTTAGATTTTTCTTATATCTGTACAAGTAGCGATTCTAGTAGATTCTAGAAGGCGAAAGTGAGTTGTCCCAATTTCTGAACTAGTTCATCACATGCACATTACCTAACTTTTAATATTGTTTGGGATGTTTGGCCCATGGGCAGACCCAAAGCGGTAGAGTAGCCAAGTTACATTTTGGCTTAATCTTGTCAATTCGTTCAATACTAGTAGAACCAAATTAAGACAATGGTACTAAACTAATTGACATGATTTCAAAAACAAAAAAAGTTCATTTTACTCCCTTGACGAATCTACTTTGTCCACATAACCCCTAAGCAAAATTAAAGCTTGATTTACTTCCTCAAACTACTATTTTGGTTGGTCTAATCTATTCCGTAATAAGATTTTTCTCTTGTATTTCTCCATGTACAAATCTAGTTGGAACTTCCAGTTTTGTGAGAGGATAGAGAACATGATGCCTTATGTTAAAAATATATTAAGAATTTTTCATGGTTATTTTCATCGGTTAGGAACATTAATATAAAATTGATCTTAGCGACACCATAGTATGAAATATAATCGTAAAAGATTCATGATGCACTTTTCTGACATATGCTAGCATGTTATAAGTCATCTCATAAAAAGTTTAAAATTAAAACTCAACTTGTACCTAGAGGAACAGATACAGAAATTTCATAGGAGGCAAATTATTGGAGCAACTAATAAATAACACAAATGGAATAAATTGAGCCTAAATTTTATTCGTGATGGTTAAGTGAACAAAGTCAATTGGCGAGGGTAGTAAAATAGATGTTTTCTATTAAGATTCTGCGCTAACAAAATCTTTGAGCTGCTAAAAGCAAAAAGGACTAATCACTTTGGAGATCCCGTTCTTGGTTTATATAGCATATACACCAGGTTGATTCTGTACAGAAACGCTCTGACATCTTATTCATATCACACAAATTTACATTTTACAAGTAGCTCACCTTCCATCACATATTCGCAGCTAGTAGTCCTAGTACTACTCACTATTTACACCTCAAATATACCACTAGCGTGTCAGAGCCTCAGAGAAGAGAAGTAGCGACAGGTTACAACGAGAGCAGGAGGCCACTGAAAGCCACACAGTTCCCTCCTTTGACAGTACTCTGCTCGTCTCCAGATGCATCTCACGCCCACTTGGCCATGACGGACATGCCGCCGGCGCCGAGGAGGACGGCGAGGAAGGAGGCGATCTGGAGCCTGACGCTCCCCTGCAGCTTGGGCCCCATGAAGTCCGCGGCGAGGAGGTCGACGAGCGCCATGTAGTGGAGCAGCCCGGCCGAGGCCGCGTTCAGCAGGCCTACGACGATGAGCGCCGTCGGGCTGCTGTCGCTGTACACCCTGGTGAGCGCGAGCCCCAGCGCGATCCCGAACGGCGTCGTGGTGGAGAAGAAGAACACCAGCACCGTCCTCATCCGCGCCCCGTACTCCGCCTGCAAGATGCAGCCGCCCAGCCCCATCCCCTCGAAGAGCTGGTGGAAGCACAGCGCCGCCACCAGCGGCCGGATCGTGCACACGTTCTGCGACGCGCCCATCCCCAGCCCGATCACCACCGAGTGCACCACGATCCCCATCTCCAGGACCTGCCATGGTTGGATCAATGATCAAGAACAGCGAACACAGGTTTCAATTTTCAAAAAGATGCACACAGAAACGTGTATATCTATTGTGTACAACGGGCGAGATTACCTGAACAATGACACGGTTTCTGAGCAGCTGCGTTCTGCCGGCCTCGACGTCCTCCTCGACCTTGTCCACGGCGCCCTCCGGCCTCTCCGGCTCACTACTCATGTCTACCAGATGTCCATGGCAGGGGCAGCGCGACCCTTGCGGAAGAGGAGGGCTGTCATGGCCATGGTGCGCGACGGCAGCGCTGGCCTTACCCTTATTACCACGGGTGTGGAACGAGAGCATGAGCGAGTCGACCATGAGCGTGAACACGGCGGCGAGCATGGCGACGAACGCCGTGAAGGGGAACTCCGCCCACGGCCTCCGCGGCAGGCACGGCGAGGTGAGGTCGTTGAAGGAGTCCGGGAGCACGTGCATGTACCCCGTGCCGAGGATGACGCCCGACGCGAAGGCCTTGACGACGACGAAGAGGTTGCCGTCGGGCCGGAGCGCGGGCACGGAGCGGGAGACGAGCGGGAGGCACACGCCGGCCATGCTGGCGAGGAGGATCGCCGGGATGGCGATCAGCTTCAGGCGCAGCGCCCTCGGGACGCTGTGGCATTTGCCCCCGATGGCCGGGCCGCCGCACACGCCGTGGGTCGTCGTTGTTGTCGCCGGTGGTGCTTCGTTTGTTGGCTCGGTTTGTGCAAAGGTGGTGAGGGCCAGTGAGGAGGATGTGAGCACGAGGAGAGTGAAGGCGAACGCTCTTCTTGGTGTTTGAGAAGACATATTTTCACTTCGAGCTGAAGTGTTGAGGTTTGTATGATTGTGTTGGTGTGTGGACTTGCTGTTGTGTCGAGATGAACCTTGACAAGGCTTTTATAGGAGGGAAGAGGAACGCATGAGAAGAGAGCTCCAAGATAGATGACTCCATGAAGCTTATTATACAAATAAAAATCAGATAACGAGGTGCCAAAAATGGCCATGCATGTCGGCTGTACACATATGCATGTCAATTGACAATTTGACACAAGAAAAAATAGATCAAAGCGCGGATCTTGATGCAGCATCCGCTCGACCGTTGTTCAGCATGCACGGTAGTATTGACCTTGCAGTTACAGCCAAGTTGTGCAGGAGTGACGCACGCAAAGGGGCATTCCGGGCAAGCCGTGTGGCGGCCACGAGCCGGCAGCGGGGAGGCCACGCGCGCCTCGCTCCCGTCCCCGTGCCGTACGGCTCCGTACTTCCTGGAGCGCGAGGGCGGCACGCGCCCCGTCGGCCGGCAGGACGCTGGCACCTGTGGCCCACGCTGTCCTGGGCCCAGGTGTAAGTGACGCGAGTGAGCCCTCGGGGACACTGGTTACGTGGTGCAAAGGGATTTCGGTGGGCGCCCGACACGCCGCTGGTTTGTTCTGATGCTGCGGGCGAAGCAGAGCGGCCGTGGGAGGTTAAACCGATCGGTCGACTAAACAAGGAACTTATGTGCTTTTTAGGCCGGTCTCAGTGGGGGTTTCATCGACACACTTACCTAGAGTGACACATCATCTAAGAGAAGTTTGAAACTATGATGAAACACCCTCCCTCAATGCAAAGTTTCATCTCGTGTTGTTCCCAAGACAACATGCAAGACACAAGCTGTCTAGAGTACCGTGTAGAGAGTTTCATGAGGATGAAACTCATTTCACATCTCTCTTCATTAATACACTGCCACATCATCAAAAATGCTGACATGTCAGTCTATTTAATGCTGATGAAACTCCCACTGAGACTGACCTTATTACTAGTAGGTTTGGGGCACGTGTTATAAAAATAACATAAATTTTAAAAAAAATCTTAGTCTATACGACGAAATTTTCGTATCAGGGTTACTCTTACCCCTCTAACACCGTCGAATTTTATGATGACGATCGGACGCTCTAGATTAATCTAAAGAGTCTATGTTGACTACATCGCTCCTACATCGTCGGATTTTATGATGATCTAATGCTCTAGATTAATCTAAAGAGTCCATGTTGACTACATCATTGATTTAGTATTTTTTTAAAAAAAACACGTGTCTGTGGCACGTGCCCTTCTGCTATTTTTTAAAAAATAAGTATGTAAAATAATGTATACTTTTGTTAGATCGCATATTAAAATTATTCAATAGCATTCATATTAAAAATTATATATTCATACATCGAAAGCTTGGGCCTCCGGCGGAAACAGAAGGAAATTTTTTATAATTAAATCTTAAACAATCAGCAACATATATAAAAAAAATATTCACGATACATGTATCCATGAGCAACTCGGCACCGCAGCCAGCCTTTTGATGATGGGGAGGCCGAGAAGGTTGCTCTCCTCGTCGCCGGTGTCGTGGAGCAACGACGCTACGCACTCGACGGCACCAGACACCGTCACAACGCGGAGCACGTTCCGCTTCTACATGGCAAGCTTGACACTACGAGCGTCGTGGCCACCCTTGCGCCGCGCTCTACGCCGACGCCCTTGCAAAAAATATGAACTCTGAATAGATGATGAGAATGAAGGGAGAGATTGTGTGCTTTGAGAATAAGGAGTAGGGGGCAGGAGGGCTAAGGAGATGAACCTGGACGTCCACGACTATGGTAAGTAATTGATTCCCTAATTGACTCCCACAACTATGGTAAGTAATCAAGTTTTAAAAGGAAGTAGACACCCGATTGCGTAGATGTCATTCCTTTTTTGAAAGGAAACCTTGACTGGTACACAACACATATATGGACGCTAGCCATCTACAAAAGGAAAGAAGGAAATTCAAATTCCTTGATGCACATGGCCATATAAAGAAAGGAAAGCGGACGAATTTCAAAAGGAAGGTCTAGGCGCCCTGATTGCATAGGAAGGTGGAGGAAAGTAAAGGGGTGTTTTTTTGGAAGGAAACCAACGTATCTTTTTGCATACGAATACAACGAATAGAAAGGAAAGGAAAGCGGCGCCTTGATTGCATTACCATACAAAGAAGTAAAGAACGCGATCAAAAGGAAAGGAATGCAGGCGAATTTACAAAGTAAGGTGGAGGAAAGGAAATGAGTGTTTTTTTGGAAGGAAACCAGCGTATCTTTTTGCATACGAATACAACGAATAGAAAGGAAAGGAAAGCGACGCCTTGATTGCATTACCATACAAAGAACGCGATCAAAAGGAAAGGAAGGCAGGCGAATTTCTAAAGGAGGGTGGAGGAAAGGAAAGGGGTGTTTTTTGGAAGGAAACCAGCGTATCTTTTGCATACGAATACAACGAACAGAAAGGAAAGAAAAGCGGCGCCTTGATTGCATTACCATACAAAGAACGCGATCAAAAGGAAAGCAAGGCAGCGGATATAAAAAAATGCCAAGGTGAGAAAGAATAGGGGGGCGGGATGGCGCCGAGGCTCAAAAGAACGGGGGTTGACGACCAAACGCGTCTACCCCCTGTCGTCCGGGGCCACCTTTTGGCATAGCGGGTCCTTTGTGAGGTTTAGGAGGGTAATTTTTTGGGTGAGAAACCGTTTCAATTGTGACACTCTTTATGTCCTTTTTATTATTTATTATTAGCCAAAACCCTTTTGTTATTTTATGACACTCAGAGACTCAACAGCGTATTGGCGTGTTGCTGCAGCTGGTTGTCGCTAACTGTTTAACCATGGCTGACATACAACTGTGGGTGCACCTACCCACAGAATTAGACGTCGAGATAACACATTACACATGTACGCTTAAATTCTATGTACAACGCTGGTACTTGCCTTGTTGGCTGCACGTAAGTTTGTGGTAACATACCTCCCTCTTGAAGCACGTGTCATGATCCTAAAAAGCACGGTCCACACACGACCCAGCCCAAGACGAATAATGCTTGGGTCGGCAGGACACTATGTATAGTGTAGTGTTTGGGTCGCCTTACTTCCACGTAGTGTCAGCCGAGATACGATATGATTTTTTCCAGGTACTATATGGCATGATTACCTTGGACCATAGTACTGGCAAATAGATATATGTTAAACTATTTTTTATGAAATATATATATATATATATGTATTTATATAAATTTATGACATTGATCTATATTTATGGATGAAATTGATAAAGTTTTGAGTTGAATGAGTGATGCATAGTGCCAGGCCGGCACGAACATGTTGGACCCACAGTGCTAGCACGACACTATAAAAAGAGCATGCATGCTATAGTATCTGGCTGGAAAGAGAGCACGGCGTACCAGTACAACGCTTTACGGCTCACCGAAATAATCAAGCTTTCTTAGATACACTGCGTGACATACCAGTAATTTTGGTACATCGGTATCCCAAGAAATAGTGTCACTTGAAGTCTGCAGAGTACATACACATGAATTTCTCGGGACAACCCCACCTAGTTGCAGAGCCCTACAGGAAACTCAACTTTCCACTTTCACTTGCATTGGGTCTGAATCTGTATTCATATCATTTGCAGCTTCGTTTCTCTCTTCGACATCTTCGTCACGAGTAGCTTCTTTCTGGTAAACCATCTCTCTCAATCTTGTCAGCTCTAGATCTTTGGCTTCCAACTCATCTTGCAGAATGGACACCTGTAAAAGATGCGAGTGCAAGATATTTAGCGGCCTGAAAGGCAACGGACCATGCTATGCAGTAACAAGGATGGAGCCTAACAAGGATGGAGCCTACCATTTCGTTTGATCTCTCCACATCATTTGTTACACCATCCATGTGTTTATACAAAACTGACAACAAAAGAAAAAGGGTTAAACGTATACATCTAAGCATAGCTATAGTTCTGTAACAAAATAAGTAATTTACTTAATACAAACTTGTATGATCCTGTTGTCACAAGGAAAAAAAACATCTAACATATATTTTGGTACCAAAGTCAACGGTTCTCAGCAAACAAATTCGTTTTTTTTGTCAAACACACAAAGAGCTGTACAACACTACACACCCAAGAACACCAGACACACCACACAAAAATTAGAGCACTCACACTACGTTCAAAATACAAAACGACTACAAATGCTAGAACAGGAGATACTATAAAATGTAATTCGCACAGCTACCCCAGACCCAGAGCGGGAAGATACTTGAAAGTAAATGTGATAACGATTACCAGATGGAATACTGGAACTGAGCACATCATCTCATCGTGTCCTTATTTTCAATAACAGACTGACAGGCATAGCAAACTACAAATAGTTCATCTTACGTGGATTCCATGTCCATGTTACAAGTCTATTTTGGTAAAATAAAACTGTCACCTGTGATTCAATTTCTTTCCCAGCAATGTGTTCAATGTTTACCATGAATGAATATCCTAAGCACCTCCGTCATTGAGCACGCTAGCACTGAAATCTAATCGTGATAGCACAGTGCAATAAATGACAAATAACCAAAAAAAAAGGGAAGTGTAGCAAAGGATACTCTTGGTAGTACTACAAACATTAATAACTCAAATGCATAAAAAATTATAAAGAAAGCAGTCAATATTGATTGAGACAAAATCACTAACCATCAAATTGGTTCCTGAGCTCATTGTTCTGGGACTTCAGAACTGCAATTTTCATTCCAAGCTCATGGATCTGTACCAAAGATACATTGTTAAAAGGCATTGATAACAGTCATTGATAAAAGTCCCTTTTTTCTATAGGGCATATTAGGATTTGAGAAAGTAAAAAATATAATTTTTGACTAACAATTAATTGAACTAAATGCATACTTCGTGTAGGAAAATTGTATCGATGGATTTATATTTCAAAGGTATCAATACAACATTAACTTTGTAGCAATTTAAAACATATCGTAACAGATTGGTGGCCAAAGTATGCTTCTAAAAGACTTGTACAAACCCTAATACACACTAAAAAATGGCATGGACTAGTTGGGTAAGAAGATATTATAGGCACATGTTCATGTCAGATGCACTATTTACATAAATAGAGCAGATCTATTTTTTATGTATGTCTTTGGTTGTTCAATGAGTGACCAAGGATTCTTCTCTTACGATGATCATAAATTCAATCAGAAAGCATATCCAAATTTTATATGGTCACAAAGGTAAGCAGGAGTCAGTAAAAGGGCTTACTTTTCCTTCCGATGCCATTGCCCCAATCTCTTCATTTTCCTCTTGCAATGTTCTACATTTAGCCATTAGCATTTTCCCAAGTTTGCTAGATGGAGTAAAATTGACAGCAGCAACGTTGTCCTGTAGCTCCTTTATTTTTTTCTCTTTCTCCTCCACAAGATTCTGCACGAAAGTAGACTAGATTTGATATGCATGGAATAACAGTAGTACCAAGACAATTTTAGCATTCGTAGGCCACTAACAAAACACAAGTTTCAAGTTCTGCCTCATCATATAATTCTTAGTCCTCAACCTAAGGTGAAATCAGTAGTTAAGTCTACAAAAACAAACAAAATATCACAAAATTACCAATCCCTTTTTTTGCGAAATAGCATATCCACTGCTTTCACAATTTCATTTCTTAATGCATCATTTTGGATGGATCACAAACAAATTTCTTGTGTGGTCGATAGGATTATGCATTTGCATGTTATAATACCATATTTGACAGAGAGTACAAAAGTAGAGCAAAAGGAAATCATAAACGTCCTGTTATGTTTCTTTCAAGAAACACAGCAAAGTGTCTCTTTTCTTTTAAGAATCAAACTATACCGGCACACAGCCAAGCAGTGTGCTTGTTCTAAACATACCGGTACAAAACAATACGATAGAATAAGAATTGTCTGATTCAAGTAATGTAACTAACCTTTAAGCGTGTAAATTCCTCATGTATTGCTGGATCAAGCAATAATCTCCTTGTCTGTTAATCGTACAGAAGAATGAACTAAATTAAGCTAGCAAGAACATCAACATTGGTCAAAACAAAATTAAGCCAATTACTAAGGACAATGTCTATAGTAGAATTCAAGTAGCTTTTCAGATTTAACAATGAGAAACTGTACCAATCTTATCAGGCAAGACAAGGCAACTAAAAGGTAATGTATTAAGAAACCAAACAAAAGATAATTGGCTGATACTTTCTCTAGCCAAATGCTTTACACCTCCCTATTCTAGTATCTCGTTCAAGCTTTGGCATTGTCCTGATACTTTCCTGTGTTAAGGCCTTACTGAACTAAGGTTTCTACAAAGAGCGTGCAATGCATTAGTTTACCAACACACCTATTTTTCCAACCATGCAGGAGAGTAGCATGTCATTGCATTAAAGAAGGAATAAAGCACTATACCAAATTCAATGTAATTCCCTTACTGTATATTATACCAAATTTGATATGGAAAGGAAAAAGCACTCTTGATCCCTAAAAGATGATGCCTTGAATAATATCTAAAGACAAATGGTTATTAGGTAGAAGATAAATAGAAATAAACATAATTGTACATTTACTTCAACCGAAGTTGAACAGTATACAGTAGACACCAACAACGAGGGGGGCCACTAAGGCAAAGTTTACTTGCACAGTTTGATGAGTGAGGGAGGGGAGAGAGATTGTCAGCCAGTGACCAAGTCCTTGCTACGGTAAGGTATTTTCTCCTAAGACGAGTAAGCGTAACAGAGCAGCTGTTTTGGATGCTTATGACTGAGTCCTAGTAAAACTTTTATTTCGGTGTGCAGTGCTGAATTGGTCATCAACCCCAGCATGTAAAACACAGTAGTCCATTTTAGAATTGACATAAATGTAATAACATAAGGAGCATTATGTTTACCTGCATTGATGGTGGCCTTAATTGAGTTTTCAAATCCCTAACTGCAGACTGTGAATTTCATAAACACAAAGAAAAAAATCAACAGTCAGGAAAATTACAAAATGAATAAAACAGCAGCAAGGACAATAGTCCCAGATTTTTTAAAAAAATCAAATTACAAAATATCCAGCAGATCAAAAGGTATACCTTCAGTTCTGCAATCTCCTGTTCTCGTTTTGCAAATGTTACAATAAAAGCTGCCTCCCTTTTCTTTGCTTTCTCCAGCTGAGTATGTAACAAAATAAAATAAATTGAAGGAAAGCAGAACAATTTTACTAATCCCGAATACAACCAAATTGACAAAAAGAAAAACCCAACCTGCTCCTTCAATGACTCTTCCGATGACTTCAGGTTACTGAGGTATGAAACCGCTGAAACAGGATCTATATTGAAATAAATTAATTTTACTTGGTGATTTGGTTAGCCATACAAAATATTTGGCAGATTAGTAGTTAATTCACGAACCTGGATTAGCTCCAGAAGGCACAGCTGGAATGTTCTGAAATGCTGAACGCCACTTCTCGATTTCTGATTTGGCAGCTTCCAGTTCCACCTGTGATAATAGTTCAAGAATAATTTCCAGTGAAAAAGGGTGATGAGTTTTAACTGGGTAGAGCAATCAAGGTGTCACTGTAATGGAGTGGAAGCAACATTCAAGCGGCACACTCCACAGACATATATTACTCGATCCATCAAAATCTTCAATTTCATTTTTCTACCCAAATCTTAAAAAACAGCTTATCACTTCAGTACTGCAATTCTACTTATAGCATGTTGGTTTTCTTTTTCTTTTTTGGGGGGGGGGGGGGGGGGGGGGGGGGGTTGATTTTATCGGACTTTTAGCTGACACATTTTATGATGCCGACGTATCAGCAGCAATGCAGATACAGTTATATGGTAAGCGCAGATTGGAGAGTGAATGTGATGGCAAAGACCTGCCCTCATCACCAACCAGGCGCATGTTCCTGTTAGCAAATAGAAGCATTATATCCTAAAACCCTAAACATTTTTAGCATTTTCGTGTTATGGTTCTTTTCTTGTACAGCTAATAGTGGCATGTAAATATTTTCTTTCCACTTGCACGAAAACTGATTACTAAGTGAATGCTGATTTGCAGTAACCAATTTATACCAAAATTATTGAATAAGAAACTAGTTAAACACATTATACAGCTAGGTAACAGTATTTTATGCCCTAGTAAATGAGAACAGCAGAAAAGGTGAATGATAACAAACCTGGCAGGATGCAAGGCTATGTTTACAGTCCTGCAAACTTCAGAGGGGAAGAATGTTAATCCCATATCCATAAACAATATAATGCTTTTATTTGCTAACATAAAATAATTGACTCAAAAGATCAAACATGAAATGTGATACACCTTTCACGAAGAGACAGAATCATTCCTGTCGCAGCTCCTGGTGCACTTTCCTCAACCTTTGTCTTTGCCTGCACAACAATTACAGATCATTGGCTGATATCGAGCTAGCAAGATTTGTTCAAAATTGAAATGTACTAGTTAAGCATCATCTTAACTATAGTTTAGAATGAACTTCGTTTCCACACTGACGAGCTGAGCTAAACCTTACAAAAGTGTGGCTCACATATGTTATATATTGACTAGTTTTAGTATTGGAAGGTAAACAAGTTCAAGCACAATCAGAGCAATACTTAAAGTGAGATTTCTAGCATATGAGTTTTCCAGCCCCAGCTGACGGCCAAAATCACAGAATCGCATGCCTTCCACAGTAATCATGTAACAAATTTAATAATGGGCTAAAAGGAAGTGTTATTTTCTTGCTTGCTGCGTCACTTGGAACCTGTATAACACAGTATACGATTCTACTTCATACTCAAACATAGGATATACCATCTTTCGATTATACTACAAACTATTTCGTTTCATAATGCTTATCTGATAAGAAAACAGCCATAGAATCTCATTCATGGACCAAAGTTTCAGTGCCTAGGATTGTTAGTAGGCCAGGATGCATGTTTTTCGTTTCTTACCTGGCCTTTTCTGGTTCAACTACTTCCAAGGGCGAGTCAGATTGGTTCTACTCCACAATTAACCAGTTCTTTGCCCCTAGGTTGGCATGTCAAGGCTAACAATCCTAACATTCCCTGAACACCTAACCATTTTTCACTTAATATAATGCCGTGAAGCGCAAGCTTATCTATTTGGCATTTTGGCAGGAGAAAATATCTGATCTGAGCTCTATTATCTGGCCAGTAGATTTGGGCATGAGGGTATAAGATGGGCAGCATATTTCTAAACATATGGAAGAGGAAGGTAGGGATTCGTATAAAAGGGAGAAAAATGCCTTCATCATGACTTATGCAAACAAATCTCCAATAATTTTGCACCGTTTTTTTTTTTGCCATACAAGGCATTGGAACAAGAAGCAATTTTCCATGCCCAATCCACTCATAAACTGCCACCTCAACACTCAAATTCCAACTTCTAATTGGTGCCAAACATGAGACGAGTAATTTTCGCAAAGGTACTCCGTCTGACGCAGAATTCACTACAAATTCTTCCAGCGTTGAAGTAGAAGTTAAATGGTTTGCACTAAACCAAAATAATAGTAAGAACCTAACCTTCTTGGAAGCGAATACGTCATCGTCGTCGTCGTCCAGATCGCCGAACGGCCTCTTCTCGCCTGCAGAGAAAAAAAACAGCCGCACCAAGCAAGCAGCATTAAAAAACCAAGTGGATGCGATGGATCATCTCAAAGGAATCCAATGACAACAGCGGAACCCTAAACCAATTTCTCAGGCCCCAGGATACCTGGATCCGTGTTCATCGAAACCGATGGCCGGCGCGGAGGAAGGCGAACGGGGTTAGTGGTCGTCCTCTCTCAGGTGGAGGCAAACAGGAGGAGGAGGAGGCCGGCGGCGGGCGGCGGTGTTCAACCGGGAGGACGGTGGCTTAGGACACGGGTACTCGAGAGTGGTCAGATTTCGGGCTGAGGCTGTGTTCTAGGATTGGGCCGAGGGGGTTGCGGCTGCGGCGGCTTCGGGCTCCAGCACGGTAGGGGGCTGCGACGCTGCGTCCTTGTTCCGGCGAGCTGAAAGTCCCCGGCGAGGATGGCGGCGGCTCAGGCGAGCTACGAAAGAGCGAGGGGAAATCTGCGCCGGGAGTCCGGGACTTGTGTGAGGGTGGTTAACGCGGCCCACTGGATCACCCGGCCACCGGCCCATCAACCAGGAAACCAGCAGCCCACCAAACCGCAAGGTATGGGGCCTCACATGTCACAAACGAGAGCGCCAACGAACGCCCGACAGGCACGACTTTGACCGGATTTGCTCGGGTCCGCATATGCGGCAAGAACGCCGTCGCCGCAAAAGCTGCGTGGAGCAGCGCGCTGCATGCTGCAGAGGCCACTGCAGTGCTGTCAGCTCACATGCGCATGCACAGCTTGTGGTCCCGCGCATTCATGCAATGGATGGCTCCTTTGGCAGTGTTTTTTCTTTCTTTTTTCTTCTATTTATTCATTTTATTATTTAAATGTTTAAATTAAATTCTGATTGCATCACTGTATTTCTTACGATGTGATCTTCGAAACTAGACCACACTCAATTATGTTTGGATGATTTTTTTATTGGAACAATTTTTTTTTTGAACTTGAAACATTTTATCGTGAAGATGGAACAACTGCACACTGTTTATGGTGAATTTGTTCCAACCGTTGGCGGAATTGTTCCGTCTTCGTAAAAATATGTTCCGGAAAAAATCTAATCAAAATATATTCAAGTGTGGTCTACTTTTGTAGATCTCCTCGTAAGAAATATAATGGTACAATCAGAATTTGATTTGGATATTCGGTTCATGAAATACAAATTGTTTTTCAAAATCCTCTTTCATGGGCCCAGCGTGTAATCAGTGCGGGGTGGAAAAGGGATGCTTTGCGTCACTGTGTGGAACGATGGGGCGCCGCACATGCGGCCCCCAGTTGCACCCGACTTTGACGGCACACCAGGCAGTGACGAGAACCAATGCAAGAACAGTTGTGCCGCTGCAATCCGCCGCCCTTCTCAAGCCGCCGCCCTCTCCTGCTCTCCCGTCGCGTATGCTCTCGTTGCTGGCACTACCGACGCTTAGCCTTCCTTCACCAGTTCATGCAGATACTTTGGAGGTGCTGCGCTTGGAGCACTGAGACGAACCACACGTGCAAGACCAGACGGAGCACGACATTGCCACTTCGACTCAGTTCGTCTACATCAAAACGTTTCCGCTGCATCTGCGCGTCAAGTGGTAATCCCGTAATCCATAACCTACAGCGGATCTTTGTTTACGGGGCATAGCTCAGCCTAGTAAGGGTCCTTGTGCTGAAACCAGCCTACCTGGGTTTAAGTTTTTGACTTGTCAACGGTGCTCGCATTTTTCTGGATTTATTCCAGAATTTAATCGGCGCTATTCTTTCAGTGGTAGACGACATGGTCGTCGACAGCGAGCCGCCAGTGGTGACTTCGCCAATCACGAGGATTTGCCGACACAGTCTTTCGGAGGTGCCACTACAAGAAAATGAGCTATCTGCATCCCACGTAAGCAGCGGTCATTTTTAGACCCGGTGCTAATAGGGCTTTAGCACCGGGTCTAAAGATTAACAGGCTGAAAAGAAAGATGGAAATGCTTTAGCACCGGGTGGTAATAAAATATGGCGCTAAAGCCCACCTATTAGCACCTGGTGGTAGCCACCAACCTGTGCTAACTTGCTCAAGCGCATTTAGCACCGGTTGAAGGCTACAACGGCTGCAAATGTAGCGTAGACCCCACCGAGCAGAGCACAGGCGCCCCTTCACCGTACCCTTCTCTTTTATCTCTTCCCATCTCTCTTCTACCTTATCTTTCCCTCTCTCTTCTACCTTATCTCTTCCCCATATCTCTCCACATCCCCACGAGCAAAGTGGTGCGGGCCTGTGGCGGCGTAGGGGCAAGGCCGCGGCGCGCGCGGGCCGGCGCTGGCGTGGGGGCAAGGCCTCGGCGGGCGGAGGTCGCCCGGCCCCGGCGGTAGCATCGGCGCGGGTCGGCACCGCGTGGGGGCAAGGCCGCGGTGGCGCGCGGCGGCCTGGCCCCGGCGGCAGCGTCGGCGCGGGCATGCGCGGGGGGCAAGGCCGCGCCGCGCGCGCCGACGCCGGCGTGGGTCGGCGCGGCGGCCGGAGGCGGCCTAGCCCCTGCGACAACATCGACGCGGGCGGGCGCGGGGGCAAGGTCGCGGTTAGGGCTAGACGCCAAGCCAAGAACTCGTGAGCTGGTTCGGCTCGGTCACAGCTCGGCTCAGCTCGACTCGCCTCGGTGGACTTTTTAACGAGCCAAGCTGCTAATTTTGCTCGTTTGGATAACAAGCTAGCTCGAGCCAGCTTGCGAGCTGCTCGCAAGCCAACCAAGCCAGAAGGGTAAGGTCTTAACAAAGAGAGCCGAACTATTGGAGCCAACCTATGCATAGTTGAACCAAGCCATGCATAATGAATTTTGGAGTTTATAACTTCATTATTACTATTTTTATATTTTATATATGTTGAGGTGGTAATACTAAATTTACATTGGGCTTCTGAGCTCGTTTGAGCCTAACGAGCTGGCTCGCGAGCCTAACGAGCCGAGCCGAGCCAGCCTTTTTACTCGTTTTGCTAATGAGCCGAGCCAGCTCGTTAACCTAACAAGCCAGGCCGAGCTGAGCCGAGCTGGCTCGGCGTCCAGCCCTAGCCGCGGTGGGTGCGGCGGCCGGAGGTCGCCCGGCCTGGCGGCGCGGTGGTGCGCTGGAGGATATGGAGGTGGGCGAGTACTCTGTGAAGCTTAGGGAGATGTACCAATTTCGTGAGTCAGTTTTGGTTCGGACTGTTCCAATTTTGTGAATCATTTTGTATGACATGGTTACCTCTTGTATAATATGTAGATCTTGAGTGTTGTAATTGTGGGTTTAATGTTATAACACAAGTGAAGTTCTTTCTTTTATGTTTATTGATTGAAGAACAAGATCATGAGAAAGATACGGTGATGGAAAGAGAGGAGGAGTAGGAGAGAGAATTTACTTTTTTCCCATAAATTTCTTTTGCACCAGGTGGTGTTCTAACCCGGTGGTAAACGTAGTCCTTTAGCACCGGGTATTTGAACCGGTGCTAAAAGAGCACCCCTTTAGCACCGGAAGATCTGCACCGGTTGGGAAACCGACGCTAAAGGGGGGTTCCCAACCGGTGCAGATGTCGTCTTGTCCAGTAGTGTGCTCATAAGGGTAGAGTTGCGTGTGTGTTATATGGGCAAGTGTGCGTGCGTGTTTGTAAGCGTCTCTGTATGTACTGTGTATTTTTTTTTAAAAAAGAAAGAAACAGGCGAGAAATATGTACCTCCATAGGCCGCGTGAATTTGGAGCCACGGCAGGGGCTCTCCCGTTTTTAACGTATCATCACGAGGCGCGTGTCACCGTATATTTTTTAACAGTCTGTCTCCTCTTTTTTTTTTGGGCCACGTCCGTCTCCTCTGTGTACCGACCCGTTTCATTCAATCATTTCCCAAAACTTTGGCCTGCTTTAGTCCTGTTGTTGGGCTTTGTTCCAGCAGGTGGCTTTGGGCTACCATGGGCATCGTCCGTGTCTGCTCAATATTTCGTGCGGCTGTCCTTGGCCCAAGCAGGCATCGGTGCTTCGTAGGCTTTGTGGTCCATATACCCCTGTCGCCGCCGCTTCTCCTCTCTCTTTCTTCGTCGGCTTCCTCGATAGGTTCTTTCCTTGGTGTCTATGTTCCTCGCTGCTTCAACCTGGGATTCCTTCGTTGCCTATGGATGCTACTGCCCTGTGTTGGTGACTCGCCGGCCTCTTCCTGTGTACTTAAGGAGCGCCTGCTACGCGGCGGCGAGGCCCCCTCCCCCCCTCAGCTCGCAGTGGGCGCCGTCGTCTGTGACCCACTCGAGGCAGAGGTTGCCGCCGGCGAGAGAATGAGCTCCGCCTCGACCCGGTGCCCGCCCTCATGGACTGCTCCACATAGCTGGCAGCGGGGGAAGAGAAAGCGAATCTAGAGAAGAAATTTTTTCCCTGCAATCGGGGTTGCCGCAAGGTCTGACCAAGTGGTGAGGTGAGCCATGAAGCGTTGCAATGTAGGCAGCTCGCCACTGAACTGTTGCTGCACTTCAGCATTGAAGATACCCCCAATATTAACTTCATAAGGAACCTGATACTCCTTGCTTCTTGCAATCTGTGTTGTATGTTGTTGCTCCAAATTGAACTGAGATCATTTTTCAGTCAGAGTTCACATTTGAATTCTTAAATATTGCTGATTGTGGTTTGTTTTAGGTTGAGTTGGTGCTATACTACTATGCGAGCTAATCAGTAGTCTCTGGTTGAGTTCACATGATTTCTGGCTGTCCAATACATGGGCGTTCTTGAATTAATTTTGCCATGGTTTGTCTTTATAAGCCTTGAATTCTTCTTACTCAAAATTTTCAGAACATGGTACACTTTACTGGTGACATGAGCCAAAAGTAATTAGTAGCTTCCTAATCTATTTGTCTCCATGCCCCCCAAAGAAATGATAGATCAATTTCACTTCTTTAGGTGTGTTGAATTATTTGATAGACTTGATAAGAAGACAAAATCATTATTTTCTGATTCACTAACTTATGACTCACAAGGGCTTTTCCCTTAAGTTCCTTTGTTTAACATAGGCAGCAACAACCTGCATGCTGAACACTTGGTACATCTTATCCATACTAGTGTCGCTTCAGCAAATTTAGTTATGGTCACAGTTTGAAGATTTGTGCAAACAAGTGTTAATGCTTCCACCTAGACATCCTGGCTAACATTGCTACTGTGCTTTAATCTCACTGGATGATTGTTTTTTTTTTGAGCCTGGACTCCTAAGTATACAAGTTGTAGTATCTGAACTCTACACAACACACTCACACCACCACACACACGCACACCCCTAGAAACTACAACCTATACACCTCAAACGTCCTTCTGGAGATCACCGAAGCCACAGCCTCATAGACGACGGGCACGCCGTAATCCCATTGTAGCACCACATCAATGTCCAGGACCTGCGCAAACCAAACTGGGGAAAATCCCCTGGGTGAGGCACCCGGGCGAGTATCAGCACTCGAACCCGGGTGGGTAGCCTGAGCACACGCTCAGCTGACCAACCGAGCTGGAGCTCGGTTCTCCACTGGATGATTGTTATTTGAACTGATAGTCTCTCTGCATTCTAAACATTCTAAGTTGCATTGATATTCCTTATTTCCAGGTGATGATTTGTATATGTGTCATCCTTTCCACCGGAAGAGCAACAATAATGCTATAAGTACAGTATAATTCTTCTACCTGATGAACGCCGCTGGAATCCGTCAGCAAGTTTATATAGAGGCGCTTTCATTCAGTGATCATGCTCTATCAATTGGTGTGTAAAACAGTGACAGTGACCAGCCTTTTCTAATTGTGTTACAAAACACGAATGATTTATTCTATTATACGCTGCTTATCATTTTTGCTGTTCTTTGTGCGTCTATCACAGTGCACGGATAGCAGAGCCAGAACAGGCGCGGCGAAGCGCGCTACCCCTTCCTAGTGTTTTTGACAAGGTAGTGACGAGATCGTTCCTGGATTTTCCGGTGACGCTTAGCGTCCATGAAGCTATATGGCGCCCTGCATATGCATAAAGGACCGCATATGCATATAAAGGACATGTATATGGTATGGTATGGTATACAGGTGCAGTAGCTAATGTGATGATTAGTACTCTCCATTTACCAACAGAATGTACGTATATAGAGCGTTACTGCTAGTACACTTGTTGTCCCGTGCGTGACGTCGAACAGTTTTACATCGAACACATTCACATACAACACGGAGCAATCAAGCTGGATTACAAGACTACCAGATCGATCGAGGACACACACACACACTACAAAGTACGCCGCGTTATTCATACGAATCGAAGTACATGAGATGAGACGCGCGCGAACTAGTACAGCAGCTAAGCTAAGCTCTAGCTAGCCTAGCCTAGTTGCATCCATTAATGCAAATAGATCCGACAGCCCACTGCACACGAGTACACTTCAAGCCCACTTGGCCATGATGGACATGCCGCCGGCGCCGAGGAGGACGGCGGCGAAGGAGAGGAGCTGGAGCCTGACGCTGCCCTGGAGCTTGGGCCCCATGAAGTCTGCGGCCAGGAGCTCCACGAGCGCCATGTAGTGGAGTAGCCCGGCGGAGGCGGCGTTGAGGATGCCCACCACGATCAGCGCCGTCGGGCTGTTCTCCCTGTACACCTTGGTGAGCGCGAGGCCCAGCGCGATCCCGAACGGCGTCGTGGTGGAGAAGAAGAACACCAGCCCGGACTTCATCTTCAGGCCGTACTCCGCCTGCAGGATGCAGCCGCCGAGGCCCATCCCCTCGAAGAGCTGGTGGAAGCACATGGCGGCGACAAGGGGCCGGATCGTGCACACGCTCTGGGACGCGCCCATGCCCAGCCCGATCACCACCGAGTGCACGATGATACCCATCTCAAGGACCTGCATGCAGCCGTCAGTTGATAAACATGTCTTTCTGAAGTGTTTTCTATGTTTGCCCGCTTAAGTGGTTTCTTAACCACTCAAATTCCCAAATGCCCCTGAATTGCATCCGTATTGCAATATTAAAGGACAAGATAAACATGAGCATATAATATGTAAATCCGAGAGCATTTGGTAGTGATACTCGACTACCCTCTAGCTGATAGTGAACGTGTCAAAACTGCCTTGTTACAATTCTACAAAAACTTCTACCTGATAGTGATACTTCACATCAGTCATGGGTTTCACTACGATCTTCCAGCAAAAGATAAACATTTTAAGTTGGACAACCGAGGCTATTAAGATGATGCATCCTTTTGCCAAAAGAGTAGTTAAGTAAAAATTTTGGCAAGTATATAGGCAGAATAACCAAATGTGTCCTTAAACTATCCTCCAAAGCACAGTTTCGTCTATGATGAACTACGAAAACGACCGTCCTACCCTCAAACTTTTGCAACCGGCTCATTTTTCGTCCATGGGCTAACGTGGAGCGCCACGCTGGCTTGCCTCATCGTCATCCCAGTCAGTATATATGAAAAAAATTACGGTTGTAATTTAGCAGATTAAAGAGACTAGCTGCTAGTAGTCAACTTGAGTCACTTTCACATGCAAGGCTGTGACATATAGCAAGTAAGCAATGTCAAAAGATAAGTAAAGAAAATAAATTAATTAGTGTCAACAGTGTAGTAATGTACTTAACACACTTCCGTTGCGGCTCTATTATCTATCCACTTTGTATAGTCATACAGTTGATCATTTCAATCCTTATGGTGTAAATAGTCAGCTCTTTCACCTCCTGTGACACTGACGGATCTCCAAGAGTTCAAAGAGCAATGGTACAGAGTTGTTGTATACGGAGATGCATTGATTGTTAAACCAATAATCGAGAAGACTTCTCGAAAAAAAAATCGCGACGACATTTTATTACAACATAATCTAGCTGCGAACGTACTCCGTATACGTACGGAGATAACCCTTTAGATTCGCAAGAGGTACGGACACGGAGTAGTTGCTTTTGAAAATTTATGTTTGCAAAAAAACTGCAAGGCCAATCACGAACTACCAACAAGCAAGAAGATGCCTACTACCGGAGCGGCTAGATGGCGACAGGGGATTACCTGAACGACGACACGGTTCCGGCGCAGCTGCACCTTGCTGGCCTCCTCGTCCTCGGGCTTGCCGACCGCCGCAGACTCCGCCGTCACGATGTCGTCCCCATGCCCGTGCCCGTGTCCATGTCCATGCCAGTGCCCGTGCGCCGGGCTCTCGTGGTCGGCGACGGCCGCCGCGCCGCCGCTCCTTTTCCGGTTGTAGAAGGTGAGCATGAGCGAGTCGACCATGAGCGTGAACAGCGCGGCGAGCATGGCGACGAAAGTGGTGAAGGAAAAATCGGCCCATGGCTTCTTGGGCAGGCACGGCGAGGTGAGGTTGCTGAAGGAGTCCGGGAGCACGTGCATGTAGCCCGTGGCGAGGATGACCCCCGACGCGAAGGCCTTGACGATGACGAAGAGGTTGCGGTCGGGCCGGAGCGCCGGGACGGAGCGGGAGAAGAGCGGCAGGCACACGCCGATCACGCTCGCCACCAGGATCGTCGGGATCGCGATCAGCTTCAGCCGCAGCGCCTTCGGCACGTTGTGGCACGCGCCGTCCACGGCCGGGTCGGAGCAGCCGCCGCCGTCGCCGGCCGCCGCCGCTGGCTGCGCGTCGGCGACGAAGGGAGCGGTGGCGGCGGCGGCGAGGAGGAGGAGGAGGGCGGCAAGAGGGAGGCGGGGATGCAGTTGGGTTCGCGGCGACATTTTCGCTCTCGGTTATAACTTTATTACGATCTAAGTAAACTTCGTTCAAGCGAAATTGTGATCCAAGGAACTAGTACTAGCAGGACGTTGTAGTGTGTGCCGGGTACGGATGTTGTGCTTGACATGGGTTTGCATTTATAGGGTTTGGAACTTTGGAGTCACTTGGAGAGTGATTCTTACCGTACGGCCTCTCTCAAACAAGGAACTTTATTACATTGAAGAAAGGAGGTATTTAATCTAACATGCCGGGCGCTTGGAATTGGAAGACTTATTTTGTTTTGTTCTTACAATTATTTGACAACCAAAAATCACTCTGTCAATATATATTTTTTATATAACACAAAATTATTAGTACCAATAGAACCGGAGGATGCCGCTGATGCCGATGCGATGTGTGAGTGCTTTATATTTTCAGTTCAGTATGTAGCATTCTTGCAATATGGATGTGTAATGTGGTCCCACTCCATCGGATTTTTTTTATAAGACCAATAAATTTGTATATAAAAAACTACGATTATAATTTCTATCACAAAAATATTAATGTAATAATTATGGGCCAAAGCTTTAATTTTTTTCTGACCGAACAGATATAATAAAAAAAACTTTTACATACCTTTCAAATATCAATTGCCTGAAAATGGTGTTTAATTCCGCACCGTTGGTTGGGCTGTCAGAGAACGAGGCCGACCCTGGAATGCTAATCCTCTGTTGGTTGCAGCCGTCGACTGAGAAGTGTAATGTTTCAATCGCGTAAAGTGCAAAATTGTGTTGACTATTGCAGTTGTCAGGTTTTTTCCCCCTCATTTGACGCCACATAGTTAAACCCGTTAGTTCACCCCTAATGAAATGTCATTTTCCTTTGTGTTTGAATTTCAAATTTTACAGTTGATAGACCACATCATACCAATATATATAGTACAAAAATCATTTATAGGATGGTGACCACGCATTATCGTAGTTTTTTTTTTGAATGAACGGCATTTTCGTAGGTTCGAAGCAAGTACTTGACATCTGCTTAACCTTGATTTCAATCAAATATAAAAATTGCACAAAGATATATCAGTTGCTACTGGCGATCGATGAAAAATATGACATTATTTTCTCAGAGGAATGCTCGACGGTTTTGGCGGCGAGCGTGCTGCCGGAGCCAAACGGGGATGCAGTGGTGGCGAGGTCGAGCGGCAGCCAGCACTGTGGAAGAAACAAGGAGGGAAGCGGTGGTAGGAGAAAGAGGTAGGGGCGCCAATAATTGACGGAGGCGGTAGGTCATGCTAGCGTAGCGAGAAAATAAGGTAGAGAGATGGTTGGTGATCATAATAATTAACCATTGATCCAGATTTAAAGACCAAAAATTCAGGTGCAGGAACCTACATATATAAAGGTGTATATATACAGACAGGACAGCCCCGTTTTATTACTGTATATGCTATCTTTTCCTTTCTTTTTCTTTCTGGCGTTCGAAACTAAGCATGCGATTCGTTTAAAAAAAAGGAAACTAAGGATGCGATTTCATGCTGCTCAGCGCAGGCAGCGTGAAGAGCAGGTAGTTGACATCGATCAGTGCTAAGTTGACATTGGAATTCCAGTTGACAATTGTGTAGGATGGAGCAGCCACGCTATACCGTACTGGTACTGTACCTCAGGTCAGCACATCCAAATAGTTTGGGGACTGCTGTGCATACGACCGGCTCAAAAAATTCGGCTGCGGAATAAGCAAAGTGAGATGCTGGCCGACGCACCGTATGTCCGTATGTGGCCCGTACGATCTCTGTACCGTGCACGGTTGAGTTGTCAGCGTCAGGCTACATTCTTTTTAATCCAACAGGCCCTCCTTTTGTAAATTCGTGAAGAAAATCGAAGTATCCATAAGGTAGTATTGGGAGCCTGATTATCGGCCGAATTGGAGGATTTGGATCTAAGAATAATCCTATTGGTCAGACTGTATTCAATATGCATTTGTTGACCAAGAAATATAATTTTTTTTGGGGGAAGGATAACCAAGAAATATAATGGATGTTCAATTCGCAGGCAGCAAATGGACTGCATGTGCATATCGAGCAAGCGCACTCACTACTACAGCAGTATTAGTTTGCTGTCTGAAAATGAGGCCATTCAGCTTCTCATGTTTGCCCAGTGAAATTGTTCGATCACTTTAAATACTGAGAAGAAAAAAGAAAGCTTCACCAGGGAGGACTGAGAGAGAAACAATGGAAGAAACCAAGCTAGTCCAGCACATCGATGGAGCATGATTCATTCCCGTACGGCAGCGGCGCTTGACCGCGTACGGGCCCGGGAATAATCCATGGCGTTAAGCAGCTAACACGACATGGATAAGCTTGTTTGACATGGATAACCTACCTGCACTGCTTATATATGTCGGTTTGAATTGTTGCCCACACTTTGTTTTCGTTATCTCATGGCGAGGACAAACAACGTGTTACTTTTATTCCCGTCGATTCCCCATCCCCTACCATCATCATCATTCACCAATCCATCGTCGTCAACTCCCATGGGTTAGGTTGTGCTGGTGTTCGTGTTGTCATGTTCTCCCATGATCACATGCCCATGGGAAGAGCACAAACATTCAGCAAAAAGCACCAAAATTTGTTGTTCCGGTGGCCGGACTCTCCACGCAGGGAGGAGCGGCGGCGGAGGAGCACGGATCTTAAAGCAATGCAGGCTGAGGGTTCCAGTGGGACGATATACCGATAGATACGAAATGTTAAAGCCTTCAAAGGCGCTTTGTGCAACAAAAGCGTCCAGTGTGCATTCCGGTTAATACATCATATGACATGTTTAACAAAGCGATACGTTAAGATCAGCTGCCCCGTGGCGCGCCAGATGAGTGGCTCAAGGAAACTTGGGTGAGTCAACTGTGACGATGATTTCCTCCAAGCTCGTATCCAAAGGAGCAGGGCAGCTGCCCGTATTGCTTCTGGTTTGTGACATGGATGATGAGCCTCTCTGCAGATTGGCTTGCCGCCCCCCTGTTTTAAGGAAGATAATCCTGGCTCGAGCTTCCTACCTGATAACTGGGTGACGTGCAGTAGTTGACCATGGCTGTAAACAAGAGAGCCCAAGTCATCAATCATGTTGTAACTAACAATCCTATGTTACCAAAAGTCATTGCTCAAAAGGTGAAAATGTATGGTATTACCTGAAGAATTTTGGGCAAAGTTTGAATGGATATTTGATGGAAGTAGCACTCCTGGAGATGCAATCATATTTTGGTCCTTTGTCCTCAGATTCCCTTCCAGTAAGATGCCGACGTAATTATGATCCAGTATTATGTCTTCTCCCACGTTGTAGACGCCATTCACACTAGAAGATTCAGCAATGAGAAGCCTCATCTCATGCATCGCCATTTTTTCAAATATCCCAGGGATAAAAAGCCTCGCAATGACTAGGGCGCTTTCCTGCAATTTAAAAGTACGAATGGTGATGGATGAGCACATATAAATTCTTTCGTTAAAGAAATATCTTTAGTCAACGGAAGTTCGATAATACGCTCTGTTCTGTTTTCCAGTTTGTTTGTTGCGCATGTATTCATAACTCATGGAGATAAAGTTAATGTCAGTACAACATCTCGTTTTCTGATGCTTCCTTGCGTACATGGCCTCATCTCATCACTAAATATGCATATGGCATATCAACTGTTGCAAGAAACATATCTACAGGACTCTCCTCATAGATTCCAGTTTCTTCTTTTTCAAAAACAAATCAATTCAAAATTTCCAGTAAAAGGTAACAAGAGGAATGCTGTGTTTCGCATTTTCTTGAGTCACTATTCGGATTACCAGAAATCTTAAGGTTAAGGTTCCCACTAGTCTTATTTTCTTGGAACTAACTACCATAATAATCAAGTATCAGAATAAAGGTATGAACATGTGATAGCAGTAGGTTTGTACAAATGGACTTGCGGTTAATTATTGCAGCTGTCCTATTTTCCTTAGTAAAGCTAGATCTTCTCTCAACCAAAGCTAACGGTCCCTCTCAGTTCAAAAAAAGCTAACGGTCCCTCCAAGGATCCAATGACCCGTGGGAGTATAGAATTTCTTTTGTGTGATATATAATTCTAGACTACAAACTAGAGTAAGGTAAAGGATACCTTCATAGCAAGTCACCAATCAGAAAATGGACACTGGTTTGGACAAAATTGCATTTAGGCCTACTATAGCACTTGAACGAAAGTTAAATCTGTGATTATGCCAAATCGTTTCGGAATTTACTATCTTAATTCCGTGATTATGCAAAAGCTTATGTTCGCCAATGCTAACTTGAGCTGAAATTACATAGGACTTGTGTAGATTGTTAACCTAGAAAGGCTTATAAAGGTTGGTTTGCTGTCTTCTTGGATGCCGCTGCCGTTTATGAATTCGTTTAGCGATAGAATCGGTAATGAATTCATGTACGAGAGTATGAGGAGCAGTGTCAACATTTATCTTTGAGGGTCATCGTCTTTTCCTAGATGGAGCTCCTATAACTTTCGCGGATCCTCCTGGTGCTGAATTTGTTTCAACCTCAATCTTTCGCGGTCGTCCTCGTCCTGTTTTCTGATCCGGATGCTATATTTGCTTCCCCATTGGTGGCGATATTTGCTTCCTTATTGGCTGCAGTTCCTGTTGGTGGCGATATAATCTGAAAATCGTCTCCATCTTCATCCTGTCCATGCCCCTCTCGTTCATCCGGATTTTTTGCCAAGTACGAGTATCATGAACAAAAATGTTAAACCGATTATTTTGTGGAATCTGTAACAAGATGTTTGCACCGAAAGTTAGTAACATGCAGTAAAAGCACAAACCGTGATAGGCTTTTGGAATGATTCCAAGCAAATTTTATTGTGATCAGAATGTAGCAGCCTTCTGCATATTCTGTAGCAAAAACTTTATATTGCCTCATGTACAAGATAAATGTAGTGCAGGTCGTCATAGTAGTTATCGTTTCATTCAGTACAAATTTGAAATTCACATTAATTGTAAGACTCACACTTGTGAAATGATGAGTCATTTTCTCTCCATCCCATTCTAGGATTTATTGTATTACAAACGCAACACATGAAAAAATGTAATGTTTTAAAAATCGAGTAACTGATTTATAACATTAAAATAGAAAAGGGAAAATAGTACATATTTTCTTGTTTTGGTATGTCCACATAAGAACTATTTCCCAATCGCGCATGTTAAATGGATTTTCAATTTAATCAATCCACTGATCACTAAAAGTCGATGCAAGACTGTACGCCTTCCACCTATAGTGGATGGTCACACACGACAAGTTTGAATATGTTTTTGTAGAATATAATAATAGTTGTTACATGATGCGTATAGGATATGTACTTACCAATGCCTTCTCTATGCCAGGATGACACAAATAGTGAACGAGGTGAAGGCCCTTTTAAAGTCATCATCCGCAGGCCGTTCTTTATGAAGCATTTTTTTCTAGCCATGTTAGGTCGAGCTTCTGTTTAGCATTGGCAAACCTTTTGAACAATTCACTATCTCTAGTTACATCTTTACTCTGCATTTTTTCCTTTATATATTTATCTACATCAATGCCTGTAGCATATTTATCTATATATAAAGGAAAAAAAATGCAGAGTAAGGATGTAACTAGGGACAGTGAATTGTTCAAGAGGTTTGGCCAATGCTAAACAGAAGCTCGACATACCATGGCTGGAAAAGACGCTTCATAAAGAACGGACTGCGGATGACGACTTTAAAAGGGCCTTCGTCTTGTTCACTATTGGTGTCATCTTGGCATAGAGAAGGCATTGGTAATTACAGATCCTCTGCGCGTCATGTACCAACTATTGTGTATACATCTAAAAACATATTCAAAATTGTCGTGTATGTGACCATCCACTATAGGTAGAAGGCGTACAGTCTTGCATCGACTTTTGAGTGATCAGTGGATTGATTAAATTGGAAAATTTATTTAACTTGCGCGACTGGGAAATAGTTCACTATCTGGACATACCAAAACAAGAAAACAGATACTATTTACCTTTTCTATTTTAATGTTGTAAATCAGTTACTCAAATTTTTTTTTAAACATTACAGTTTTTCATGTGCTGCGTTTGTAATACAATATATCCTAGCATGGGATGGAGAGAAAATGACTCATCATTTCACAAGTGTGAGTCTTAGAATTAATGTGAATTCCAAATTTGTACTGAATGAAACAATAACTACTGTGACGACGTGCACTACATTTATCTTGTACAGGAGGCAATGGAAAGTTTTTGCTACAGGATATGCACAAGGCTGCTACATTCTGATAGCAATAAAATTCGCTTGGAATCACACGAAAAACCTATCACGGTTTGTGCTTTTACTGCATGTTACTAACTTTCGGTGCAAACATCTAGTTACAACTCCACACAATAATCGGTTTAACATTTTTGTTCATGATAGTTAGAAGGAAGCGTACTTGGCAAAAAATCTGGATGAACGAGAGGGGCATGGACAGGATGAAGATGGAGACGATTTTCAGATTATATCGCCACCAACAGGAACTGCAGCCAACAACGAAGCAAATATCGCCACCAATGAGGAAGCAAACACAACATCTGGATTAAAAAAAAACGAAAAGAGGACGAGGACGACCGCGAAAGATTGAGGCTGAAACAAATTCAGCACCAGGAGGATCCGTGAAAGTTACAAGAGCTCCATCTAGGAAAAGACGACGACCCTCAAAGATAAATGTTGACACTGCTCCTCGTACTCTCGTACGTGAATTCAGTATCGGTTCTATCGCTAAACGAATTCATAAACGGCAGCCGCATCCTGGAAGACAGCAAACCAACCTTATAAACCTTTCTAGGTTCACAATCTACACAATCCTATGTAATTTCAGCTCAAGTTAGCATTGGCGAACAGAAGATTTGGCATAATCACGGATTTAACTTTCGTTCAAGTGCTATAGTAGGCCTAAATCCAATGTTGTCCAAACCAGTGTCCATTTTCTGATTGGTGACTTGCTATGAAGGTATCCTTTACCTTACTCTAGTTTGTAGTATAGAATTATATATCGCACAAAAGAAATTCTATACTCCCGCAGGTCATTGGATCCTTGGAGGGACCTGTCTTTTCACGACAATGATCCTGAGCACTGATGGACCGAGTTTGAGGGCATCATCAATAGCCTTTTTGTGCATTAGTGTAAATAAATGTGTTTGCTTACTTTCAATTTTCTGAAGCTTAATAATTCTATGGTTGTTTGTTCCTTTCAATGTATATGGATACTGAATGAGAAAACAAGTAAGCAAACATATTCTGAAAGGGTACCTGCCATAGAAAGGCCTCAAAAGATGGATCAGAGTGGCGCAGTTGCTGTATGGTTTCAGCTTCAATGAAGAAATAATGCATCACAGGATCCATAACCATGTCACAAATATAAGGATTCCCAGTTAGCACCTCATACAGACCCAAAGTGCTTCCATGTAATAAAACTGGATCCGATGATTGCCCTCTGCTAGAATCAACCAATTGTCTCTGAATTATCCACTATCCAAAGGGAGCAAGCCAAGGTATATGCTTATTATAGACCAATCAAAGTAATAAAGTATATTTACAAAATGAATATAATCAAGTGATCTTGAGGCGGAAACTGACCTTTTCTACTCCAATCGAAACAAACCATACACCAGTTGCACCTGACCCTTCTCTATAGAGGAGTGGGCCATATTCATTTACTGTTTCTTTTGCATTACTTAACAAATGATCACGTACAGCAGAAGATAGAATACTGACAACAGGATGAGCGTATAAAAGATCGCCAACTCTTGACATTTTCACCAATGGTGGGTTGAACTTAAGCTTCTTCAAGTCTGTCTGACAGGTGAATGTATGAGAACACAATTTGTTGCGAATTGTGAAGCGAAACCACAAAGCCAGTTCATTGTTATTTGGGAACAACAAAAACATGTCAAATTTTCCAGATACCTGCAAAGCATCATTTAGATGGACCATTTCCTTTTCTTCCAATAATCCAGTCTTCCGAAGATTTCGAATGTACTGGTTCATGTGTGTCAATACAGAATATGTTACTTGCGAAGTCTTTAGTGAAGAAAGCACCTGTAAATGTGCAAACATATATTCAGAATCCAGACAAAAGTGAACCCCCAGGAGAGAACAAAGCATCACTCAGTTGGCTAGCTATAGAAGTGCCCATGATACCCACCCATGTTTGAGTCCACAGGGTGGCCTCACGGTTGTTATTAAAATGCCACAGGTACCATTACCTGCTGGTCTAGTTTTAATCAATGGAGCACACTTTGCTTTATTCATGTAGCAAGGTTTTTCTTCGCCATGAATATCAAAAACAGAATTCTGAAGTCTCATGGAGGGCTTTTGGAATATCAAGAGTATGGCATGAATTCATATGAATTTTCCAGGAAGCAAATAACTATTCAAAAACATCCTCCAAATTCCATGATTCAAAAACTCCCCAGCTAATCATTTGTGAACTCACTGAGCCTTTCGGTGCCATTCAAGTACATGCAAACTATCCAAAGATCAAACTCGTCCCATTTCATTTTAGTTCATATAATGTGCATTCTCTAGTTTTGTAAAGATAACTGCTAGTTGAAAAAGAACTGCCAAGATTTTTTTTTTTTGGAAGCTGAAAGCTCTATGATAATCGAGTCAAATGACAGAAGCAAATTTTTTAGCCAATTTATGCCAGTGCCGATGGCTAGGAGCAGCCTCATAGCCACATACCTGAGGGAATGTAACACGAACATCTTCCAAAAAAATTCTAGCTTCCTCCTGTTCAGCATTACTTTCACTAATAACAGTTCTTGCTATCACACTATCACCTGAAGAAGGTAAAATATTATTGAGAACTGGTGATGGTCAAGTAGGATCATACATGTAGGGCCAACTCTAAGCATCTATGAAACAGTGTGAAAAAGAAATAAAAGGACCGAAAAGTGTCCAGAGAAAGACGAATTCAGAACAGCTTTCCGGTGTAACCACAAGAAGAGTTTATTATTGTTCAACTTTAATATGCTAAAGTAATTTCGACCATCCCAATGAAAAGTGAGCAAAGAATGAATATCGCCTCTTGCTTTACGCCTGTACCTGGTTGATTTTACAGAAGAACCATCTCATATGCAAAAAAGTGATGAGAAAGAAATTTCTAGGCCTTTTTTGTGGAATTGTATACCAAAGCAATAATAATTAGTACACTAAAAGTTCTGAATTTTTACCAAGAAAATCATGCAATTGTCTCTGGGCAATTCTATGAGCACGAAGAAATGCAGCACAGATGTAACATCCTGACTCCATTCTTTGAACCGCGAAGTATGTGATAAGCCTTTGAGGCAACCAGCTCTGGAGAAACCTATAGTAAACTGGGAAATGAACGCTGGACCGCAAAACCTTCCAATCACATAATGGTTGACTAGAAACAAGATCCATAGCTTCATCAACTGATCTCATTAACATGTTTGCTGTAGCTTCAGTTATCCATCCCTCTTCAATCATACCCCTGTAAGTGGCTTGCACACCTGATCAAAATATTTACAAAGTAGCCTTCTTTGTTAACTAATTGTATTTAGTACCAAACTAAACATTTCCATGAATTACTAAAAAGATCGTTTCATAAATATATATCAAGAAAAGACACAAGCATGGATTAACTTTGGTAATCTAACAGTAAAAACAGAAAAGCAAAACAGAAGGATGTAAAAAATGAGAAGATAAACAGAAAAGCAAAACGAGAGCCAATGAATGTAGCTATACAAGACCATCATATTTTTCTTTTCTTTTATTTTTTTTCTTTTAGACCATTGAGATTGACCTTATATAAGGTCGTATACAAGTTAAAAGGAGCCTATCTGTTTGGATGATCAACATTGAAAGGTATGTGTTCTAGCTTCTAAGTATTCAGGTTGTTCCAAGGCCAGGATGAGCTGCCGACTTGAAGTATCCTGCGCACAGGTATTGAGGATATAGCACGAGAGAGATTAGCTAGGGAGGACTAGCATTGTTCATAGTTTGATTATCCTAGACTCCTACCCTTAAATAGAATCATGATTCAATGGAAATACCAATCAGGTTCATATACCGAATTGATGCAAGCACGAAGACTCCAAATCAGGTTGTACCTCGTCCATGTAGTACCACTTACAATAAAACTTGACAATGAAATCAGAAGGTAATAAACCAAATCAAATTCATTAGCACATTACGTAACTAGGTCACATACCATTCAAAAGCCGCACACGGATATCCTTTAAGTTCATGGCATACATGTGATAATTTTCATCAGCATGTGGATGCACATGATCATCTCCCAAGTTATTCAATAATGTGATATTTTTCTTCACAGTAACCCAATCAACAGGCCCCAGCTCCTCATCACCCCTAAGATCACCAAAAGCCTCTAGTGCCTTCTTTAGCATTTCATATCTAGTATAATTCAACATGCGAAGCTGCAGCAGCAATCAGAAATTTTCATTAGGAGCATCAACAGAAAAGAACTATGAAACCAAAACTAAGAACTATGATGAGTTAATTCATCACCATTGTCAATTAACCTTTAACTCATAGGCACTAGAATAAAACATATGTAACATATTGCACCATACACTCTACAACTCACTGATTAATCTAAGGAGAAGGAAGACAGGTGTAGGTTACACGTTTAAAATAATGCTAAAGCGGATTCACACACATAAAAACACAGAACCATAGATGATTTTCACACATGGCGATTTGTAAAGCTAACCTTCATTGCTGACAATTTGCCCATACCAAACAGGTGCAACAAAAATTGTGTGGTAGAACCATTCAATACCAATGTCAGAAACACGATGCCACCAGTGAAGAACACAAACTGCTTGACATGTAACTAAATTAGAATAGCTCAAAATTAAATGTTTCAGATTTCGTCAGGGAAAATAACATACCATTATTCCAACTTCCGGTTTCAAGAAAGATTGAGCTGTATCACCAGCATGCTAGTAAAAATATTTCAGTAAATAACGCAGCAAAAACATATTGATCGATAATGTTTGGAAGCAAAAAGGAGACTACTATTCAACAAGAGACAAAGCAGATGGTCAACTTAATTACTTTCACAGATAGTGATAATGATAGAGAAACAGCCCCTCGCAGCCCTGACCAAACCAGAATTGTGGCTTCTTTCAAGTCCAAACCATACCCGAAGTATCGCAACAACGGATAAAAAAGACATACAACTACAACCCGACTTATTTGCACAAAGACATAGAGCAGAAGAAGGAAACCCCATGAAGTGCCTAGAAGAGCAAGAAATAAAAGAAAATTATAAGCTGCACCAATATGAATTAGAACAAAGTACATTGTATGAAGAAATTCCATTTCTGCAGATGCAAAATATTTCAAATTGCAATTCTCCTGAGATGAATTAGAACAAATCACACCTAGCAGTGACTAGTTCAGAATACGTTATGAATACAAAATTACATATTGCTTGCATATGCCTGAAATAATGTCCACATGGTTGACAGCATGTTACCATACTGCATACACAATTACATATCGCATCAGCATAGGCCTGATAATGCCCACATGATGAAAACTAGAAACAGAACAATTTTTTTACCAAGAGAGGAGAAAGTTTGGTAAGCAAGAAACATAATGGTTGTGAAAGGCAGTAAAATGCTGTTAGTGTTTCTATCTTGGTAGAAATGAAGTATAAGAGATATAGAAAATGAATACCATGATTCTCAAAATGGGTGCCGTATTCTAGTACACCATCTGCAATAACAACCCCACTGAGGGTAATTCACATGTAAGTGTCATTATAATGGTGTGTATATAAATTAGAGAAGCGTTCAAACAAAGGCAAGAACAGTCTGGTTTCCCCAAGCAAAAGGAAAAAAAAAAGACAATACTTTTTTCAAGGAACTAGAGAAAGCTATCGATACCTCAATATGAAAATAAGCGTGTTCGCAACATAAGCAACCAATTCCCTGAATACAAATAAAATAATGATCAGATATTACCGAATTTAATGTCGACTGGAGATATCAATGAACTATATTTAGCCCCATACTGTTCCTCCTAAAAGAAGATATAAGTATATCAACGACATTAGGAATGGTGCCAGACACATTTTGGCAAATGATGAGTATTGGTGGTGATGCTTAAGGGTGTGATTTTATACTTCTTTTTTACAGATTATGAAATCCAATATACTGCCGCAGAGGCCGAATTTTAGGACGCTGCTGATGAAAAATATATTGTCTATTAACATAAAAATCAATAGAGGTGTATATGTGTGTTTTGCGAGGACAAACAGAGGTTGACAAGTGCATAGACTTTAAAGTAGCAGATTTTAATGTACGTCACTAGGTTCTGATAATACGCACAAGAAAGTGGTATGAACGGTATTAAGGAACGGCGGACAAATTATCATATATGACTAGTTCGTCATCTTTGCTAACAACATAAAGTGACATACCAGAAATGATGCAAACTTTGCTGATTGTCACCTTTGGAAGCAGTTTTTCCAAAAGCTGCATAGAACCTGCCAGCTTGACAAGTTAACATTGGAAGGACGATCTTAAACTATATGCAAATCAAATTGTGAAGACAAGTTTTACTTACATTCCCAAGATCATGACGGTCAAAATACCAGAGATTCCCAGTGCGTCTTGGGCCTGATAAAAACAATACTAACACATAAGAAAAGCCTAGAAAAAAGATTACAACTTTTTGGCAGAATTTTGTCTTGCAGATTACCAGTAAAAATGCATCTCAAGTAATATGGAAAAAGGATCTACCATGAGAACTGATACTAACAGTTGTTCCATTTTGTGTCAACTATTTTATGAAACTGAAGCGACGATAGTCATAAAAAAAGAGAGAGCTTGGATATGATCATTATCTTACAGTGAAGAAAGCAATATAGCTCACAACAAGAGTAAGCGTCATCTCTATGATTGTATCATTGAAAATAAAACGCAGCCATAGCAATAATAGAAGTCCAAAGACAAGGCCCAGCGCAACACTGGCAAGAGACGGATAGCAATTATCATTAGAACCTTGGTAGCCATATGGATTGTTTGGAAATTTTTTTAAAAAATCCACATACGATCCAAGTGAAACTTCTGTTAAGAACACAATTATTGACCCTGCATTGAAGCTTCCTCCCAGCGCCATTCGATAGAATAACTGAAAGACAACAATAGAAACCCTGTAGAATGTGTGGTTGTTTAGTGTCAAAGACAATTTTACAATGGTCAATGGTGCAATTTTACAGAATCCAAAAGTTTTTAATAAGATTCCAACACCTTATAATCTACTAAATTAGCTGGTGCTAACAAAAAAACAAATCTCAACCGCATAGCAATCAATAGTATGAATAGATAGCTAGCTCAGGATTAGTCTAGGTCCTTGCCGTATTGTCAGCTTATGTTAGTAAAGAAAAAAAAAACTGTATTGCATTCTATACTGTTATATGATGGAATATACCTCATTGGAAACAAACAACTTATGTGTAACCCATATGTTTTCTAAAGCTTTAGGAGTTGTTATTACAATGCCTTTTGTGTTTCATTCTCATAAATGCAAAAAGGAAAGCATGTTTAAAATAAAGATGAAAGTAAAGAGTCATGGAAACTTACGCATCATTCATTAAAGACTCTCCCTCAATAAGCGTGCTGAGTTTTTACTTGCTCCTAGATCCTTCAGATATGCAACGACAGCAACAGGATCGGTGGCACTAAGCAGGCCACCCAACAACAATGCTGTTTTCCAGTTCCAATTGTAAGGAAAGGTAATCTGTTGCAAATGAACTAGCTAATATCAATTCAAAGCATTAAAGATGCTGGTATATGTCCATTATAAATACAAGCACACCTTTATAGCAGTGCCAAGGATGCATGTTGATATATCACACCTGGACCAGCAAGTAACAACATCTGTGCCATGCATCTCTGTAAAATAAACATTTTAGGAACACAAAGAGATATGTGCAACTTACATCAGAAAAATGGCAGGGGAAGAGAACAACATGTCACTACTAAAAGTGCCATTTAATATTAGATTGTCATAGTGAAAATAAAACAAGAGTAGGTAGTGTCCGCTGCCCTGGGATTCCAACAGTGGCCCAACAATAATGCAGAAGTATGGCTAACTGGGGGTGTGTACGGTGATCGGGTTGAGCAACGCACACAGGCACCATGAAGTGTGCTGGCGATTAGAAGCTGCTACTACAGGGGATGGCCACAAAGGTGATCAGAATGTCGGGTAATGATGGGCAATACCCTACCCTTATTTTCATGGGTAGAAAATTCTTTACCTATACCCTCTCCATTTTTTCTGCGTAAGCGTCGGGGAATGGATATGGCTGACCCAGTGCCATCTAGTCAATTTTGTCTTGTCCTGATGGCAAGATCGGTCAAAGAAGCGGTCACTTGACGGTAACAGCCTTCAGTGGCAGACACCACTAAAGGAGGAAAAAAATGGTGGCAGTTTCAGATGTAGAGGAAAAGTAGTGGCTGAAGCACAATGGCTAGAAATAGTGGCTGAAGCACAATTCCTGCAAAGAATATAACTGCAAAGAGCCAGCCCAGAAAGAACCAAGTATTGCTACCATAAGAATTAGATTCAATAAAGATTCATGCAGAATCAGCAGTAAGAGGTAAATTAAATATCTACTAGAATTTGATCGACTCAACACAAAGAGTTGCGAGCACTGAGCAAAGCGGCATAGTTCTTAACTTAGTTAGGCCACTCAGATTTCATCATACATAGAAAAACTTAATAAGATACCTTTATTTGGTGTGCCTCCATTGAAAAAGAGCTTTCAAAGAGAAGAGCAGGAAGAAAAACAGCCAAGAGAAGATCAGGGTTTATGTCAGCCCCTGTAATTTTGGAAACATATTAGCAAGTGGTTAGTCACACAAATTAGTATGCAAGTGTTGCATAGCTTTCGATTATAAAATATATGTAAACTCACATATACGAATGCCAGCTCCAAGTTTGCCTAGACCACAATTTGTCCCGAATTCTGCATGTTTAAGAAATAAATATTCCAGAACTCACAAGCTTAAATTTTAGAGCAAAGGAAACCAGAATTTTTCTTTCTTAGTGGAAACTGAAGAAGAAAGGGTAGAGGAGGGGTGAGACAAACCTAGCCATCCTAGGGCGACACCTAGGATGAGGAGGGCTACCGTGTAGGGAACACGGGTTCCATGGAGGAGATGACGACAGGTGATGCCGAGCACAAGGGATACCCCAGCAAAGAGCACGGCGTCTGCAGGCTCGGCAGCTGGTGCCATGCTCCGATACCTATGCACTCGTGAAAGGATTGATAGATTTCAGATGTCATCAGAAACCTTACCAATTGTGGTCTACACCCTAAGCGTGCAAGATTTCATGCTAATAAATTAAGAAACCTGATGATAGGCGGATCAAAGTAAGAAATATCTAGACAAAATCAGAGTATTTACTTCTATTTTGGTTTACAATTCAAATTCCGTGAAGAAGAGCACATATATATATCATCAAAAGTGTCACATGGATTTGAGTAAGGAATAATTTCATCGAAAGAAGTGAGGTTTTTTGGTGTTCTTGCCCCTACTCTGAAGCGTAATTTACCCTCATTTTTTTCAACTTTGTGATTTTGCCCTCTACTATTAACAAGTCAATGCGATTTTGCCCCTAGTCAATGGTCAAAACAGGGGCAAATGCGCAAAGACCAAGGAAATACAGCATGAAGGTGACTAAACAATCATTCAATTACTTGCCACCCATTCTACATCTCAACTTATTCTTCACTTGACTATGCATGGAAATTGAATAAATTTAGTAGATTTTCATGGAGCTGGGGTAAGCTGAGCGCAACTTGAAATCTGAACATGAAACCAGACACTGAGTCCAATGTAAAGTATAGGGCATGAAAAGAAATTGAACTCAACTGCACTGAGATTAATGAAATTGATAACATTGCCTCGGATTGTGAATAAACCTTGAAGGAATCTGATAGAACTAAAATTCGATCTTACCACCGAATGATACGGGACAGGCAATGCAGACTGCAGACAGGGTCGCTGGATGTGGGCAAGGCGGCCGGAGACAGCGAATCGACCGGAGGCCAGATTGTAAGAGTCGCAATGCCGGCCGCCAGCGCGCAGGGTTGTTCCAGTGGTGGCACGGGCGCGGTCAAGGCGCAAGCCCTCAACAAGCACGGAACGCCGCCGGATCAGGGAGCAGCGCTCGGCGGGCGGCAGGCCGGCGGTGGCCGATGGAGCACAAGATCGAGGAGGGCGGCGCGGAGGACGACGGGAGGGTGGAGGCGCGGCTCGACTCGAGTTCACTCGCGCCGCAGGTCTGGGAGAGGCGTGTGGCCTCGGGCTGCAAAAAGCCAAAACACGGCCCGGAATTATTCACGAGTCACGACGAGCTCTCTCTCTCTCTCTCTCTTTTCTTGGAGGGCCCCAACCGCGGCCTTCCTGTGGCCCGCTAACCGAAACCTTCGCCTTCCGACTAGTCAGAAAGGATTTTCACCGTTCGATCGAGTAGCAAGAGCAAACCTTGGAGGCCTGGACAGAGCGTGGGCGTGGCGGCCGTCTCCCGTCGATCCTTCGTCCACCTGCCCGTGCCAGAGTGCAAGCCAGCGAGCGCTCCCCAACGCCGGCGGAGAGCGGCGATCAGGAAGGGATGGAAGGCCGGCAGGAGGACCTGGCGCGGCAGCTCCCCGACGACGCGCTGGCCGCCCGTCCTCCGCCGCCTCGCGACCTCGCCGTGTCCCGCTGCGTCCGCAAGGCGTGGCACGCCATCATCGACGACCGCCGACTGCTGCTGCCGCACCTCCTTCCGCACAAGGTTGGTGGCATCTTCATCCTCAGTTCTTACGAGTTCTTCGCCCGCCCCACGACGGGCAATGCCATCTCCGGCGAGCTGGACTTCTTGCCCACTGGATTATTGAGATCCATCATCCAGGATTACTGCAACGACCTTTGCCTAAGTTACAAATACGTCTTCAATCCCGCCACACGGAGATGGGCGCCCTTGCCCCCGCGCCCACCTCCCCTTATGAAGCGGGGGGTACTTCCACAACAACGAATACCTCGTGTTTGAGCCTACCATATCACCACACTATGAGGTGTTCTTAATCCCAAGAATTGCATTCAAGAGTAGTCCGGGTGACTTTATGTATCATCGGACTAAACATGAGCCAGATCCTTCAATCGAGGAATCGGAATGGCCACCATCGCGACATGTCCTGCATGTCTTCTCATCAAAGATAGGGCAATGGGAGGAAAGGACTTTTCTCCGCACTGGGCAGGCTATGGGCACTGTTAGTGATATGCGGAGGAATTTTCCTTTCCGTATGAAGCGTTATGCGTCATATTTTCAGAAAGAACATACTTTATGTGCTCTGTGAAGCAAATTTTGTTACGCGGTATATACTCTCTCCTAAGCATCTTCATTTTTCGCTTTTTGTAAACTACATTTAGGTCGAGTGCTTTACTAAAATGATTCTTGGGTGGTTTCATGCTTTGCAGAATATCTTTGTCAGACAACAAGTACCAACTAATTAAACCGCCAGTTGGCATTGAAGTGTCTATGTCTACGAAAACTAAGACATTGTATCTATGAATTAGGAAAATCAGAGAAGGGAGTGCATTGTGCGCTAGTTGATTCCGACCAGATATGGCAACTTCGGGTTTGGACCCTTCAGAAGTCGTGTGACCAAATGGAGTGGATCTTGATGCACCAAGCCAACCATAGGTATATTCTGGCACGTAAAAAACATGACTGTCAAATTAACAGACCTTGGATCTTAAATGATATCAATTATCGCCGACGTTGTGGTCAAGGAGAAACTGTAGTGCAAGAGAAGTTGGAATGGGACTCTGACAATGATAATATTGTTCAAGCTGAAGGAGGGGTTGAGGAGTATGAGGAATGTATTGACTTCCTTGGGTTCCATCCATATAAGGAAGTTGTGTTTTTGAGTGAGTCACACAGAATAGGAGTGGCTTATCATTTGAATAGGAGTGTCATATTTTGGGCACTCGGCAAAGGGTTTGCCGAGCGCCTAGGCCTACACTCGGCAAAATAAAGTAAACTAACGGCCCGTCACGCGCCGTCGCCGTGTGATGACGTGGCGGCGTCCGTGACGACGCCGTTTGCCGAGTGTCGGATCATGACAGTGGGCAAAGACTCACCTCTTTGCCGAGTGTCGGATCACGGCTCTCGGCAAAGCTCTGACCATAAAGCCACGTGACCCTGAGGCTTTGCCGAGTGTCGTGGCAAATACACTCGGCAAATCCTGAGCCTTTGCCGAGTGTCGTGGCAAAAACACTCAGCAAAGGCTTGCCGAGTGTCGTGGCAAAAACACTCAGCAAAGGCTCAGTCTTTGCCGAGTGTATTGCCACGACACTCGGCAAAGCTGAAACCACTCGGCAAAAGGTGACAGAAACTGTACCTTTGCCGAGTGTACATGCAAATACACTCGGCAAAGGCCCTCTTTGCCGAGTACACCTCGGCAAAGCAGCAGCCTATAAATCACAAAAAGCATTACAGGCAGCGCATATAGATAATATTCATAACCATTAATCCATAGGAAACATCACAGGCAGTTCGACAACACAAGTTCACTAGCTCACAACCAAGTCGCGCATTTTTCGCGGAAAAATCGCGCGCTACGCGACCGGCAGGATTCGAACCCGCGACCTCAGCTTCGCGCGTAGCCTCCTCTACCACTGCACCACTAGAGTGTTTGTGTCTACATACCATTTTGATTCCCCTCATATTAATGTTTTCCGAGTGTAAATTCCTTATTTGAGGCTATAAATGACTTCAAATAAAAAGGTGGTGAACTACAATATTTCATAACTTTTCAAGATCTACAACTTTTGTTTTGGTCAAAAGTTCATCCGAGGTCGTTTACAAAATTTGAATTTTCAAATTTGAAAAATTCAAACTTAGATTCGGTTGACAAGATGACTTGAAATAAAAAAGTGGTGAACTACAATGTTTCATAACTTTTCAAGATCTACAACTTTCATTTTGGTCAAAAGTTCATCCGAGATCGTTCACAAAATTTGATTTCGTCTAGCCCTCCAAAAATGTGTTAGTAAAAACCGGTTGTGATGCTCACAACCGGTTTTCAAAAACCGGTTGTGATAGTGAGCATCACAACCGGTTTGTAAGAAAAACCGGTTGTGATATGCCGGCCGACTATCACAACCAGTTTTTGAGAAAAACCGGCTGTGATAGGGGGCATCACAACCGGTTTTTTTCAAAACCGCGCCGGTGGAGGCGGATCGGGCGGCCGCGGCGGCGAGATGTGCGCGACGGCGAGGGGAGGAAGAAGGGGAGCTGCATGGTGACGTCAGCGTGACGTCACCGAGGGCGAGCAGCGCGCGGGAGTTGGAGGGGGCGGAGCAGACTTTGGGAGAGGGAAGGCGGGGCTGGTTTGGACCGCGGGAAGGCGGGGATGGAGCTGGGCCGCGGGGTCGGGTTTCGGCCCAAGGCAAGGTTTTCTCTTTTTCTTTTTCTGTTTTCTCTTTTCTTTTCTATTTTAAGTTTGAATTTGATTTTGAATTCCATTTCAAATCTAACTTGAGTCTTTGGCTAGGTCTTAGGGTTTAGAATTATTTTAAAGTTAGAACAAGCATATGCATATGGCTGGTTTCAAAATATTCTAATGCATTTCATTTTTCTAATGCATTATCCTATTAAAGTGAATCTAGTTTTTAATATTAAAATATTCTTAATTTCCTTTTTAAATGCTCTCTAATTTCTAGGGTGTCACAATAATAGTATTTTGTAACCTTTGGGACTGTCCTTCTCTTCTATTTGTTGCAAGTAGCGTCAACCATTTTCTGACAATGATTGTCTTGATTAGTATCTAGTTTGTTATCTGAGTCGTAATATCTTGTATTTTTCCGTTTGAATAAAGGTGTCAATAACTAGCTTAGCATACTTCCCCTGCTGCATTCCATATATACAATTTGAGCAACTTGTTAATTACAGGGATGGCGGAAGTAGAACTAATTGTCGCCACAAACTTCTTAGGTTCGAACTCCATAATATATTCATTTCGAGAAACTTGTTAATTACAGGGGACACTTTGAATGGCCGGAGTTTACCAAAAAAAAATACAATAATTGTGTCTAATTTGGCAGGCAGATATGTAGTAGAATTGTAGATTATTACTTGCAATGTTAACAATCTCAGAAATCTTAATCCTGGAACAAGCTAACTGGCAATATATCATGAATTAACTTGTTTGGAGCAGTTTGTTAGATTACTGAATAATTGCCCGGAATAGATGATTATGGCGTTTGGGTCCTATATATGGACTGGAATCTAACCATAGTGCAAAGTTCCTGTATGTCTGCACTGAAGAAGCAAAACCATCGCTGCCAGCAGCCAGCATGAGCACCCAGCGCCAGCGGGCGTCGAGAGTCTCTCAAGAACTGTCGTTCTGTAACAACCAGTGACTAGTGAGACAGGTCCGCCGAAGCCCGACAGCGCCCGCCACCGCATGAAGGCGTGAAGCACGTCAGTGACATGGTTCCTGGAGAATGGTTCACAGAGACGAGCAAAAGCTAGGTTAATATCTCATCATATATGGTTTTAATTCTTTTTTCCCAATGACTTCATATTACAGAATGTCCTTGGCGAGTGATAAGTATCACGTGATCAAGCTGCCAACGGGTATTGAAGCGAAAGGATACCCACATGTTTATCTTGGAAAGTCAGCAGAGGGGATCTATTGTGCAGCAATCAAGGGAAGATGCAGAGTTCAAATTTGGAACCTTGCTGAATCGGGTTGCAATATGGAGTGGGTGTTGAAGCATGACAAGCACCTTTGTAAGTGGTTGGCGAAGCACAAGCTAGAGCATACAAGACCATACGAGCATGGCCAAAAAGTTCGAGGACCTTGGACCTTGCAGGACATCAACTACTATTATGATGAACATGATACCGATGATGACAGCATGGAAGCACCAGTGGAAGAGGAATTTGAATGCAGCTCACAAGTACCAGCGGATGAGAAATCTGCATGGAGCTCTGACGATGAATGCATCAGTGATAAATACTATCACGGATCCATGGATATTCTTGGGTTTCATCCGTTCGAAGAGATTATCTTCTTGAGTGAGTCCATAACGAGAGGATTGGCCTATCACTTCAATAGCTCAAAGGTTGAAGTCTTAGGCAATATATATCCAGAAGAATATCATTATGAAGACGATGATGGACAGCTCATAGAATCATCTTTTTCCTTACACACCCTGTTGGCTAGGACAAACTGCAGAGGAGAATAGTTAAAAGTATGCTTTTTTATCGAGCTTGCAACCAAATTTAACAGCGGAGTCAGGTTGTGTTCTTTTCAGTTCAGATATATATACCCACGAATTAATTAATATCAGTTGCTTCGGGCTATATTTTGTAACTTTACTTTGGGTCTGCCTTTTGTTGCAACTTGCAAATGTCAACCATCTTTTGTTTTGGAGGAAAGGAGTGCAATGGGACTATGGGAGGACAAAGACGTGAGGAAGGGTCGTAGCAACTAACCTCAGACTGCAACTTCTTGCCCATTCATAATAACCCTCAAATAAAATTGCTTTCCTAATTTTCTTTTAACAAAAATAATGCACGTGTTGTTTCATCCGTAGTTTCCAAACTCCTTTGATTATGTATCACTCTTAGTAATTGTGTATGACTTGAAACTTTGCACTGGAATTAGCCTTGCACAAAATCTGGCGGCCAGATTGATCCATCACATCCTCTCTCTCTCCCCCTATATATTTCATTCCATCCCAGCACTCACGTAACCTCAAATCCGCCGCCACCACTTTGTATCGTCGACGGGATCACCGTTCCAAGAGCGAGATAACGACAGTCAGCCACCAAGCAAAGGCGAACCTGCTGGCGTAGCTCCCTGATGACGTGCTCACGGACATCCTCCGCCACCTCACGCACCTCGGCCTCGCCTTCTTCCGCTGCATCTACCGGTCGTGGCGCGCTGCCGTGGATGTCCAGCGCCTGCTGCACGCGGCGGATCCCGAGCGCACTGCCCGGCATCTTCATCAACTACCACTGCTATAAATCACTCATGGAGCTTTCTGGCGCCCCTTCACACCGGCGATGGGGGCCTCCCGTCTCTGGCAGGCACCGCTACCTCCCCTACCAGAAGCACCGCGACAGTCATCCGCGACCACTGCAACAGCCTCCTGCTCGTCGACGGCGACGTCACCAACGACGTACTACCACCGCCCGCTGCAGTACGTGCACCGGCCGCCGCACACGTCGAGGTGAACTCTCGCAAGGACAGGTACCTCGTATACGATCCTCGGCTGCCTGGCCGCACAGTCACCCGCTTCCTCCGCAAACGTTTTCTATGACAGGCCAAAGTACAGATTGGATCCTGTGGTTGAGGGGTCTGAATACGAAAATGTGCCCTTCAACCGTGAACTACCCCCTATAGCGTCGCCGCGTCCTCCTCCTTTAGGGTTCATGGTTGGGGGTGGGGTGGAGCACGGTGGCTCTAGAAGAGGTTCTGGGTGGCGGCCAGCCCGATGGAGGTGGCAGGCGGAGGACCGGGCAGCAAGGGCGCCACATATCAGTGGCGGCGGCGCTATATGGGGGGTAGCTCCCGACAGAGTGAGAAAATCTGTGTTGGGTCTGAATGGCCGCCATCCGAGTATCCGACCATGTACACCTTACATGTGTTCTCGTCGAGGACCGGACTGGTTGACATGAGACACATGCCACACGCAAGAAACGCAACGCGGAGCACTTATGTGCATTGCCAAACTGATTTTGTTATGAGGTAGCTCTCTGATCTATTCCTTAAGCTAATGCTTTATTGTACGGTGCACTTTGTGTCAAGCTAATTCAAACTTTTTAGTAACCATATTTTCTGACAATCTTGTTTTGCAGATTATCATTGTCGGATGGCAACAAGTACCAAGTAATTAATTAAATCACCCATGAGTGTTCCAGCGGGCAATTATCTAAGAATTTATCTAGGGAAGTCAGAAAAAGGGGTGTATTGTGCATCGATTCATGGACAAGCTAGGATTCTAGTTTGGATACTTAAGGAATTGCACTATGAGATTCGATCAGTGGGTGCTGAAGCATGATAATGACTTGTTTGAGTTGTTGAAGCGCACAGGACCAATGGAGAAGTTCAAGGACCTTGGATCTTACAGAATGTCGTCAACTGCAGCTATCACAAGGATAAAGAAGACGATAACACAAAACCCCTTTTAGAAGAGAGATTTGAATGGAGATCAGACAATGAGGACAAAGGATATGATAAAGATGACAATACTCGGACATCCAGAGAAGAAAAATCTGAATGGAACTTGAAAGCAACGGCAGATGAGAAGACTGCAAGGAGCAATGGCTATAAATATATGAGTTAGAGGCGGGTACTCTGGATATATATTTTAGTATTGTTGGGTTTCATCCACACAGAAATCATTTTTTTCGATGAATCAGTAACAACAGGAATGGCCTACCATCTGAATAGCTCGAAAATTGAAGCCTTTGCCGTGTGCTGGGGCTTAGGGCGCACGGCAAAGGGCCCCTTTGCAGTGTGTCTAGACTTTGCCTTGTGCTCCAGGGCTGGCACACATGGCAAAGAACCCCTTTTCCGTGTGTCCGTGATTCTACACACGGCAAAGGCCTGTGCGCACGGCAAAGGGCCGGTTTCCCGTGTAGTGATACCCAGCAAAATATTCTGACAGAATTGTGTAGCACTGGAATTCTTCACTTCACTTCAAAATGCTGTCTGAAATGCAATTGTGGGGATCTTGCTGTTGCCCTAATGAATCATATTTGGAACTAGAGAATGTTCAGCGTGTAGAATTTCCATCATCTTGCTTGTGCAATGCAGTTACCTGATCATGTTTGTCATTAGATGAAGTATCGATGGCTAGGTGCATTATATTAAACCAATATGTAACATACTATGTTTTGTCATGCACTACCTACTATTGGTGCCCATGCATCTCTCTCCACAAATATATTGTGTTATATTCTCCCTGATCTTCTTTGGAAGGTCTTTGCCAGTCCTGTATAGCGTGACCCAATTTTGCACCAACAATTACAACAAAAGGATTCAGGGGTATATATAATTAATGACTACTGTGAAAAAAAAGAGGAACGGCACATTTAAAGAAATTAAGTATAGCATATTACCCGTACACAGAACTAATACACTTCAGTATGCCAAATGAAATAAGGTACACACACAGAACTAAATAACATGTGCTAACATTTTAGATAGCATTCTAAAGTATAGTTTATCTACAGGTCCCAACAAGCATGGTGTGTATGGAAAAGATGATTTTATGCCCTCATGATCATATAGCCCGTCATACCCTGCAGGGTAAACATTGCCCAAGGCTTCAACCTTTGAGCTATTTAAATGATAGGCCAGTCCTCTCCTCCTGTTGATTCACTCAGGAAGACAATATCTTTAAACTAGTCAGATTAGCGCGCTATGCGCGCTACTATAAAAATTTTCTATGTTCTGAAATATTAATAAAATAACATATATTGCTTGTATTGTGTTAGTAGTAACATGGTATTGATTATTAAATCAAGAAATCAATTAAAATAATTAAAAATTTAATTGATCAGTATTAGAATATAAATTCATCCCAAAATAGTTATACCTTACATCATTGGTTATTTGAGTCTGAGCGCCATACAATAATTTTCGTGATTGAGAATTTGATAATTATTAGGCATTTATGTTGTATTGGTTCTTTAAGCACGATATAATATGTTTCAAAAATTGTAAGTCCTGTTTTGAAAAAAAAATATGGTGGGCCCCACATATAGTGGTCCGTGGGTCCCACGTACGGGTATGCGGGTCATGTGGGCCCCACACACGCGTGTCACGTGGGTCCCACGCATGGTGGGTCCCGTGGGTCCCATGAATAGTAGCACCTAGCCTAGGATTGCTCCAATTCTTGGAGCTTTAATATATAGGAATAGATGGATGAAATCCAAGGATTTGAATATAACCATTATACTGGTGTATGTCTTCATTGATAGAGCTCCACTCAGATGTCTCATCCACCAATGCTTCTGAGCTCCATTCGAATCTCTCTTCTATGAGTGCTTCCGTGTTTTCATCCTCACTGTCCGATCTCCATGCATTTATTCCATCAATTGTGGTTTCCAATTTTCCTTCAGATTTCTCTACTGAAACTGCCCCAGTGTTTCTAAAATGTCTAGCACAGTCTTTAAAATAGTAGTCATTAATGTCTTGTGATATCCAAGGTGTAGGACCTTTTGGATCATAACTTGATGCGTACTTATCAAACCTGTGCTTGAGCAACCACTCAGTAAGGTCCCTGTCATGCTTCAACACCCACTCCATTTTACCCGAACATGATTCGTTAAGGATCCAAACTCGAAGCCTGAATTGTCTCTCAATTGATGCCAAATACACCCCTTTTTCTGACTTTCCCAGATACGGATAGGACCTTTCAATATCAGTTGGGGCCTTAATTACCTGATACTTGTTCTCTGACAAGGATATCCTGAAAAATGAAATCGTTAATAGAGCTTCAAAAATCAAATGTGTATATATGAATAGCCTTGCATCGACAGGAAATCAAGCATTTAAAAGCTAACGAACGAACTGAGAGACATTTAGTGAGAGTAGCTACCTCATAACAAAATCATTTTGGCAAGTCACGTACAGTTCTCCTTGCCAGTAGACGGCATTGCGTTGTATGCTCATGTAGTAGTCCAGCCTCATGTCAGCAATGGTACCAGCAGCCGTCTGAGTTAAGCACGTAGTCGTCGAGCAGGAGGAGGCCGTTGCACGCAGTGGTCGCGGACCAAGGTCCAGGAGCGGCTGCAATAGATGCGAGGGTCGACGGGCCCCGGCAGGTAGTCGTGCTTGCCGAAGGCGCGGGGCTCCCCGGAGGCGCGGGAGAAGAACTCGGTGATGTACAGGCCGTCGAAGTTGAGGAAGAAGCCGGCCAGGGAGAGCGGGAGGAGCTCTGCGCGCAGCAGGCGGCGGCCGTCGATCAGGGCGCGCCACGCCTTGCAGACCCATCTGGAGGCGGCGAGGCCGCGCGGCGCGGCGCGGCGGAGGACGTCGGCGAGCACGTCGTCGGGTAGCGACGCCATTAGGTCCTCCTCCACGGTTGCTGTGGTTCCTCTTGGACACGTTGGTCCATAGTGGCGGCGCAAGCTCCCGATCGGGTGCGAGGATTTGATCTATGGAGTAGGACTTCGAACGAAGCGGCTTACGCAAGGAGAGATGATGAAGATCATTCGAGAAGAAAGAACATGACGGAGATATCCGGCTGACAGTATTCCTTATACGTTCGCTTATATAGAGCCTGACGAAACCCGGTCCGTTGTATTGCAGATATGAGATACTCTCACTAAGGGCTTGTTCGGTTCCACTGGATTCATTTCCGGTTGGGAAGGGTATTTGTAGTAAGAAATTTATGATAGATACGACAAGAGACCGGGATTTGTTCCGGGCCGGTAACCAATTTAGTCATGATAGGTACACCAAAAGACCTGGATTGGTTCCACACCTCTTGACTAGTGGATTGATTCCCGGTCTCTCATTGCATCTATCATGAGTAAATTTGTTGCCAGCTTGGAATAAATCCCGGTCTCTTATTGTACCTATCATGAATTTACTACTGCAAATACCCTTCCCGATCGGGAATGAATCCAATGGAAACCGAACAAGGCCTAAATGAAAGCGAAAGGAAGCATGCACGGAAACTGGCTCTATCTGACATAACTTTGCCTATGATCCCAACTTAAAAAATAGCACTAATAGGTCTAGGTGATTTTGTATAAAAGTGAAAATAGCCATTAGCCACCAATGCATGGTGGGGTGGGCCACGCCGCCTACAAAACTTAACAGTTTGCAGTTTGCACCACCAAGATAAAAAGGTACAGATGACACAAAAGAGAACCCACATGACTATACTACTACATAATCATGGGATTCATTGAAGATGGCCTGCTCCTAGCTAGCCTACTAGTCTACCACAAATAATAGCACAACTTTTGCACATACAACATGCAATAACCATGAATCGGTCAGCAGAGCTGGGCTACATATAGACGCAGAAACATCTCACTTCTAGATATGAAATCAAGGGTCAGTCCCAGTTCCCACCGATGAAAGGATCACCATTGTTCAGAAAATCCTGCTGTAGTAAGAGAAATTTGATTAGATGAACCTCACCTAAGTTGCAGCCGTCAATTTCACAGATAAAGCTTGCAAATATTCTACACAGAAATAAATTTCAAAATAAGCTAAAAATTAAGCATGTCTTATTCTCATGTTCGAGATTATGAGTGAACTTATGATGAATCTGAGCAATGCACTGAGTACTGACAACTATAAGTAACTAAACCAACATCAGTTAACTCCTTGCATGTAGTCTTTGATTTCAATGCAAAAATTGAAAAATGGAAAGATGAAAAATTAGGACAAAGCCAGTAGACTTAAATGAGCAGGGGTTTATTCAGAAAAGGAATAAAAAGGATCTTACTTCATTAACCCAGTCAGCAAAAAAATCATCATTATTACAACTTGCTCCATTCTGCATCTCGCTTGTTCCCACAAGGAACCCATTGTTGTTAATCACTTGATCACCAACAGCTTGCTGATTAATGGTACCACCTTCAAGGAGGTTGCCACTTGTACCCCCACCATTAAGCATCTGGGTCGGCATGACAGAATTATCTATCTGAGGGTTAGGCAATGCAAGTCTGGTGCTTGAAGAACTACCTAGATCAGAGTTACCAATAGGCACTGATTGTACACTGTGTGTTGCTTCCAAAGTTGAATGGTGCCACCTGGTCACTGAAACCTACCATTGGTGTGGTTTTCCCTATGATACCTGCAATTTGGTTTTGATGCACATTTCCAATGGTTGGAATCTGTCCAGAAGAGGCTGCAAGTCTTGACAATTGGTTGATCTTGATGATGTTCCCTTGTGATGGACCTTTGGTCATTCCAACGTTGTTACTAAGATCAGGAAACCTTGATGGCACAGCAGAGTTGCTAGGTCCTGCAAATTGGTCAGCCTCCTTGGCAACTTGGTTGAATAGGTCAGCAGAAAATGGTTGAATCTGTACCAAAGGTTGATTCATGAACTCAGGAGACTGCGGTGGTAAATGGCCGGAAGAAGCCAGCATCTCACCATCCACTATGTCTTCGAAAGGAATACCTTTGCTGGCCCCTAGAATCTTTCCACGCAGTATGCTCGCATAGGAGCTGCCAGGAGGTTTGCTTGTGTTGAACACCACACCATTTGAGGTATTTGAAGGGAAGTACTGGCTTGCACTTGACAGGCCACCACTCCTTATGGGTACATAGGAGTTGCCAGAAGAGATTAATCTGCTCACATCCTGCGCCGGCACAGGCACAGCACCTTTTAGCACGTTGACACCACTGCTAACTGGTTCCATGTCCTGCCGAGGAATGCCCAAGTTTCTCTGGGAGCTCATGAGCTGAATTGATTCAGCTGGCAAAAAAGTGTTGGTTCCAAATGCAGATGGAGAATTCGTCCTTGCAAAAAGGTTGCTTGAGCTTGGAGAGCCAACATAGGGTTGGGTTGACTGATATGTACCAAGTTCTGGATGAAACTTGGAACTTTCCGGTACGTTCGTATTGCTGTTAGCAGGCACCCAGTTGATCTGCCATGCTTTGGGTCCATCAACCAATGGATCGAAATTCTTGAGTTTGCCCTCACTGAGCTTTCTCAGATAGATACGGTACTTCTGAAATCACAAGAGAGAAAAGTATTGACAAGGACATAAAAGAAATGAAATGGGCTCTTACATGGGAAGGGACACAAAATATTCAAGAGGAAAAAAGCTGAAAGTGTTCTGTAATTTACTAACTCCAGAAATTTGTCTGTGTCACAAACTCAATACACACAATATACAGGTATTGAGTTTTAGATGGCAATTGGGCAGAAACAAGTTTGATCAAATATCTTTAACTATAGTAGAATAGCAGTCAAGCATAAGAGTAGAATGAAAACCTGAAGATGGCTTGCAACATTCTCTCTACTGAGGCCATCCACATTCATAACTTCCAAAATCCTCTTTGGAACAGCCCCTGTATTTACAGCAGCAATAGACTTGTTATGAGATAAACAAATACTAACAGAAGATTGAAGCTTAATGTTGATAGAATAATAGCCACAAAATGTGAGAACTTACTGTCTATGCCAATATGATAGACAGCTTCTACAAACTTGCGGTGTAGTTCACCAAGCCACTGGACCCTTTGCCTCTTCTGGGTGGTTCTGATCTCCTTGCCCTCATCAGCACCATCCACATCCTTTTTCTTCTTCTTTGAGTACTTCCTGGTGTGGTTTGCACCATCCTTCTCACCCTTATCGCCATCCCCAGGCTGCAACTTCTGATCATCATCATCGTTGCCAATGCTGATGTTGTTCCTTGGATCGGTATTGTTGTTCCTCACCACATGCATCCATATGCCTCTGAGTTGTTCGAGGCGCACTGGCTTTACCAAATAGTCACAAGCCCCATGATTTATCCCCTTCATCACAGTCTCTGTCTCGTTGTTTGCAGATAGCACTACATGACATTAGGCAACACAAGGTCAATTAAGAAATGGATAAGTCAACAAGTTTGATATAGTAGACACCAAATAATCAAGTGGCCTTCATGTTGTTCAGTTGACTACGCACATTTTCCCATTCTCATTTCTTTAGGCATTACGTGTGTCATTTACCTTGTTTTTGAAGAAAATTCAATGTGAGACACACATAGTAAAAATGTCAAGTCGTTATTGTAGAGAGTTGGGCAAACACCACACACCCTAAACCAAGGGGGGTGACCTTTATTATATAGGCCGTATAGGCTTGGAGTACAAGTTAGGACTATACAAGACCAAATACAACTCTATATACTTAACACCCGCCCGCAGTCGGGGGAGGATCACGAACACCAAGACTGGACCTAAAGTCAGTAAAAGACTGTACAGACAGACCCTTGGTCATAATGTCAGCAAACTGCTGTGAAGAAGGAACATGAAGAACACGAACTTCCCCTAATGCAACCTTCTCACGGACGAAGTGGATGTCAATCTCGATGTGTTTCGTGCGTCGATGGTGAACCGGATTAGCAGCCATATAAACAGCACTAACATTGTCACAAAAGACAACGGTAGCCTTCTGAAGAGGAAGATGAAGTTCCTGAAGGAGTTGTCGCAGCCAACAACATTCAGCAACAACATGAGCCACAGCACGGTACTCCGCTTCAGCACTCGAACGAGAGACGGTGGTCTGTCTCTTGGACGCCCAAGAAATAAGATTGTCACCAAGATAGACACAATAGCCAGACGTAGAGCGACGAGAGTCCGGACAACCTGCCCAGTCTGCATCTGAATATGCGGTGAGGGACTGAACCGAGCCAGCACTCAGATGAAGTCCAGAGGAAAGTGTGCCCTTCACATAACGAAGAACCCTCTTGAGCAGCGCCAGATGTGGCTCGCGAGGATCATGCATGAAGAGGCAAACTTGTTGAACCGCATATGCCAAGTCTGGACGAGTGAGCGTGAGTACTGAAGAGCACCAGCAATGCGTCGATACTCGGAAGGATCTGCAACAGGAGCCCCGTCTAGTGCAGAAAGCTTGGACCGAGTGTCCACTGGAGTTGCCGTAGAATGACATTCTGACATACCCGCCCGCTGTAGCAACTCGGCTGCATACTGTCTCTGAGAAAGAAAGAATCCATCAGAAGAGCGCGTGACAGAGATATTGAGGAAATGATGAAGATCCCCAAGGTCTGTCATAGCAAACTCAGAGTGAAGCTGATCGATGATGCGCTGAAGAAGAACTGGCGACGAGGCAGTAAGGATGATGTCGTCGACATACAGGAGCAGATATGCAGTGTGGCCGCCCTCATGATACACGAAGAGGGAGACATCCGACGCTGTAGAAGAAAACCCAAGCTGACGCATGTAAGTGGCAAAACGCTGGAACCACGCCCGAGGCGCCTGCTTCAAGCCGTAGAGAGAGCGCTGAAGAAGGCAGACATGATCAGGAGCAGCAGGATCAACGAAACCAGGCGGCTGCTGACAGTAAACAGTCTCCTCAAGATGTCCATGAAGAAAAGCATTCTTCACGTCCAGCTGTCGAACAGGCCAAGAGCGGGAGGCAGCTACACTCAACACAGCCCGAACTGATGGTGGCTTAACCACTGGGCTGAAGGTCTCATCGTAATCGACTCCGTGCTGCTGAGAAAAACCACGAACCACCCAGCGCGCCTTGTGCCGAGCAAGAGTCCCGTCAGAATGGTACTTATGCTTGAAGATCCACTTTCCAGATACAACATTTGCACCTGGCGGCCGTGGAACCAGCTTCCAGGTACCGTTATCAATGAGCGCCTGATACTCCTCAGCCATCGCTGCCCGCCAGTTTGGATCAGCCAAACCGCTACGGTAGTTCGCCGGAATAGGAGAAGCAGTCACATGATCAGCTGAAAGGTTCCGGTAATTCACAGGCGGAATGGTACCAGACTGAAGACGCGTAAGCCGACGCAGAGTAGCCGGTGGTGAGACACCACGCATGGGGCGTGGTGGAGGTGCTGGTGGCTGCAAACCAGCAGCTGAGGCGCCATATGTCTTGACCGGCAGTGGAGCATGCAGACGACGAGCAAAGTGCCAGCCTTTGTAACGATCAACAGGCGGGTCAGTCACATGCGAAGGTACAGCAGCCACAGGAGGCGGTGCATCCGCAGGAGGCGTGGTCGACGACGATGAAGGAGGCGCTGCAGGATCTGGTGCCACGGGTGCAGCCGAAGGCTCAGGGGAACACACTCGTGCACCATGATCAGGAACAGCAGCAGGAGACCGCCCATGGCATGGACGGTCAGGGAAGCCTGGAGGCACTCGTGGAGCCGGAAGAACATCCGCAGCCGCACGTGGCCGCGCGGGAGAGGATGGGGCGACCGTGGTCGCACCGGAGCTGCTGGCAGCAGCTGTCCTTGTGTCGTCGATAGGTCCTGACGGGGGCACGAAACCACACCCGCCCGGAGTAGGAGCGTCAGATGGGCCGGATGGGGGTACAGGACCACTCCCATCAGGCGCAGAGCCACCATAGGCCGGCAGCGGCACCAAGCCGCGAGCATCAGGTGCAGGCGCCTGGTGCTGATCGTCGTTGCGTGGCGGGGGCACTAGACCACGCCCGCCAAGCGAAGAATCCGAAGAAACAGGGCCACCAGCTGCATGATCAGTTAAACAAGGTGCACTATCCAAGTCGCGACCAATGAGAAAATCAAAGGAGCTAGTGGCAGGAGGTGAAAGACAAGCGAACGGAAAACTAAACTCATCAAAGACGACGTGACGAGAAATAATAATCCTGCGAGTGGAGAGGTCCAGGCAACGATACCCCTTGTGGTCGGAGGGATATCCTAAAAAGACGCACGCGGTGGAGCGTGGTGCAAGCTTGTGTGAAGATGTGGCTTGCAAATTAGGATAGCATAAACAACCAAACACACGGAGATGCTCATAGGAGGGAGGGGATTTATGGAGCCGGGTATAAGGTACATCGTTGCCAATGGAGGAGGACGGGCGCCGGTTCAGCAGATAGGTGGCAGCTGCAAGAGCCTCAGCCCAATACTTGGGTGGCATGGACGCATGGATCAAGAGAGTACGCACAGAGTTGTTGAGGGTACGAAGAACACGTTCAGCTTTACCATTCTGTGGCGAGGTATAGGGACAAGAAAGATGAAAAACAATTCCATGTGCAGCCAAGAGATCGCGCATAGCGTTGTTAACAAATTCAGTCCCATTATCAGCCTGAAAGCATTTAATGTTAAGGCCGAACTGTGTGCGAACTTAAGGAATAAAATCAGCAAAGTGTTTGCCGACCTCAGACTTGTGCTTTAGGGGGAACGTCCAGCAATAGTGAGTAAAATCATCAAGAAACACCAAGTAATAGGAGGAGCCAGCAATGCTAGGAACCGGTGATGTCCAGACATCACAATGAACAATCTCAAAGGGAGAAACAGTGTGAGAACTAGAGGACTGAAACGGTAGACGGGCATGTTTGCCGAGCTGACAAGCATGACAAATATGGCGATCGACTTTATTACAAGAAATCAAATTGTTTTTCCTGAGACTAGCTAAGGCAGCCGGACCGGGATGACCAAGACGACGATGCCATAAGGAGGAAGAAGCTGCAACTAAGGCGCTGGCAGTAGACTGTGCGGCTGGAGCAAAGGTGTAGAGATCCCCGGAACTATTGCAGCGAAGAATCACGTGTCCCGTCTTGGGTTCCTTGACAGAGAAACCAAAAGCGTCAAATTCTATAGAACCACCATTATCGCGAGTAAACTGACGAACGGACAGTAAATTGCGAACAAGTGAAGGAGCAATAAGAATATTGTTCAAAAGGAATTTGGTGGAGTTGGTGTCAAGGGCAGATGAACCACGGGTCGTGACAGGGATACGAGCACCATTGCCTACTATGATCGAAGAATCAGCAACTGGAAGGCGAGAGTGGAGTATACCTTCGGAGTTGTGCATATGTGTAGAAGCACCCGTATCAAGCACCCACGTGTCGCCTTGCAGCGACATCTGCTGCAGCGCGGAGATGAGGCCGGCGGTGTCGAAGGAAGGCGCACTGCTGCCCTGCTGAGCGGTCATGGCGGTGTGAGCCTGCGGTCCGGCCCCCAAGAGGCCTTGGCCGCCACGGGGACGCCAGACTTGGCCGCCGCTGCTGGATCCGCCTTGCCCGCTCCCCTGACCCTGCTGCTGGCCCCACGGATTGATGCAAATCCATGGTCCAGTAGGGTTAGGGGCACGGGTGTGCTGCTGGTTGCCGCCGCCGCCGCCGTTCCCGCTGCCGCCCTTGCGGTTGTAGTTCTTCTTCCGCCTGGGTTGGCCGCCGCCGCCACCGCCGCCGCCGCCGCCCTGCTGCTGCTGCTGCGCCACAAACTGCTGGGGTGTCGAGGAGCGGCAAGCAGCACAAGCTGAGGGAGCAGAGGAGGCAGAGAAGGCGGTGGAGTTGACCATCTTGGCCTGTTCGGCCAAGCGTAGCTCCGTGAGGGCAAGCATGTCAAGAGCAGCGGCGAAATCCTTGGTGGGATCACCAGCAATGATGTCGCAGGTGGTCTGGAAGCGGGGATTGGCGCCACGAAGGAGGTTGAGCACCATGGTGGGATCGTCGACCGGCTTGCCGACGGCACGGAGGCGATCAGCCGCCTTCTTGAGCTCCTGGCCGTAGGCCTCGACGGACAGATCGCCCTGAGTCAGGGTTGTGAAGGCTTGACTCAGGAAGACGGCGCGGGGAGCCTGATTTGCTGTGAAGCGAGAGGTGATGGCAGCCCAGTGCTTGCGCGCCGTGGGGGCGTCTGTCAGGATGAAGTCGTGGATGACGTCGGAGATGGTGGCGTAGATCCAGGAGCGGACACAGCAGTCTTCCTGGAGCCATGCCGGGGTGAGGGGATCGGGGGGCGCCGTCCCATCGATGTGGGACAGCAGGCCGAAGGTGCCGCAGAGGGCCTCGAAGCAGGTCTTCCACTTGGCGAAGGTGTCGGCGCTGAAGTCGAGCTTCATGGGGACGTAGGAGTGCACAGAGATCGAGGCGTAGGGGAGCGCCATGGCGAGATCAATCTGTGCAGGCAGGGCGTCGTCGAACAGATTAGAAAATCCGATGGAGGAGTCGGAGTCGCTGTCGACGGCGGAGGAGTCCACGTGGGTGATTGTGGACATCAACAGGGAGAATATGTGGTGGAGAGGAGGGGGCGCGGCCAGGGGAGGCGGCGCCCTAGGCAGCGGAAGAGGGGGGGAGGCGCGCGGCCAGGGGGGGCGGCGCGCGGGTGGGGGGGGGGGAAGGCCTAGGTTTTTGCTCTGTACCATGTAGAGAGTTGGGCAAACACCACACACCCTAAACCAGGGGGGTGACCTTTATTATATAGGCCGTATAGGCTTGGAGTACAAGTTAGGACTATACAAGACCAAATACAACTCTATATACTTAACAGTTATCATTGCCACTTTTATGTTTCAAACAATATTATAGGATAAACTTTACAAATTTATTAAAATAGAGCATTGTTCACATCCTTCAGAAAATGGCACTAGTAGTAATGAACAGAACTGTAAACCACAAAATGCAAAAGTTAACTTGGTTGCACTAAGATTACTAACCCATGGCATTGTATGAAGGCAACGTATCCTATGAGAACCCAATTCCTGTGAGAACCTTGGATCAAAATCATGTGGTCCAGATTTGAGTTCTCATAGTTCTCACAGGAATTGGGTTCTCATGGGATACGTTGTCTTGTATGAAACCGTAAATGACAGGAACAAATTGTTAGCTTTGTTAAACCTAATGGTTAATTACAAACCATCAGTGACGCATGAAAATACAAAGTGCAAACGACAAAAGTAGTAGCTAGCTTGGCTGCACCTACCATATATGAACAAGCAATGGCGTATGAAATGAACTACTAACAACAAGTTTGATTCAATACTAGTTTGCTAAAAAATCATTCACCGGTGAGATTAATAAAATCTGCAAAACTATAGATGTTTTTATCCAATTGAAGTAAAAAATTGATGAAATTTGAACATATTAATTTCCAAATTGTTAACTAATATATGCTATCTACTTTCCATTTACAACTTTAGCAGTAGCCGTGGATGAGATTCAATTATGACTAGAAGAGGTGGCCGGATTGAATGGTGCCACCGTTTCTTTCCTTCTCTTTGGTGCAAGAAAATTGAAAGAAAAATATGGTTTAGCCGATAAACTAACCCTAAACGAATTGGACACAGGAAAGAGTTCCTACAACCAAAGCAGAATATATTAACAACAGCACAATTCAAAATAGAAAGACACTTCACCAGAATGATTTGACTAAAATATTTTTCTTTCATCAACCAATGGTAACATACAACTCTGCAAATAACAAATTCAGATGACAAAAAGATCGTGACATATAGAGCTAAAAGTGACTGGGTGGTCACGTTGACACTATCTAGCATTTATGAAAAAAACCTACAAAGTTATAATGAAATTTAATTTTGAGTAAAGTGTATGGCCGGTCCTTAAACTATCGCGGGTGTGTCATCCCGGTCCATGAACTCTCAAATCGACCGTTTAGGTCCTCAAACTTGTTCAGTTGTGTCATCCCGGTCCAAGGTTAAGCTAGGCGCTAGGCGGATTCTAGGCGTTGACCCTTAGCCTAGCGCCTAGGCGTCAAGACGATTCCTAGGCGATCAGAGATAAATGGGCCTCAAGTCGAAAAGGAAGCCCATCAGAGCAGCCCAACAGCCCACCATCCACCTTATCTCCTCCCACCTCCCACCTTATCCCTTCCGGACGCCTCCCTTTCCTCCTCCAGTCCATCGCCCGTCTCTGCCTCCGCCTATGCATCATCCTCCTTCGTCGCCGCCGTTCATCCCCTGCCTCCTCCGCCTCCTCCGCCGCCTTCGCCCATCCCCTGCCTCCTCCGCCGCCTCCGCCCATCCCCTGCCTCCTCAGCCGCCTCTGTCGCCCGTCCCCTGCCTCCTCCGCCGCCTGTATCGTCGCCGCCGTCTGTCCCCTGCCTTCTCCGCCAGCGTCGGCGCCTAGGGTACCGCCTACCCCCCTAGGCGAGGCGTTACCCCTCCGACTAGGGATTAATCGCGCCTAGGCGCGCCTTAGGCGCCGCCTAGCGTAACAGAGTCCCGGTCCCTAAACTTGCAAATCATCCGTTTAGGTCCACAAACTTATTCACTTGTGTCATCCCGGTCCCCAAACTTGGTATTAAGTCTCATCTGGGTCAAAACAGGGTGATCTACAACTTTGTAGTTGAAAAATTTTTGAATTAAAACTGTTTAGGGTCCCAAAATGTTTTGGTATGTTTATAGCTTTTGAAATTTAAAATTAAGATTAAATTTTGGGACATAAAACGACTTCAAATAAAAACAATTTCAACTACAAAGTTGTAGTTCGCATCGAGGGCTACAATTTTGATATAAAGTTTGTCTTCATTCGAGTTCGTATATAAAAAACATGATTATTTTTTGATATAAAGTTTTAAAATCGTCCTGTTTTAACCTATATGAGACTCAAAATCAAGTTTAGGGACCAGGATTACAAAATTGAATAAGTTCGAGGATCTAAATGGGCGATTTGCAAGTTTAAGGACTGGGATGACACAGCCGAACAAGTTTGAGGACCTAAACGGTCGATTTGAGAGTTCATGGACCGGAATGACACACCCACAATAGTTTAGGGACCGGTCGTACACTTTACTCTTTAATTTTCATATAGGGCTTAGAAAGAATCATAACATGAGAATAAATGACAACATATGTGTTCAGTGGCGCCACCTGGCCCTTATAAACAAACAGTAATGGACATTGCAAACGACAAAAAAATACTTTACATGTAAGGCTTACAAACAAATTG